>OY282558.1:432682176-433052580 GCA_958295665.1 Tipula vernalis
TGGCCAACCTGATCCAGTTTTGATGAACTATACTATACTTCACAGAATTTAGAATTTTTAAAAAGTTTGTTGTTTTTAAAAAATTGCTGTATCTCCAATCACGGAGATGTCCACAAGGTCAAGTATAGTATAGTTCATCACAATTGGATAAGGCTGACCACTTAGACAGGCATATGGCCAAGTTATCCGAAAATATGGGCAAGACCTTGTGGACATCTCTATGATCGGTGTTTACAACCATCTACCTCCAGCACGTCAAAAGCTTAAAATAAAACAACCATGTTCCAGCAAGTTTATTCTCAAAATGAAGTACATCAGCATGCCAGGATTTATCTTGCCTAAAAGAGAAATATAGCTAGTTATTATTACTGTAGTTTATTATATATTTACCATTTTATTATCCTTCAATTTTAAAGATCCATTTAATTACTTTTTTTTTTTTTTTTTTTTTTTCATTTAAATTAATTATAACAAAAAATGTCTTAATTATAACAGATCAGTAATGATCACACTCTCTGTGGTACTTAATTAATTGGTATAATCTATTACAGTCATTTCTATTGTTATTAATTTGACAGAACAATTAGTGCAGTGTTTGTTATTTACAAAATAAAAATAAACAAAAATAAATTCAAAATAATTAAAAGGATCTTTAAAATTGAAGGATAATAAAATGGTAAATATATAATAAACTACAGTAATAATAACTAGCTATATTTCTCTTTTAGGTAAGATAAATCCTGGCATGCTGATGTACTTCATTTTGAGAATAAACTTGCTGGAACATGGTTGTTTTATTTTAAGCTTTTGACGTGCTGGAGGTAGATGGTTGTAAACATTCCGCCGGGGTTGAACCGTCGGGTTCAATAGGAAGTCGCACAAGTTTAGATATTGGTCGCTTAAGTTCGGTAGTTTTGGTCTTTACAGTGACAACTCGGACGAATCCATCAGTGCCGCTATGAAGCTTTATAATTTTACCCAAAAGCCACTGGTTGACAGGAACATTTTCTTCCTTGATGATCACAATATCATTCAATTTTAATGAAGTTGTTGGTTGTATCCATTTCGATCTTTGTTGTAACGATGTTAGGTATTCAAGATGCCATCGCTTCCAGAAATGTTGGTGCATATATTGCACCATCTGCCATCGTGATAGATGAGATGTTTTGAGATCCATCACATTATATTCCGGTAATTTGGTAGCTGACTGACCAATTAAAAAATGTGATGGCTTGAGTGTATCTATTTCTTCTGACGAGAGCACACATAAAGGCCGAGAATTTAATATACTCTCAATCTCGGTCAATAAAGTATTCATTTCCTCCATAGTGAGTACAGAATCGCCAATAACTCGCCGCAAATGAAATTTAGTTGATTTGATTGCGGACTCTCATATGCCACCAAAGTGAGGTGCGCTTGGAGGTATGAAGTGCCAGTTAATTGCGTGTCTAGAAATAAAATGGGAAACTTCGTTAGATTGGTCAATACAATTTTTAAACGTTTTTCGAAGTTGATTATCTGCGCCCACGAAATTGGAGCCGTTGTCACTATAGATGTCGTGACAATATCCTCGACGTGCCACGAAACGTTTCAGAGCGACAAGGAATGCTTCACTGCTAAGGTCACTTGCCAGCTCAATGTGAACCGCCTTGGTGCTGAGGCAAATGAATAAGCAAATATACGCCTTGTGTATTCTTTGGCCGCGCCCTCGGGTCAAATGTATGTTTAATGGCCCGGCGTAATCAATGCCAACTTTATGAAACGGGCGAATCAATTCTAATCAAAAATTCGGTAAATTGCCCATAAGTTGCTTCTCACACGTCGCCTTGTGTCGAGTACACGTGACACATTGATGAACTACTCTTCGTATCAAATTTCTAGCGCCAGTTACCCAATAGTTTGCCTTAAAATTGCTAGCAGCAAGGACGGACCAGCGTGTTTGTGTTCCCGATGCATGTCGTTTAGCAGTAATGTTGTAAGTAACGATTTTGCAGATAATATGATTGGGTGTCGCGTGGAAAATGGTACGTCACATTTTTCCAATCTGCCACCAACTCTGAGCAATCCAAATTCGTCAACAAATGAATTGAGGGATTTTAACGGGCTGGTTTTCCTGATTGGTTTTGCATGGCGTAAATCTGCTAGTTCGTTCTGGAAGTATTTGCTCTGATCGTAGCCACAAAGCTTGAACAGCGCGTCGTACATTTCTTTTCTGGACAGGAAAAAATCAACATTTCTGAACGATTCTTTCTTGCAATTATTAATGAACCGTAAAATGCACGCCACTACTCTTTGTATCTTGTGAAATGTAGAGCAGCTTGTAATTAATTTGTCGAGGATATCATTTTCCATCACGGCTGCATGCGAAATGCTGTTGAGGCAGCCGTCTTCAAGGTTTTCGTAATATCGTTGCTGGGGTGGCCAAACGCTGGGATTACCGTGTAACCAATCAGGTCCGTTCCACCACAGTATACTGTCTTTAAGTTCGTGTGGGAAACAACCTCTTGACGCGATATCTGCTGGATTGTCTGCTGATGGTACATGTCGCCAATGTGTTCGATTGAATGACGATATAATTTGTGACGTACGATTGGCAATGAAAGTAGGCCAACGACGCGGATGTGAAGTAAGCCAATCCAACACAATAGTCAAATCTGTCCACAAGAATATTGTTTCAACATTTGTGTTAGTTTCCTTTCTGACAAGATTCATCAGATTTGTTAATAGAATTGCATCACACAGTTCCAAGCGTGGTAGACTTTGCTGCTTTATGGGTGCCACTTTCGTTTTAGCGGTAATGAGATGAATGTAAGAATCTCCATCCTCGGTGGTTACCCTGTAATAGATTACTGCAGCATATGCCATTTGACTAGCATCAAAAAACCATGCAATTCGGTAGATGAATTTTTATTTGTGTGCACGAACCGAGGGATTTTGATTTCCTGTATGTCTGGTAATGTAGATCGGATTCGCCGCCATTCATCTATCTCTTTCTCTGGAAGTGGATCATCCCAATTCAGATTCAGTAGCCAAAGCTGTTGTTGGATAAAGATTTTTATTTTTATATTGATCCAAGCAATCCAGCCTAGTGGATCAAAAATTTTTCCTGCCTCAGAAAGTATTGTTCTTTTCGTGAATTGTAAATTGTTTGGCATCTCAACACGGAATTTGAACAAATCGTCTAACGGGTCATACTGCAAACCCAAAATCTTCACTGTTTTATCGGATACATCATCAATTGGCTTAATTTGGTGTCCTCTATCCGCAGGCAGAATATCGTTCAACACTTCACGGGAGTTTGATACCCACTTTCGCAAATTGAAATCATAAGTGGACAAACTTGTTGTGATGGATTTCTTCAGGTTCTTTGTTTCATCTAGGGTGTCTGCACCTGTCATGAGGTCGTCTACGTAGATATCTCCGTCGATGGTTTTGGCTGCTGCTGGATAAGAGCTAAGTATTGTTTAAGCAATTTGTTTGACACATCGCGTTGCTAAATATGGTGCTGAGGCTAAACCATAAGTGACGGTGGTTAATTTGAAATACCTGATAGGATGTGTTGGATCTTCTCTCCATACGATTTGCTGAAATTTCGTATCATCCTCATGCACACGAACTTGCCGATACATTTTTTCAATGTCGGCAGAAAAAATGTAACGATGTTCTCGGAAACGCAAAATTATTGCATACAGGGTGGATTGTACTGTAGGTCCCACTGCTAAACAATCATTAAGTGACACGCCAGATGTCGTTTTTGCGGACCCGTCAAACACCACTCGTATTTTAGTGCTTGAGCGATCTTTCTTGATAACTCAAGAAGCTTGCTTCTTTTACTGATGGTTGAGGGATTTCTTTCATATGACCGAGAGCCAAATATTCAGTCATAAATTCTTTATAGAGGATGTAAAATTCGTCGTCTCGAGCAAATCGTCGTTCCATTCCTTTAATTTCTGGATTGCCATGGTAAGCGACTGGCCTAATTCGGTAGTGGATTTTTTGAAGGGCAATCGAACTTGGAACCTCCGTCTGAGGTTCGTTGTAGGTTTTCCGCGAAACTTGCCTCACACAATTCTTCATCTGGTGACAGAAGTGAGACATCATTTGGAATTGGCTCTAACTCCCAAAATCGTTTTAACGTGGAGTCTATGTTGTTTTCATCAATATTGGTAGTGAACCCGAATATGGAATCATATTTGTTTGGATTTTGTTGAACATGGGTACATGCCACAATCCAACCAAATACTGTATTTTGCAGAACCAAATCGTTTTTATCACGCTTAATCTGACCTTTGATTAATATATTAAAAAAGTGATCAATGCTTATGAGTACGTCTATTTCATTGGCTTTGTAGAAATCAGGATCTGTCAGAGGTAATGTTTCCCAATTCTTAAGGCTTGAAGCGCTGATACTCATTGGGGGCAGTTTTGTGATGCTTTTCAAGATAAGGACGTTTATTGTTAAGACTGAACCGGACCGAGTTTCGACTTGAATGGTGAAAGCCCCTTTCGTAACACCTGCTTTAACTTGTCCAAGCCCTTTGACGGTAATTCGCCCATTTTTCCGTGGAATTCCACGACGTTGCAAGCATGACTCTGTCATGAAGCTAGTTTGCGAGCCCGAATGTAATAGAGCGCGGCACGGCATAGTTTGACCTGTGGAACAAATAATTTGTACAAGAGCATTTGGCAAAATTGATTGTATTGTATTCAATCGGCAATGCTGCGTAAGAGAAGAATTTGAGGTGCTACTGACAAGTCCTTTTTTGCTCTCTGATGAAGCCACTTCTTCCTCTGCTAAATGGAGAAGGGTGTGGTGTTTGCCTTTGCATAATGGACAGCGTCGTCTGGACAGGCGTTTAAAAATGGCATGCTTATCACTCAAACGGTTGAAGCATCGTTTGGTGCTCTGAATCAGTTCACGTCGTTTTTGAACATTCATTTCATTCAATTCTGGACAATAATAAATAAAATGTCCATCTGACTTACAAATAGGGCATTTGACATCCTATGTAGTTATATAAGCCTTGATGGGTTGTGGCTTATTTGTAGAATTTACGCCACGTTTATTTGAGCACCGCACTGATTCTAATGCATCACTACGGCGAAGTAGAAATTCAAGTAAATCCTTGATTGCTGGAAAATCATTGGTTGCCGTCTCTTGAGCCCATAATCTCTTGGATTCATCGCCTAATTTATTCACAAGTATATACAGGAGCCATGGAACTCGGTCTTCACCATGTGGCCCCATCGCCTTTAATCCTCGTAGAACTTCATCAGATGTATCAAGCAGTCGCTTAATATTGCTGTTGTTAACTGTATTAATCGATGGTTGTTCGATAATTGTTCGAATGAAAGCATTCATGGTGTATCGCTTTCTGTCGTAGCGCTGCCTAAGCTTCTGAAGCGCTTCGATGTAGTTTGCTTCAGTTATGCTGAAATGCCGCAAGAGGCTCGCTGCTTCGCCTCGAAGTAGTCCCTTCAAACATTGAAATTTTTGAATGAAAAAATGACTGCCACTCCGTATAGTCGCCTGAGAATGCCGGTATATTCAGTTTCGGTAAGCTGACGTCTGCGCCTGAATGCGTTGTATTTAACTGGTTATCAAAACTCGTGTTACCAGTATCAACTCCGATTTTGCGAATCAACTTGTTGAGCTCGGTAATAGCTTTATAGTAATTTTCCTCATATTCCATATCAGGATCTTGTGCTGGATCTAGAGAAAATATGTTATTTTCAATCACCGTGAATTCATCCATCATTTTCTCGATTCGATGTAACTTCGCTTTGTACTCTTCGATGGACATATCACTGGATTTTTTAACACTATTTAGGATGAAAGTTAACTTTCCTTTGTTAACAGAATGCTGCTTCTTTAAACCAAGTAGTTCGGCCATGGCGAATTGTATCGTTGTGATTAAATTTCAAATGGACGATAATTCGTATTCAATAAATTACAAATTCACTTGTATTTGAATCACTTGAGGTTGTATAAATCCTCGTGCACGTGGATATAAATTAAATAGTAAATAAAAAATGTCTACTTATTGATCTGGAACGGCTTGGCTAGTAGTTCTCTGTATGTTGAATTGTTGAATTTCAGCAACTATTGTGATCAGGAAAATATCCACCAAAAACCAAAAAATATGTTTCGTAAGTTGAATAGTTTCCGTAAATTGAATAAATCGGTTCCAATATCCGAAATCCGGCTCGAAGGCCAAAATGGCGGGACACAAGCCAATAAGTATTGATAATGACGACTTTTGTTGTAAAATGTCGTATGCTTGTGCAATGTTTCCTGCGAATGGAAATGTAATGGACTGTATATTTCTCTTTTAGGCAAGATAAATCCTGGCATGCTGATGTACTTCATTTTGAGAATAAACTTGCTGGAGCATGGTTGTTTTATTTTTAGCTTTTGACGTGCTGGAGGTAGATGGTTGTAAACACCACTTTATAACATAAAATACTACATAAAAATATTGTATAACATATTAAAAAAAATTATTAAAATATAGATTGTGTGACATACATACAAAAAATGTAATAATTTTTGTAACATGCTATATAACATCGCTAACATAACACGAACAATAACAAACATGACAATGTTTTATAACATGTCACAAAAATTAATAAAAGTTTTTTATGTCAGATCATTTGTTAAATAACTTTTTTTGTATAACATAACATTGCAACTTGTTACATAGTGGAAACGCACTTTAGAAAAATTGTCATATAAAATGAAAAACTTTATTTTATGGCCCCTTCCCACTCTGTAACAACAACAATTGTGGACATGCTATGTTTCAAAATTAAATAACATATTTTATTTCAAAAGTTAGGGCACGATTCCAGTGGAGATGAGTAGGATTTGTGGGCCTCACCGAACATATATTTTGGAGGCCCTCGCCACAGAACACAGAAGATGGTCTAGTAAATGTTTTATTACCTACTAATCACTAACTGGATATTACTTAAGAATATTTAGGGCTTTCTTTGATATTTCTAAATCTAGGTTCTGTCTAGGAGATTTAAAGAAATATTGTTACGTTTTTGCCTTGTCAATTAAGGTTCGTTTCACTGGATTGTGAATATTAAAAAATCAATTCAATTTATCAGCAACGAATTTATTTATTTAACACAAGAATTATTACAACAAAATTTTGTTTAACAATAATTCACAAAACGACTTTATATAAATTATTCTCACAATTTTATTGATCACTTTTTATTTTCTTTCTAATCTTCACACTATCACTTTACCAAATACTGATATTCCAATTCGACTTCGTTCGCCTTTTTATATACACAAACCAAACTTCTAGAAAGCTCCTGACTTTTCCAGTATTAATAGTGTAGAAAAATTTAGAACTGTTTTATCATGGAAAATTCCATTTTAGTACAGTAAAACATTGAGCTATTAATTTAACTTATTCTATTACACCCTAGGTGACACCGTTACAATATTTTATCGTGACGGTGACATCTAGATTGTAATATAACAAGTTAAATTAATAGCTCAATATTTTAATGTACTAAAATAAAATTTTCCATGATAAAATTGTTCTAAATGTTTCTACACTATTCTTACTGGAAAAGTCATGAACTTTCTAGAAGTTTGGTTTGTGTATATAAAAAAGCGAATGAGATCGAATTGGATTATTAGTATTAGGTAATCAATATTGTAAAGATTAAAAAGGAATTAAAAAGTGATTTAAAAAGTGTTTAAGAGCGAAATAAAAATTATAATTTTGCAGTAAAATTATGTATTAAAAAAAGTGATTTTGTGAATTATTGTTAAAAAATTGTGTTGTAATAATTCTTGTTTTAAATAAATAAATTCGTTGTTGATAAATTGAATTGATTTTGTATTATTCACGATCCAGTGATACGAACCTTAATTGACAAGGCAAAAACGTAACAATATGAAGGAAGATTATTTGCATGATTTGATTAAACTGAAAATACTCTTCCTGAGCTTCTGATATTTCATTATCTCGATCGACACTTATGTTCTGTTTGCCGCTTATATCTTAACATTGACATGGTAGATAGCTTTCAATTCATAGATGTCCATTAGATAGCAACTTGGTATTCAAAATTAAGTTAAAAACTTAAGACCGAAACATAATTATGATATTCGGCTACTGTAATTAATTAGAGTGTATTTCACTGAATCAACTTGGTGAGAAAAGTAAATGACTACTTCGTAGTGATAGGGTGTCCGAAACTTTTTGTAATACATCATTATGAACAGTTTCTAACGGTAAAGTTAAGCTGCATGCAACAAGTTGATTGGTTTTTAAAATTAATTAATTCACATTTTGTTGACATCAAATTCCGGAATATGTAAAATTTTCCAAAGAGAATAACTCAACAATATAATTTTTAGTTAAATAATTTTCAAAATAACTACAAGTCTAATAACAAAAATTAAAAGCAATCTACGAAGTGTGGAGTGTTAAAACTTTGCGAAGTTTGTGGAATTTAATTAGTTGTCTGATTTTATTTGAGGTCAATCTTTTGTTTGACTTCTCATCGAAGGAATTATAATTAAAAATAACAAATTTTGGGATGTTACAATGGTCAGGAAAATCAAAGAAAAATTTTTTTTTCAAATTTTCATAAATTATAACTTTAGAAGAGAACGTTAATATTTATCGTTTTTAACTTGATTATGAAGAAAATCAACTTGTATGCAAATGGTTACTCAATGCAAATTATAACAAACTTTTACTAAAATAAGGAAGTTGGCTAATTTTGCACAACAAGTTATGCAAACCGTTTGTTTTTAACCTAAAGAAATTCGGTCATATTCCAAAAGAAAATTTGGCTTAATAGGTTAGTAACTTAAGTATGGGATTTCAATAATTTTTGTTTTTATTTGATCTCGTTTCTACAAAAAAAAAAAATTGTTAAAGAATTTTAAAATACGAAACCAATAATAAACAAGATACAATACTTATCTTAACCATAAAAATATAAAAGTCATGTATCGAATTTAAATGGTTATTCCGTGCTGAAATATTCAGCGTATATCAAAAAACATTCCACCATTTATTTCACGCTGTAATGAGTCACGTGTCAAATTTTACGATATATGTACATATGGGAAAAAATCATTTGTTTGTATCTATTTGAAATGAGATTTGACGAGATATTAAATTGTCATGAGATTTGTACAGCTCGTGTAAAATAATACAAATTCAGCATTCTTATGTACTTATGTTCATCATATTTGTATATTGTGTCAAATCATGAATTATTAAAAAATAAAAATAAAAAACTTTTAAGTTGCATCAAATTGTTATTATTTTAAACCGAAATCTCTTGTCAATCCTTTGTATAACATGAAATCCCTTTCCCCTTTTTTGTTCTATGTTGTATTATACATATTATAAAACGTTCTAACGAGTGTTATGGATTTTATATGTTTCTTTAGAACTTATAACTTAAAAAAAATTTGTGTAAACTACATATGTACGTATGAACGGAAGTGTGTTAAAGGTTAAATATAAAACTTACATCAATTTATTAAAATAAAATTTGTTTTTTTTTTCTGATAAATCAATATCAATTAGAAGGCAAATTTGTTTATGGCTTTAGGCAACAAGATATTCCACAAAAAAGGTCAAATCCATTTAAACTATATAGGACATATACGCACAGAAACACTTATTGCAAAATATAATTAAATTTTTGTTTAGTTAGAGGTCAGAATTTTATAAGATTGTAATGATATTTTAATGTAACACACACAAGTATTGATTATATCGATTATAATTAATTAATATTTAAATGATTTGAAGCGCTATGGGAGTGCAAGTCATGGGAGCTTAATTCTTTGTAGGGTGTATTATACAAATAAGTTAATTTGATTAGGTTTGACTGGAAAATATATAAAAATGATTTGTTAGTTGTTTGATTGATTGAATCGAACATTCGATGAGTATATACTCGTACATACATATACTTTGACCGTACACAATAATTATAATGGACGTCGTTAATTTTTCTTTAATAAATTATTAGACATTACACTATAGGTGGTAAATACTTAAGTTGTGTCCACATAATTTGTTTTCGATAAATTATTAATTTTATAAATTTCGATTCCAGATGGTTAAAAAATCAATTACATTTATACAATATTTCGTTTTGTGATACTTAAAACATAAGTTTTGCAGTTTATTTTCAGACGGTGAAAAAATCTACTTCGAAATAATTCAACTTCAGTTTTTATTTCTCCGATCCAGAATCGAATATAAATTATCTCATTCTTTCTATTTTTTTTTTTATATCCTTAAAGCAACTACTTCTTATTTATAATGGAGAACAAAAAATACTAGGAGCGTAAAACTAGACTAAAAAATGTGTAAATGCTGTATAGCTTGCAAAATAAAATAATTATCCTATTTTTTTTTTTCTAAAGCTTTAGAGCTTTTCTGGGTTTGAAATTATTATTACAAATGGTCAACATTTAAAATGAATAAAATTTCTAATTTGATTGGTTTTCAAGCAATGCATCGAAATTGCTATTATATTTTGTGTAATGTTCAGTTATTACCACATAACAACTTGGTTTTAAAGCAATATTCGATGTTATCTCGGACGTATAATTTCGAAAACAATAAAGGTTTGGAGCAGGTGTTGATATTAATTTTCTAATTCACTAAAGAAAAATCAAGACCGATTGCAAATAACCCTCAGTTTTACATGAAGGTGTAGTTGATGCGTAAGCCACATATATCACCTCTCGATCTAAAATAGAAATTGATAGTTGCAGACCAACATGTAGTCTTCCTACGCATACACAATCTTCTAGCTAATTTTTTAAAAATAAAAATTTAACTTTTTCTCGAAGAAAGATCAATATCGATTATGGTATCCTAGGGTGGAAATCGATTATGGTATCCTTGGGCGACACAAGTAATATTAAAAATTTGATCTGTTATTCTGTGGAAAGTTTACAAGTGTTTTTTTTTTTTTTTTTTTGTAATACCCCACAAATCAATTTAAAGAATATGGTAATTTTATAAATCCTGAAACGTCTCGAATTTAAAATTTTAGCTCTTGGCTTTAATATGGGCTTACTTGGTATTAGCGTGTCCAGAGAATCAAAAAGTTGTCGTTGTCAAAATTATTAAAATCTAAAATATACTTGTGATTATTTAGACTGAATTTGATTCTCGTATGATGTTTGATCAAAGTTGATCCTAATTAAAATGTGTACATAATTTACGGAGTCTTGTGAGCTTTCAAAGCTTAGAACGATCTTCAAAATGCCACAATTAAATTAGCTTAAGTAACACGTGAAATAATTCAGTTTCAGATTCTTGCACTTGTTTAAATATTCATTTGGTACCAAATCCTTTAATAAAATACAGTGATATTTTGTTGTTGTCAAAGTCATAAAAAATTCAAATAATTATGTTTCTAGAGCGTTCCATTTATTATTGAACAACGGCGGGCCAAAATTTATGCTAATAAAGGTATTAAAATAGCGTGCAGAGCTTGATGAGCTTTTTAAGTTTAGAACAATCTACAAAGGACATAAATAAATATGTTTTAAGTAGCATTTTAAGCAATTCGGTTGCATTTGTTTTAAATATTCATTTGATACCAAATTTCTTAATAAACCATTGAAATATTTTGTTGTTGTCAAAATCCTATATATTAAAATGTATATGTATGTTATACAAATTATACTGTAACAATTTCTAATAATTATGTTTTTTGTGATTGAGCTTTATTTTTCACAACGTTAAATTATGCTATTAAACATATTTACACAATTTGCAGAGATTTCTGAGCTGTTAAAACAAAAATAAAATATAAAAGAGACAACGAGTTAATTAATTTAATATACTTGTGATTCTTGAGTTTGAGCTTCATTCTGACACCACGGATGGACAATCTTCATTCTAGTTAAGATATTTACAAAATTGATAAACTTGATAAACCAATACAACCCAAGAAAGACAACGTCGATAATACAATTTTTTATTTATTCACTTATACTACAAATATCTTCTATAAAAATCAAAAATTATTCTAGTACCATTCCGGAAGAATTAACATATCTCATCACTACGCTTATTAATTTTAGGTCCTAAAAAATCAAAAATAAGTACCTAAAATACGTAACTATAATTATAAAATATGTGGTAAAAATATGTGATTAAAATGAAAAATTTGTAGACAAATTTTGAAAAAAAAAAAAAGCCAAATCTAGAACTTATCATAAAAGGATTTCAATTCGGGTTACCCATGAATCAATTACGTCATATAATTCACTTTTGATTTTTTCTGAGACACTATAAAAATAAGTTGTGCGTTAAATTCTGGTGAAGGAGAATTTTAGTTTTGAAACGAGTTCTGAGCGAAAACATTTAAAAAAGTATTTTTATTTTATAATTGTCATACTAGACCAAAGATGGATAAAGTAAGGATCCCTCTCGATTCACTTATTAAAAAAAGTATCTACAAGATTTTAGCTGTAAATTGGGACAAACTAATTCCACTGTTTTACAGAGGGCTGGAACGGTTCCGAAAATAGTTCCACATCTAGAAACACTTAAAAATGTGGACACGGAATCGGTCCTACTTCTAAAGTATAACGCGAGAATTGACACGAGTCATGCTATTAAAATGGGGTTGAATTGCCATTTTTCCATATTTTTATAGGTCAATGTACTCTCATTTAATTCATTTAAAATTCCAAGCTTGCCTATACATACATTTTTAAAATACTGGACTAATCAGACAAATGTCTGGCTGGACGAGAATTATTTCATTTTTGATGAAGGTGTATAGTCTAACAACTGGTGAACATTTTGTTTAAATAGTTTTATACCGGCTGAATTTTTATAAAATGGTAGATTTTGACCCTAAGAATGGTATAGAGATCACCTTGCTTAGCAACTTCGGGTCTGACCCGCTTCAGGATTGTTCAAAATTGTATTAAAACATGAGCAGTTCAAAATGAAGCATACATACCGCTTGAATTTGTTTAACAAGTATTTTAGACCTATTTAAGCGATCCAAGTCATTTAATCGAGCCAGTCTTAATTAGCTAAAGTTGCCCATACACGGTGCAACTTGGTTGTACAACTGGTATGTAGACTAGTCTGCAGACTACACCACACACTTTGCAACTTGTTGTACAACAAGTTTGAAAACTTAGAAAGTAGAAACAGTCAAAATGTTTTATTTTTTATAGTGAGCGTATACAATTTTTGTTTTTCCAAATATAAGTAAATACCTATCAAGTAAAATTATTCCAAGTCAAAATTATTTAAGTAAAATTAAAAAACGAAATTTTAAATATGAGTGAAAGTGATGATATTACTGCTTTAATTGTTATTGCGGAAGTTTTATTTCAAGACAAAAAACAAGAGAAACGCAGAAAAAGAAAAATTTGGATGAAAAGCTGGTTAAAAGATAAAGATACGTTTTCTAACCAAAGACTTTTGAAAGAATTAAAAGTTAGTCAACCAGATGACTTTGAAAACTTCATCTGTATGGATGAAGAAACATTTCTATATATTCTGGATAAAGTAAAGCCATTAATAGTAAAGCAGGATTATTATTATTATTATTATGGGGGGCCATGCGGGCGATCAGCCACTTCGCACTGCGACCTAAAAGATCTATTGTGCTGGCCCCTGCTTAATTATCCGTCCAGTCAATATTCAGGTTCTTAATGAACCTGACGATACTGCCTCCCGGTACGTGATACATACTATCTGGGCTTATTGCTCTCCCTCCTAGATGTTTACTACAGCATGTAGTTCCGCTAGAAAGACGGTAGCATTGGAGCTCAAGGACCTCGAGAGGGTTGTCCCACTCCCGTATATTCCTACTCCTGCCCCGTATTCCGTTTGATTTTACTCTTACGAGTTGCTCGGAATTGCAAATCACCTGTAGGTCACCCAGCTTTACTACAGGAAGGCTAAATAAAACTGGAGGGTGCCTGGTATCCAGAGTCCGCATATTTTGGGCTGATTAACCTATCAGCCATTCATCTTTCGGCATATGCTGTTCCACCTTAGATTAGGGTTTTTTGTCAAGGTTTTCTCCTTTAGCGCCGTACTTTGGCCTTTGCCAAATGGCCAAAGATGTGCCAAGTGGCCTTAGTTACCAGTGGTTGCCACGAGGAGGCAGTACGTACACTTGCGAATTGTGAACAGGTTACCCCTTACACAATTGTACCCATCACGCAGCTGCCTAATGACAAGACCAGAACAGCACACGTGATGCGCACCCTACTGGAAGGTTACGGAGCTGGTAGATTAATCTACTCAACTTTGATCCCCCCGTCCAATAGACGCCAAACCACCATAGTAAAGCAGGATACTTTTATGCGTGATGCCATTAATGAAGAAACGCGATTATCCATAACTTTAAGGTTTTTGGCTACCGGAAATTCTTTTGAAGATTTAAAGTTTTCGAATGCAGTATCAGCGCAATCCATTGGAAAAATTGTTATCGAAACATGTGAAGCAATTCGAAAAGTTTTAAAGAATTATATTAAAGTGAGTTTTACTAAAATAATTAGTTGCATAATATTTTACCATAATTTTCTTAAAATACAGATTCCAGCTACCTCTGATGATTGGAAAAAAATATCCAACGAATTTGAAAGAAAATCTGGTTTTCCTCATTGTATAGGTGGCGCCATTGATGGCAAGCATATAAATATTAGAAAACCAGCGAAATCTGGTTCCTACTATTTTAATTATAAAAAACAGTTTAGTATTGTTCTTATGGCTATTGTCAATGCCGATAGCGAATTCATAATGATTGATGTAGGAGCAAATGGTAGGATATCAGACGGTGGTGTATTTAGTAATACAAAATTTTAAGAAAAATTACTAAACCAAGAATTAAATATTCCTGAACCTGAAACTGTGGATTCTACGGGCCGGAAGTTACCTTACGTTCTAATAAGCGATGATGCCTTTGCCCTGGGAGAGAACTTACTGAAACCATTCAGTGGTAATCATCTGATAAAAGAACAGGAACTTTTAACAATTAGATTATTGATTGATTATTTAATAGAGTTCTTTTAACAATTATTGCTCTTTCTCCTGAAAAAGTTACGAAGATTGTGATAGCTTGTTGCTATTTACATAATTTTTTAAAAAAGAGTAGAGGCGTTTTATACTCTAGAAATGAATCGGGAGGAACGTTTCGGCTTCCAGAAATATTATTGCAAATGCAACCAGCAGCATCAAGAAACTCATCATCACAAGCTAAGCTCATGAGCAACGATTTCTGCGAGGTTGTCAATCGTTTGCATAGCACCGAATAAATGTTTGTAATTATTTGTACTTTTTTTATATTCATAAAAATAAACAGTTTTAAACATAGAAAAAGCAATAATATTTTTATTAAAATTTTTTATGAGTATTGGTTGTCATTAAAAAGATCATTAAAAGTTCTATGATTTGGATTTTGTGATGACCTAGAAATATTAAAATTAACAAGAACAATTTCCTCAACAACGATGTGATTTGATGTATAAGGTTTTACACACCTAGAGTCATCAGCTCGTGAAGAATTACTGGTACTTGGTAGTGGGTTTGATGCATAAATTTTTGAGCATCTAGGATCAGCATGCGAAAAACTACTGGTACTAGGCAATTGATTAGATGTATACGGTGTTGAACATCTAGAATCAGGACGGAAAAAACTACTGGTACTAGGCAATTGATTTGATGTGTAAGGTGTTGAGCATCTAGAATCAGCGCGTGATGAACTACTGGAACTGGGCAATGGAGAAACTGTGTTAAGTGTCAGCTCGTTTAATTGTCCCATTATTAAAATTTCATCTATGGCTCTTTTGGCATAAAGTTTCTGCCTATCATTCAGTTTTTTAAAAGATGTTGCCCATCCTTCAGCAAATATTTTTGACTCATCTTTTTTAGTTTTAAGTCGAACTAAATGATCGACAGCTGTTTGCAAAAATTCGTCCCGAATATTTTTATTTCGACATATTTTTTTGGAAACTGGGAGGGTTGTTTCAAGCTAAAATAGAAATTTAACAGTAATGTGAAATATCTTTAAAATGTATAACTTACTTCAATTTCCTCTACATCATCATCGGTATCCACACTAGAAATTCCAGCAGTTCGGATTTCATTGTCCCTTAGGAAATATATAATTTCAAAATACCACAAAGATGGGACGTATACATCATCCTCACCAACTCCAGATTTCTCACGTTTTATAACCTTATTAAGTTCGCGGCGATAGCAGCTTCTTATGTTGTTTATTTTATTCTTTAAACTTGAAATTGTAGCCTCACTATCTAAGTTTTTATATATGGTTAACAATTTCTCCCATGCTTTGTGCTTTTTATCTTTATTTTTGTACACAGAATTTTAAATTTCCCTAATTCTGGACATTGTTCGAATTCTTCGAAAAAGTCTCTCCGCAACTGATTATTAACTACAGCCACTGCAATTAAAGAAACTTATTATTTTTTAATAAAATATTTAGCTCGTTTTATGTGGTTTAGTTATAATCTTCGTCACTAACGGTATTAAAATTCCCAATAAACATAAAATGTCATTTAAGTTGTACAACTTGCCCACACACATTGCAACTTGGTCGTACAACCACTGGCTCCTCCTATAAAAATCAAAATTTTTTGATTTTCTTGCAACCTAGCTTTGAACCTTCAAAATGGTTGTACAACTGCCCTACAAACGATACAACTTGACTAGTCTGCAGACCAGTTGTACAACCAAGTTGCACCGTGTATGGGCAGCATAAGAAATATGGAAAAACTTCATGTTTGCTATTAACTCCCCCTTGCAAAAAAAGAAGGGATTAGTTTATTACAATTTTCGTTTGGATGACAAGAACGACAATATAAACATGCAAAATTTTGCAAGGTTTTTTGTCTTTTTTTTTTTAGCAATTGTTACAATAGAAATGAAAATTTAACCAATATTTTTTCATATTTTATAGTAACAAACTAACCCAACACAATAAAAGTATATTATGAAAACCCATACGACTAGACGTCAAAAGTTTATAGTAGCATTTACCTTTGACAATTTTTAAATATAAAAAATTAATTATGATCTTTCATATTTGCTTGAATCATCTCCCTCAATTAATGTCCTTTAATATCCTTTCTCTTTTTAACCAGTGTGTATTTTTCTAATGCGTGCAACTCTAATCGACTCGCAAAAATTTTGTCGGCCAAACATTTTTCTTAATCTAAATCGGACTTAAATCGGGCTTTATTTGCAATAATAATTTACGAATTCCCCCGAAATGAAAAACTAAAGTAGGCTGTCAGCCTAAAAAAGTGGAAACGCCCAAAAAAATCATAAAAGTTCAATATTTTCTGCTATAATTGACCACTTTACTACTAGAAAAAAGAACTTTGCTCAAGTTTGACTTTTAAATGTAAAGTAAAATTGTGATATTTTATTGAGGTAATTGTATTAATATCTTTGGTTAGGACAAAATTTGGAATAGTATTTCGGAAGTAAATTGTTTTTAATGACAATTCGTTATTAAATTTTAACTTCTTGCCGATTTAACTGCCATAAATTGTGCTAACAAATTTTTTTGGACAACAAACATATTTATATTTCTAGTTAAATTAAAATTTACTACCATTGATTTTAACTCACCACTTGGGGAGAACGTCCCATTTTTTACTGTGTAACGTGCCATTTATAAGGTTTTTATACAGAACAAAATTAATAACATTAACTTCATCCGAAACAATAATTAGTTGTTACATATAGAATATAAGCATGATTTTCAAAAATTTAAATAAAAATGTTACCACTTATCGATTATTTGTAACAACACCTTTATTAACCTTCAATTATAAAGACAAATAATCACATGTTTCATGTCAATTTTTCGATTTTTATTTTGTATGAATAAAATTGGAACAAGAACATTTTTCAAAATATAATTTATGCCCCTTATTTATTGTGTTGGAATAGACATTTTTGTTTTGTTTTGTTTGGTTATTATGTTTATGTTTTGCAATATTTTTTCAACATAATAATAATAATAATAATAGAAGCAAAACAAAAATGTAAGCATGTTATATACATATATAACAACGTAAACATATTATAACTATTATGATGACATAATAGAAAAAACATGTACATACAACCAATTATGTAGATAATATGATGGCATATGTTAAATAAAAATAAAAAAAACAAAATAACTTTTCATAAATAAATGTATAACAACACATATTTCGAACTAATATCGGTAGTATAACACTAAAAGCAACATCTAAACTGACATATATTATGCGTATGGGAGCAATAAATTATTATGATATATTTAGGTATAATTATCTCTAGTGGACTTTTATTATTTTTATTAAAATAAAAAAAAAATAAAAAGTTAAAATATCATAAATATATACAGTAACACTATATAATAGACAATACAACTATATATTCATGTACGGTACCGAACATTTATAAAAATGATATTATTCATGATAATAATATTAATGATAAAGCTAAAATAATAGTTACTATTATTATTATTATTTGTAACACACAGTTGATGTTTATGTATATTATTGATAAACATAAATTTTATTTGAATATATCTGGGTATCAAATTTCAAAATTTTACTTAGATGTATATAGATATTGAAAATATCAAACATATCGTTGTGTATTAACCTAAGAGATAGCTGTCAACATGAATTTGTTTATAATGTATAAGATGTTTTTTAAATTATCTAATATGCCTGCCTATATGCACAATGGTTTATGTAATCATATTTCAAATAATATTAAATTCAAATATTCGCAGTAAGATGTAAAAAAAATGTAAGAATATTTTGTATTATATTCGCAAGCATATTGAAAGTTATGGGGGGTAACGATTGAGCTTTAAAAAAAATCTAGTGGTATACTAGGTTTGCCTAGCCCAATATTTTCTCAAGTAACTTTTGCGCAGCGCAATTTGTACTATTGCTTTTATCAGAACTCAGGCGAGATTTAGGTTTATTAGAGCTTGTTTGCTTAAAAATAAATATTCGTCGGTGCATGCTTGAAAAGCACACTTTATTTGCATAGGCTCAAAACTTGTATAGTCCGCTTTTCGTCGAAAAATTCGAAATCTAATTTCAACTAAGCAATTCAAAAGCAATTCAACCTCGGCAATTTTAAACGATGATTATCTACATAAACATATAAATAAAACTGGAGTGTTTGTTTGTTGAGATAAAAGCCCCTTTCAAAGTATTTTATGATATTTACAGGATAAACATATACAAACCTGTTTGAAACTTTAGCCTATCTTTCGGTCTGAACCGAATTCAACAAAATCCTAATAGGTTAATGACGAGATTTATAGAAGCAACCTGCACTTTAAATTAGCTCAATAAATGATGGGCTATGAAAACAAGAGAGTTGTCTGTTTTTCAGGTAATACATAACTAAATTGTATTGAATGACTGGCCTTTGATGTGTCTCACCATATGTATGTATGTAGTATGCAATTAAACTTTATTTAAAGAGAATTGCAAAGCCAACCAAATTCTGCAATCCCTATGGTTGGGGGTCATTGACTATGTAGTTTTCGAAGCTCGGCTACTGAAACTCGAAATAAGTGAAATACATGAATGTAAAATTTAAGTTTACAGCCGCTTCCAGCTTCTTGCTTACCTTGATTTTTACACAATTTTTTTTTTTTTTGTTAAACCAAGTCGTTCGGAATATTGTTCTTCGTCTGAAGAACTACTGATCGGTTCTGATCAAAATTATGCTCAGTTAAATAATAATTCAAATCAAAGTAAAATTGCAATGCTTAATGAATTTTAAATAACTGGAAGTATAAAAGTATTAAAAATAGATTTAGGAGATTTCGAGCAATTTTACAGCTCACAAATATTTCCTGACTTCAATAAACAACTTCCTCAAAATACCAAAATACCTTAAATTATGTAATTATTCGTATTAAACAAAAAGCTTTTAACCCGTTTCATACCGCCCATAAAATCAGTGAAGCAATTTATATGATTTTTAAAACTATAACGTATTTTAATTCACTAAATATAATTGTCAGATTTCATCCAAATCTGGCTGCTATTTTCGGAGATATGGAATGTTCCATAAATGGAACAACAGTAAAAACACAATTATTTTTTTTATTTTTTATTAGTAAATAATTTCAGAATTCATGTAAATACAGCTTATTATTTTTTGCTGTGAAACTGCGGTGAACATTTCAAATGCAGTGGAATGTCAATACATGACTTGAGCATCAGGAACATTTAAACGTAGTGTTCTTTTTGCAGACCCGGCAGCGCTTTTGCTTACTGTTCGCTATCTTTATTATGTCATGACGCTGATTCGATAGTCTAAGAGTTGTATCTAATGACGTTTCCGTCATTTGTCCAATTAATTCAGAGTTATAGTTGATATCTGTTGAAGTTGATAGCAAGGCCAAAGTTACCTCTCGGCAAAATGCCAATAGCGGCATAGTTTTTCAGACACCAGCTTATGTAAGCATCAGGCATTGGAAACTGCAGCACCTAAACAATTCACAAATAAAGTCCACCACTATTTCTTCCCTTTAATTTTGATGCGATATTGGGAAATAAATCTGTCGAATAAATCGACTCCACACATTCCTTTATTGTAAGCTTTAACAATTTCAGGGCAACGGGTTCGATCGTATCGCAGTTTGAAAGAAATGTTACAACAGAATTATAGTTCCATCTTAGTCCAATACATTGATTATAATCATCAAAAGCTCCTTGGTAAAATCCTCTTTCCTTTTTTTGAATTCTTTCAAACCCAGCAATGGGCTTTTTCCAGTTCGGTTATCGCGGACAGTGCCCGTGGCAAAATAGCCATCATTGTTCAAACTCGACATCAGTTTATGCGAGCTGAAAAAATTATCAAAATATACGCGATGGTTCTCCGGCTTTTCGACAATTTCCAAAAGATTACGTACTACATTTTCTCTTAGTCTTCTTTCTGGATTGAACGTTTTGGATTTACCGCCATATGGAAAACATTTATATAAAAACCCATTTGCCGAGGTCATGCACTAAATCTTATAACCAAATCTAATGGGTTTAGCGCGAATGAACATTTTACAGCTATGACGCCCGTGATATGGCCACATTGATTCGTCTATCGATAAATTATGCGCAAAAATTCTAAATTTTAAACAGTTACTGGATATCATGCTCATATATGTTCTTACTTTGTAAAATTTATCTGAAGTAACAATTTTATTATTATCTGCTAAATGCAAGTTTGACTTGATTTTAAAAAACATACTTCAAGGCATTGCATTTCTTATAATTTTAAAATCATAATCCAAAGATACCGACCAATATAGGTATTGTTAAGGAACAGGATGATGTCCAGAAAATAATAGAATTCCCAAAAATCGTTTTAAATATGGAATAGTCAAGCTGAAGTTGCTAACATTCTTTTGGCTGGCATATATGTTACTTTGTTGTAGTATCAAGTTGTATACGGATTCATAAAAAAGCTCGTGAAATATTTCAATTGGCGATTTTTCAGCTAGCAGGTTTTTTAAATGTTCTGTTTTCTCGAATTCAATATTTTTCGGTTTTTTCAAAAATTCAATTTTTTGGGATTGAGGCAAAGTTCACTTACTATTGTATACGGGTATAGTTTTACGGGGTCAATGGGACTAAATCATCTTCGTCCCAAATAGCATCAGCATCTAAAACTATCTCATCCAAAATTATTTCCATCGTACCTGCAACATCATGCAGAAATTCTTCGTTTATATTATTCACGTCCAGGACATCCTCATCCAGAAACTGTTCATCAATTATTCCTCCAAAATCAGCAGGAGGTAAAATAGCAATATCCGGCAACTCGGGTTCGTCCTCATTTTCTTCCTGCCATTTCTCCATTTCAGCCACAGCTTCGGCCAACGTGTAAAATTTTTTTGTTATCTAGAAAAAATTATTAGTTACTATACGGTTGTTCCATTTTTGGACACAAAATAATCACAGGTTAAAATATGGGGTAATAAACCTCTTTTCCCACTTACTTTTAACTAAATCCTTTTCGAATAGCTTTCATGTTTCATTAACCCATAAATTTAATAATATAATTATTTTATTTAATTGATTACACCATGCTGACTATATTCCACTGACACTAAATTTCATAAAAGGAGAATCCCAAAAATATAAATCATGTGATATACTCTTTTCAAATAGTTATACTGTAATATAGATGTCATTCCAGTAAGATAAGGAATAAACGATCGTTTGAAATTAGATGCAAATTTGTGTGTCCAAAATTGGAACAGCCGTAAAAAACGGATTAACTAAATTTGGATTGCCTAAAATAATCAAAATCAAGTTTTAACAATCTGTTCAACTTTTAGAAACTCCTTCAGTTCTTATTATCAAATAACTGTCTGGGTTACAAGAACATTGTTGTTAAACAACATTGTTTCTGCACAAATGGAACCGCTGTATTAGAATACTTCTCCTAAGAGCTTCCGTTATACCTGGATTAATTTGCTTTAAGTCATTTTTATTTATCAAATCATTTTGCTTAGTAGCAAAAAAAATCTGTGCTTTCAGTAGCATAATAGATTAACATAGATTTAATTATAGTGAAATCATTGTAGACTTCACCGAAAAGCTCATTTATCGTTTTTAGCGGGAAAATGATTAAGAATTGAATCGTTTCTTTGAGTAATTATTTATTACTTTGTTCTGATTGAAGCTTTCAATAGAATTATATCTGTGTATAAATTAAATAAAAACTGAATACTCAACACACTCTACAAATTTTAAAAATGAGCTTTCACCAAGTAGTTAAATAATTTTATAAATAAAATAATTATATAAGTGTACACTTTTAAGTGCTTTATTATTTAGTTCTATCAGTTAATATGTGACAAAAAATAAATTATTAATATTTTAAGCGCTAAACTTTTTGGGTTGTTGCTAAATATTTTATAATAAATAAGACGAAAATGGTTAATATGGAGAATTAATTTAAATTTGTGTATTATGCAAATTAACCATTAAAGCTTTCTGTCTGAGGTTCCAAAATAAGCTTTTCAAAAGATTTTATATGTCTAAATAAATGTCAAGACACTTCATTAATTTAAATTTAATTTGAATACATTTTTTTTAATACATACCAATTTGTTGATAAGTCAACTAGTTTACATTAAAAATGATCAAAGCTGAATATAAAAAATAAAAACTATAATAACTAGTTATTTATAATATACAACAATAACAATTTTCATTATAAATTAGAACTTTATATGAACAATTCAATTAAATTATGAACGTAAATGCATATAGAAAACTTTTTGATTAGACAGGGGGAAATAAGTAGGTTTGGTTTCGATTTTTCAATGTAGTTAAGGTAACTGTATTATCGTGTAGTAATATTTTTTTCAAAACGCTATAATTGTTTCAATTGAACTATGTACTTAAATATATAAATTGCTCTAGGAGGGTATTTTAATATTATACCAGTTACGTGTATTGTTTATTATATTAAGAGAATTATCGAAGCGATAATAACAAAAATTCCAGTTTTTATTGTCATCGAGCTTTTATTGTAATTGTAAATGCCCTCCACATTATAAAGTGTTTAGTTTGAAATGTATTACTAATTTGTATTGTAATGTACTGAAATTTAGAAGAATTGCCCGCCAAAGGGTAGCAAGTTGAATATTTCATTTTTCATTCATGATTTTTGTCAAGAACCGAAATTAAATATTGTTGTAATACTAAAATTGTTGTTTTAGTAATCACTTTGAGAAGATACGGGTTATATTAATATTGTATATGTGCACGTTTGCTCAAAGCTTATTTTTATTTTTAAATTTTATTTTAAACCAAAAAAAAAAAATGGATTCTGTAGATGAATATTGGAAACATTTAAAAATTTAAAGTATGCATAGGGCAGAAAGATAACTTTTTTTTTGTTGTATTTGCTATTTGAAATACATATAAAATTATCATATTTACTATTTACTTGGGACCATTGAAAATTTATTTTTATTTATTTGGCAGAATGAAAATTAGTTTTTTTTTCCCTAAGCAAAACACAAAAACAAAGATATGAAAAAAATAGAATCTAAATAAAAAGGATGTTTTCAAAATTTTATATTTTGTTTGTGTTTGTAAATAAGGGAATGATATTTTATTTCAATATAGACAAGCAAAGCCCCAGCTTGTATAATATTTGGTCCGATTGCGATTCATGAAATATGTTCAACTTATTGGTACGAAATGTTTGAAGAGCTACTACACATTAAAGTTTTCATCGATTTTATTAAATTTCAATTTACAGATCGCTAATTATTTTGCTGAATATCATAAAAAAACCATAAATATCTAAATTGATATATTCCCCCCCCCCCGCACCCCCCTCAAATGTAACAATTTCAGATTAAAGAAATTTCGGTTTTAAATATCGAACTTGAAACGAATTAATCTTTTTTGAAAAAAATTATACCTACCTATAGCTTAGAACTGCATTTAATTATTTTCCAAAAATTTCGAATTCCCTAGTAGGTACTCTAAATTTTCAAATTTATTAAATTTTGAATTTCGAAATTTTTAAAATATAATCGAAATTTTCAAAATTCAACTTTATAAAATTGTGACTATACTAAAATTTTCAATCTATAATTATTCTAATTGCATTAAATACAAATTCCTAACTCCTTAAATTTCTTAATTTCAATATTCGGTACTAATGCTAATTATTTATGTAAAACTCTACCACTAGAGAGCTTCCAGAGTTGAAGAATCAGATAACAACATACAAATTCTAAGCTAATTTGTACAACTCCATAAAAAAAATTGCTTATGCTTTTTTTTAATTTTCACTCGGGTTCAATGAATTATAAAAAAAAGCTCGAGCTTAGACTGGAATAAAGTCAATGAAACAATCAACTGCCATGGCTTTTCAAAAATGCAAGTAAGAACATCGCCAAATTAAAATAGAAAGACCCACCGAACCTTAGTGTCCAGTAAAAAGTGATTTATTTAGTTCACAAGAAAGGAGCTGTGAATACCGAAAAACGATAAAAACCTGTTACAAACCTCAACAAATAATTTGAACACCTTTCCATTGCCTTATTCGTTTATTTAATGACAATCATTATATACCGCAAAATTAGCACAAAAGAACAACACTGCCCAAACAGATTCTGTAAGCGAAAGGTCCTAGTAAAAAATTCCGAAAAAGTTACCTTAACATGATGTGTCTTCACTTGTTCGAAATCTATTTTTTTGTGATCTTACAATGTGCTTAAGAAGAAATGCCTTTCACTGTGATTTTAAGGAATGGTTCTTAATATCAATTGGTGAAGAACATTTATTTATATATAGGAAAGGAAAATTTCATAAACAACCGGTGGTGACGCTTGTCATAACCAACCTTTATGATAAAAACGTGGCTATTAAAAGCGACATACTAATTTCGTCTAACTTGGTAAGTCAATTTTTCCAATAATATTTACTTTGATGAGACTATTTAAGGTTTCGAAGGTTATTCCCACTACTTTTTAAAATTAAAACAGATAAAAAGGAATAGACAGAAATCGGCAAGGGTTTTATATCAAAAATTGGTCCTGAGAGAAATTAGCCTGTCAAGAAACCTCCTGCAAAAAAATCAATTAAAGCCTAAACATTGACTATAATAAATTTTAAAACAAATAAAATTTGTCGTACAAATTACATTAGGCTCGCGATTACAAGAACGCCGTATACTTTAAACTTCGGATAACGTCAACAATTCTTATTCTAATTACATGTACAGCTCGGTAACGTCAATAATTAGAAAGCTCAATAACGAAAACTAGATTTTGTACACCCTCGCATGTCAATTCTTTCACACATAATTTTAAATACATATTGTTACGTTTTTGCCTTGTCAATTAAGGTTTGTATCACTGGATTGTGAATAATACAAAATAAGTTTAATTTATCACTAACGAATTTATTTAGAAACACAAGAATTATTACAACACAGTTTATTAATAAAAATTCACAAAATTACTTTATATAAATTATTCTCAAATTTTACTATACACTTATAATCATTTTTATTTCCACTAAAGCACTTTTTAAATCACTTTTTAATTCCTTTTTAATCTTCACACTATCGCTTACCAAATACTACTAATTTACAACTTTACACTTTTGCGTTCCAAATTCGAATAATCCAATTCGATCTCGTTCGCCTTTTTATATATGGACACAAACAAAACTTCTAGAAAGCTCATGACTTTTCCAGTACTATAAGTGCAAGAACATTTAGAACGGTTTTATCATGGAAAATTCCATTTTAGTACCGTAAAACATTCAGCTATTAATTTAACTTATTCTATCACACCCCTATCGGTGTCACCGTCACAGTAATATATTGTGACGGTGACATCTAGGGTATGATAGAATAAGTTAAATTAATAGCTCAATGTTTTACTGTACTAAAATGAAATTTTCCATGATAAAACAGTTCTAAATGTTTCTACACTATTAGTACTGGAAAAGTCATGAGCTTTCTAGAAGTTTGGTCTGTGCATATAAAAAGGCGAACGAGATCGAATTGGATTATTCGAATTTGGAACGCGATAGTGTAAACTTGTAAGATTATTAGTAGTATTTAGTAAGCGATAGTGTGAAGATTAAAAAGGAATTAAAAAATGATCTAAAATGTGTTTTAGTGGAAATTAAAATTATGAGTGTACTATAAGTGTGATTTTGTGAATTTTTTATTAATAAACTGTGTTGTAATAATTCTTGGGTTTACTAAATTAATCCGTTGGTAATAATTTGAACTGATTTTGTTTTATTCAAAATCCAGTTTTACAAACCTTGATTGACAATGCAAAGACGTAACAATGTTTTCGTATGATCCCTTGATTCCCAAATTTTTGCTATTTTCATAATTTGACTCGAGTAAAGTTGAAAATCTTTCGGTAACTAAACAGATTTTGTACGGTAACTTCTAGTGCGGTTCATAAATAGTTGTATGTGCTCTGTGATTAATGGTTCCTAATTAAAAAATGGGTAAAGAACCTACAGTTTTAATATTTAAGGAAAAATCTGGAATTTTGAATAATTTCGTAAAGGGGCAAGTGTTACAAATTTATCGAGAAACTACACTGATGATAAGTCCACTATTTCTGTTATTAACAAATATGTAAGGGAATTTTAAAAGTGATTAACAAAATCTTTATAGGGCCTGATAAGAGAAGAAACGATAATCTGTTTGAACACCCTAAAACGGAGAAGTTCTTGTATCGTTGATTTCATCGGCAGCATGATACAACTTTTCCTATAAGTGGCGATATGGTTTAATAAAACGCAAAACTTTTACTTAGTAAAATAAAAGAAAACGAGAACATTTTCCAAGAAAGTGGTTGGTGGCTACTATGTCTAAAATTCGTGTTGCTGTGCAGTTTCTTAAAATTACTGGAGAGAAGTTGTCTTTTCAACTTGAGCTTGTAGAACCATTTAAAAGCAATTGCAACCCAAAATAATTGAACTTGATCTGTCTGTAAACCAAATTTATAATGCAGATAAAACAGGCTTGTACTTTAGCAAATACTAATGCAATGCTGTTTACTATATACATTTAAAAACTGCGTGGATTACAGCTACTGAAAAACAGGTTCCATAAATTGATTGTACTACCGGTAAATGTTAATTTATAGGTCTGAAAGAATTTAAGTAAAAAAATGTTTTAGACCAATAAATTAACATTTTATCAATTTAGTTGCGAATATTTTCGAAAAACCAACGTCTGGATAATGGTCCATCTCATCCACCAGAAAATGAATTAAAATCAAGCAATGGACAAAATATCACATCGATCATTCAGCCAATGGGCCTCGTAAACATGAATTTACTTGGTTTTATATTGAGCGCGTTATCGCGAGTCTACTAATCGATTTAAAAGACAAACTTTATTAACTTCATGTTCTAATATTCACCACGGTGGGGCTGAAAAATAATTGTTTTCGTTCAAGCTAGTCAAATATAATCCAGATTTTTTAATTAATATGATTTTGATACGTTCCGAAGATTGTAAGAGAATTCAATCCAGTTTCGAACTGATGAGCTTATGATTATGAAAAAATCAATCTTCTCATCAGGCCGCAGCGACTGGACTGATTTTACCACAGTGATGCAAAATGTTCTGTGCGTTAAGTACTAGCGAATCATACTAATACAGATAAATTATCTTACAATTTTTTCTTCTTCACGATATTCACACAGCTCTATTTCTGTGTACGCTAATTTTACTTTATTAATTTGTTTTTTTATTCATTTTTTTTTTTTTTTTGTTTTTTTTTCTTGAATGTTATTTAATATTCAGCAAAAAATTAATAAATTATAGTCCAGATCTTACATTACATCACTGTAAAGGTTTTGAAGAACAATCTTATTTCATTTATGTCCATAAGGTTGTTAAAATCGAATATTATTTACAAAGGCTTTCAGCCAATCTTATATCTGACAATTTTATAGCAGATATACAATTTTATATCTGACAATTTTATATCTAACAATTTTATATCTGAAAGTAAAGACGCTGTCGGTAAGCATACCTATTTAATCCCATGCAGATGTCGTTGAGGCTTGGAATAATTACTGCCGTACACGTCTTGATCGATAAAGCGGAAATATTTCCTAAACTTTTATCGACTTTATTTCTGGCACTATCAATCATAAATTTGTTAATTTAACGATTGTCACTTTAGTTATCAAATGCACCATTATAGTGGTGCCAGATGTACCTGTCTGGTCAATTATGGAAGCCTCCAAAATTGGGTGAGCTGGTGGACAGTAGTGCTATTAAATTTCTGACTGTGGCAAATGCTCTGAGAGATATGGCCAGGTGCTCACCTTCTTGAAATAAAAATTTATAAAACTCCAATAAAAGCATCAGCTGCGACAGGTCGCTTACATCTTCTATATAGGCGAATAATTATTCGGCGATGTAATACTCTAGATGTGTTGGTCTTCCATAATTCATTCCACATTACATAAATGGCATCATATCTAATGGTCGTAGATGGTCGATTTTGTTGTGCTTGTACTCTATAACAACGCGACTAAACACATGATCTTTTTGTAAAATTATTGGGGGCCCATAATCATAATCCCGCATTTTTTTAAAATTTCAGAACGTAAGCTAATACTCGAATTATTTTGGTGTATGTTGAAAGCCGTTGCATCGAATATTGTACTTTATTATCGCCTCTTCTTGATGCGCATTAAAATCGAAACGTTTGGTATTTCTTTTTTTTAATAGATGTTTTGATTTTTTGCCGTCTTCAATTTAAGATTTGCAAATAATATC
Organism: Tipula vernalis; assembly: GCA_958295665.1. NCBI lineage: Eukaryota > Metazoa > Arthropoda > Insecta > Diptera > Tipulidae > Tipula > Tipula vernalis. Next base: position 432,711,546 of record OY282558.1, read on the forward strand.
AGCCGTCAGGGGACAATCTAATTATAGTCTGGAACGTTACTTAAAAAAACTTGGTAGCTTAATGGGCTGCTGGCTGATTATAGGGGCATCTATCATGAATTAATTTTCTGGAGAAAGTAGCGATTGCACATTAATAGAAGCTGAATAAATGATGTCTGTGATCAGCAATCGAATAAGATTCCGCATTTTAGTAAGTTCCAACTTGAACCATGGCTGACGGAAGAGACGACTGAAAACTCGGCATGCAACTAACTGGTGGGTTAAAGATAAACAGTTAAAATATATTTTTGAATCTGACACAAGTCCTCCTTACAAACATAAATGAGGATGGTCAGTATAATATTTAATACAAAGGGCTTCTGCAGAAGAAAAAGTAATTAGTTCCAAAGATATAGTGAATCATCCGAGAAGACCCGATTATGGATTTGTTTCGGTTATTTTTCCTTTTGTGTCTTAACCTGGTCACACAAGATTACGTCTCCCTATAAAACCGTATAAGTTGGCGAGCTTATTTAAACTACGTAGAACGTACTTAGCCCGACATACTTAGCCTCTTAGAGTTTAGCTTTTTTCCTTCGCCGTTCCTATGGAAAACCTAGACTGACAACCAAAAAATGTTTATCCTACCGAACTACAGCTTTTTTTGGTATATCTATCGGTTTTAATCAACTTCATAGGATTTTACTCCAAATTTGAAGCATATCGATATATTATTAAAGATTTTAGTATGGTGGCTGTCCCCAAATCTTCGCTTCCTTCAGATAGACAGAAACCTCGTATTCGGATAGGCTGCCTGAACAAACTAGTGTAGCTATGTTACTCAAACGGTGCCGTTTAGTAGTGCTAAACGCCTGTGGTGCGGTTTCATCCGAATAAGTCTAGGTTTACTATAGGATTACAAGGGCGATCAGGTGAACATTCTTTTTTGACAAATCTTTTATGGTTTTACACTTAGAACACGATAGACTATTGATTGATAGAAGTAACATGGTATCGGAGGTTTACCGTTTCCACCACAGAGGGCAGAAAATAAAAATAAAAATATTTTGGAAATCCAAAAAAGTTTTGATTTTGCGAAATTCTCCTTCCTGACATACTAAAAGTATCTATCTGTAGGCTGCCAATAAAATAGGTAGGTTTATGTCGAGTACCGCTTGTCAAAACTCAAACTAGTTCTAAATATATGGTGAATCATCCAAGAAGACCCGTTTTGGGACTTGTTTCGGTTTTTTTTTGCCTTAGTGTTTTAACATGGCCACACAAGTGTTAAGATGGCCACGCGTGTCCCACTAAAACCGTATTAGCTAAAATAAACTGTATTTACCTTGATAATAATCATAGAAACGCACGACAATAGTGATTAGAATATTTTTAGCTCATTGGCGATTTTAGCTTCTTTCCTGTTACAACATGTTATATGACATGTTACTTCTAACATGTTATATAACTTGTTACAAAAAATTGATAACTTCTTATGTTACACAAATCAATGAATGTTTTAATAATATTTGTTGTATAACGTTGTTGTTTGTTACGAAACGCGCCTTTCTATAGCATTTTAGTTTTTTTAACATGTTATGGATCGATGATTGAAAAAATTGTTTCCGCCATGTACCGTTGGTATATGCATTCCGAAATTCTTACAAGGTGAGTTCTAAATTGTATTTTCCATTTATGACGGTTAATAATAAGTAAAGCAAACTATTTGTGGCCAATTAATTTTTGTGGATTTTTTGCTTAAATTAAACATAAGCCTATACAAAAATTTATATGCACGGATACATTGTTTAATCTCTAATTAATTACAATGGTTGTAAAACTTAAGGGTAAATATAAGCATATTTAACGTTAAATTGTTGCCTATATTTTCATTTTAAAACCATTCAATTCTTATTTTTTTCAATTCTCATGATATCAGAATAAAAAAAAAAAATCCATTAAAACTCAAATCTCTATACAAATTACAAATTCAGAATGGTTTTCCGCATTCAACATAAATTCGTTAGATTTACTACACTTAAGCAATATTTAAATCCCATATCATCTATTTTCCAGCGCGAAATAAAATATTTTCTTTAATTTTAAAAAAATAATGAAAAATTCCAAAAAAATAAATAAAACAAGAAGAAATATCTAAACAAAAAGCACAAAACATAAAAAAAAGACGAAAATAAGATAAAAAGTAAATTACCGCATATAAATACATGGTACAAGAAGAAAGAAAAAGTTTTTCAACGTTTCTGTACATTTTTCTTTTTTCCGCTTTGTTTTGTTCTGTGTGCTTTTGATCAAATTTATTCAAATTCAAAATGATCAAAATGAGAAATAAAATTAAAATATTCTGATTCAATTATTCTTATCTTGGAAGTTTTTTTTTTTATTCGGTTTGTATTTGTATTACTTTACTTATTATTTATATTTTTTTTACATCATTTTTTGTTTGGCATACATAAAATACTACTGAGTTGCCAATTTATAAATCCTGGCTACGGTGGGCAAGAGTTAAAGACATTATATAATTATATAAAAAAATATAATAAATAATAATTTAAAAATAAATTCAAAATCTTGATAAATCCGTATAAAGGAAACCAAAAAATTATTTTGATTTAAGATTAAACGTAAATCTGAGAACTAAAAAGGTTTTTCATTTTTTTTTCTGTGTTACAAAAAAAAAAAGCATTGTTAAATCTTTGGTTGTTTTGCTGGTTTATAGTTTGGAAGTCATCTTGATTATAATATTACATTATTTTTGAATATATTATATTTTCGTTTCGCTTCCATAAAAAAAAAAAAAAAAATTGGTTGAGGGTTAATTTATTTTTCATCTTTCAATATCTGTTTTTTGTTTAGAACCTCAATTTTAGAGTTTGGAGGGTGAGCGAATTGAAATTGCTTTCATTTTATGTTATTTTTATTTTCATGGTTGATATGGTAAATCAGATCTGTTTTAAATATATTATGAACAAAAAATATCAAAATTTTCCTTCAACTTTTTATGTATACATGCGAAATTATTAAATGAGGCAATAAAATTGCTGGAATCAATAATATTTATTAGAACTTATGGTCAAAATTTTTTTGGTTTATGTTTAATCGTGCGAAGTTAATCGAATTTGTTTTAAGATTTATCATCACAAAATGTGAATCATTTTTTATGCCCCAGATCAAAAATTCCTTCGTAAATCATTAACTCCTTGAATTGTGTCGTATATACATACATATATACATACATAAATATTTCTTTTTATGATTTACGCATTAAATAAATTATTTAGAATTTATATTAAATTTTTGTATGTGACCAAGCTGATAACCACAAAAATCGTTTACTTATATAACACATGTCCATATCGATTGCAGCACACAATAATTTTTTAAAACTATATCGACATAAAAATGAAAATTTTTTGTAAATGCATATTTCAATAAAAAACCAAAACAAAAAAAAAATAAAAAAATAAAAAAATTATTCAATACCAAATGTATGTGTATACGAAAGTAATTGGTATTCAAGTCATGATATGAACGCTAATCAGAAGTAATTTAGAACGTGCTCTTGTTTTCGATTTTAGATTAGAAAACAACAAAAACAAAAATGTTGATGACCTCATTTTTCTTTTAGGTTTAGTGCTTTTTCCTGTTATTGTTGTTTTTATTTATTTCTATTTTCAAGACTCAATATTGATTTTGCTTTCCTTAAAATTCGATTACAAAAGCAAAGTTTATTACAAAAATTATTTCCAAACCAATAAAAAACATTTAAATTTAAATTTATTTTTTTTTTGTCGTTTGCTTTATCAGAAAATGATAAAACCATAACGAGCTTTTTTCAGGTTTGGTTTTATTTTGTTTGTTAACTAGTTGCTGTCATAGTTATATAAATCAGCTGTAAATATGGTAAAACTTATTTTTATGTTTGTGGGTATAATTTGATTTAAAACTGTTTTTACAATTTATATATATAGTAAGTCATAATATCATTACCTAAAAACCATTTCTGATTAATTGAGATTATTGTAAAATGAATTTGATTGGTTGACATAAATCTCAATGAATAATCAATCGCCTTGGGGTTTTGTATTAGTTTTACCGTACAAAATTTAGTAAAATTTTTGTTCATTAATTACCACAGCAAATTAAGACACTTCCCGACCTCAAAGAAATATCGAAGAGACTAAAATATAAAACCCATGAATGTAGATTTGCATGAATGTAGATTTGCAAGAATTACATTTCCGGCTTAAGTCATAATATCTATACAGCTTAATCCAAATTATTTTCTAGCTTACTTTAGGTAAATAATTTAATTTTACTCAAATTTGCATATTTAACATTTAAACATAGAAAAGTAGTTAGTTGCCTCTTTTGAATAATTACCCGATTTTTCATATACAATTGTGTTTACAACGTAAATTTGAACATAGTTGTAAATAAATTTTCAAAATGTTCGACAATTTGAAATGGAATTTATACGGTTTAGAGTTTATAGATGAACTGCCTTTCAAATGCAATTTTAAAATGTCCGAAAATCGCAATTTCAAGCCAATATATCTTTATTTATCCTGCGTCGGCTGAAGTAGTTCTGTAGGCCAAACTCAATTCAGGGCAAGTGAGTCTTGTTTAATATTTTTGATAGTGGCACATTTTTATTCCAACGCAGGTTGCTACAACAATTACGGGTTCTACTCTAAAGTGAGTGTTTTAGATTACATAGGTAGATCAAAATTTATTTTGAGATTGAGTTTACAAACATCAAAAAAATGTTATCAGATTTAAAATGTAGTCGCAGAAATTTTACTCTAAAAAATTTGACAAGCGAAAGAACGAATACAAAGATATCAAAAATGAAAATAAAACAATTAGTAATGAGTTTTTCCTCCTGAAAACTGAATATGTTAAAAGTCTTTTAACGTACCTTAAGTGTATCATTGTGCCACCATCTAGAGCGACGTGAAAAACTGTTTACTTTAGTTTTATGTAAAATTAGGAAAGCTGAAAGAATGCATTTTGGAAGACAGTGTCTTGTTCGACCGATAACCTAAGTGTGTGCAGATTCTTTAATTAAATCATATTTATCAAGAACAATGACAAAATATCGGATTCAAAAAATGCAACCAGTCGATTTCTCTCTGCCAGTCGGTAAATAACTACTGGCCAATCTCGGAACAGACTGGAGCTTTACATTAGGAAGTGCTTAAATATTAAAATTATGGCCTAACAAAAACAAACTAATTTTGAATACCGATAAAACAAAATATATGATTTTTTTAAATGTTGAACATCTAGAAGGATATTGGATATATGGTATTCGTACCTTGGTGACAGCAAAATAACTTGATCGGTATAGTAGTGATTCTGTCAGGAGAACTGTGAAACGTAAAAACGAAGACTTTTATTAACCAATGCAAACATAGGTGGGACAGTATCCAAAGATGAACTAGTAACCATCGAGGAAATGAGAGTAACGTACGTAATTTACTATGGCATACATTGATTATCACATTACAGTTTATATCTTGATTAAAAGTAATTTAGTAGATAGCTAGATATATTTAGTAGATGGAATAAAGAGCAAAATTTCTGGGTTATAAGTGTGAGGTTCCCCTCAGGGAAGTGTTCTAGAACCATTGTTATTTATATTTATGATAAATATGGAATATGACTTCAAAATATTTAAAATCAAATTGCATATCATTAAATTTGTCCAAAGTTAAATTTAAGATCATTAACAACCTTCCTAACCAATTGAAAATATTTTGATAGTACATACAAATTCATACATTTAAGTATCTAGGAGTTATTTTTCAAATATGTTTTGGAAATGCCACATTTCTACTATTTGTAATCAAATAGCTCCAATTGTATAGATTTAATTTATAAGTATCTTACTTTGTTCACACACACACGTGTTAAGATCGATTTGTTTTGCGTTTATTTCTTTAATTTTAATGTTAAAGGAATACTAGCGGCTTAAATTCACTAATAAATTTTCATCTATAATCTCATAAGGCATAATTTTGAACTTGTCTGGCTAAGATAGTTCCTCAACGATTTTATTTGGATTGATGTATTTACCTTTGTTGAACAAATTATCTACATATATCAAAAATGAACAAAGTTAGAAAAATGCAAAACAAAACGAAAATCAAAATTGTTTTCTGTTTATTTTTCCATCAACTTTTTGAGAGAACCATAATAAGTCGGCAATCACTCCATAATTTTCAATTACAAAAGTCTTCAACAACTTTCAAAAATCAATGTCTTCGTCAGCATTTTTATTCAACATACAAAGGCAAAAACTTATGTAACCTGTTTAGATCAGGAAGAAAGCAATTTGAATTTTGCATACAAGGGAGAATGTTATATGAGAGAAAATGGTTTTATTTGTATTTCTTCTGCCAGAACTTCACGTAAGCATTACTTAGAGTATATGAATATATACTTTATCTCTTTCGCGATTGTGACTTTGGTTTAATATTGAATTAAAAAATCAATACCTAAACAAACCACCGAAGTTTTATATGATCAAATGGTCAAAAGTAATTTTTTTTTTTAATTTGTTTAAAATTATTTTTTGAACGCAATTTTACTTTTCGGTGGAGGTTGTTGGTGTTTGGTAAATCTAGGATTAATCAAGTTAATAGCTAATGGACAAATCAAACTTTCAGACCCGATGCATACAAATGGTTCTAAATAGAATTTTCCAAAAGGGACTGAAGAAATATCTATGCCCTTACCAAATATTGATGAAACGGAAATTCCAAAGTATCATGGATCCTCAACCCTTCACAAATTTCGAGTACCATTAAAAACACGATTCACAATAGATTTGAAATGTTTCCGAAAATTTTCAAATGCATTTGGAATAATATAATTCTAAATAGATCCTAGATTAACCCAATAATTTTAAAATCTCGAATTTCGATAATCAAAAAATAACTGAGAAACATGCCTGTGAAATACTTCCCAAAATAAAATCCCAAATTTTCCGTATACGTATATATTTTATGTATGTGGTGGTAACTTATTCGCCTAAATGCCATTTCCAGAGATAAGATTTTTCAAATAATCAGTCATTTTTTGGGAGACAGCCAATATTAAATTTAGTTAAAAAGATAACATAAAAGCAGTTTTTATTAGTCAAAATGACTAAAGCAAAAACGGTTCATTGGCTTTACACTTTGATGTTATATAAAATTAAATAAATAACAGGCCAATTGGAATATAGTGCATACCGTCAGTTGCACAAAATTCAACGTCGAAATCTGTTAAACAAAAATCGAAAGATTAATATTCGACTATGGTTTCTGGTATCTCTATTGTATAGGCCTTGAACGTAGAATATCACTTGGTCGATCCTAGAGATATAAATAACAGCGATATAAATAACAGGCAATGTAGATGCGACATGTTGCATTAAATTTCAATGACGAAATATGTTCAACAAAAATCTAAAGATTGATATTCGAATATAGCTTCTGGTATCTATATTGTATAGGCCTTTAATGTAAAATGTTACATGGTCGATCCTAGGGGCCAGCGATAAAAATAACAGGCAATGTAGATGCGACGAAATCTATTCAACCAAACTCTAAAGATTGATATTCGACTATGGTTTGTGGAATCTCTATTGTATGTATTCCTTGAATGTAAAATGTTACTTGGCCGATCCTACTGGTTAACGAAATAAATAACACGCAATATATATACGGCATGTTGCTTCAAATTTCAACGACGAAATCTGTTCAATAAAAATCTAAAGATTGGTTCTTGCATAGTTTCTGGGATATATGTTGTATAGGCATTTAATGTAAAATGTTACATGGTCGATCCTAAGGGTTAGCGATATAAATAACAGGCAACGTAGATGCGACATGTTGCATAAAATTTCAACAACGAAATATGTTCAATAAAAATCAAAAGATTGATACTCGTCTATGGTTTCTGGTATCTCTATTGTATACTCCTTGAATGTAAAATGTCATTTGGTCGATCCTAGGGCTCAGCGATATAAATAACAGGCAATATATGTACGGCATGCTGCATCAAATATCTACAACGAAATCTGTTCAATAAAATCAAAAGATTGATATTCGACTATAGTTTCTGGGATCTCTATTGTATAGGCCTTGAACGTAAAATGTCACATCGTCGATCCTAGGGATCAGCGATATAAATAACAGGCAATGTAGATGCGACATGTTGCATAAAATTTTAATAACGAAATCTGTTCAACAAAATTCTAAAGATTGATATTCGACTATAGTTTCTGGTATCTCTATTGTACAGGCCTTTAATGTAAAATGTTACATGGTCGATCCTAAGGGCCGGCGATATAAATAACAGGCAATGTATATTCGACGAAATCTGTTCAACAGAAATCTAAAGATTGATAATCGACTATGGTTAGATCTAAAATCGCATCTATTTTGATGCGGCATGTTGCATCAAAATTCAAAGACGAAATCTGTTCAATAAAAATCTAAAGATTGGTTCTTGCATAGTTTTTGGGATATATGTTGTATAGGCATTCAATGTAAAATGTTACATGGTCGATCCTAAGGGTTAGCGATATAAATAACAGGCAATGTAGATGCGACATGTTGCATCAAATTTCAACGACGAAATATGTTCAATAAAAATCAAAAGATTGATACTCGTCTATGGTTTCTGGTATCTCTATTGTATACTCCTTAAATATAAAATGTCATTTGGTCGATCCTAGGGGTCAGCGATATAATTAACAGGCAATATATGTACGGCATGTTGCATCAAATATCTACAACGAAATCTGTTCAATAAAATCAAAAGATTGATATTCGACTATAGTTTCTGGGATCTCTATTGTATAGGCCTTGAACGTAAAATGTCACATCGTCGATCCTAGGGATCAGCGATATAAATAAACGGCAATGTAGATGCGACATGTTGCATAAAATTTCAATAACGAAATCTGTTCAACAAAATTCTAAAGATTGATATTCGACTATAGTTTCTGGTATCTCTATTGTACAGGCCTTTAATGTAAAATGCTACATGGTCGATCCTAGGGGCCGGCGATATAAATAACAGGCAATGTAGATGCGACGAAATCTGTTCAACAAAAATCTAAAGATTGATAATCGACTATGGTTAGATCTAAAATCGCATCTAATTTGATGCGGCATGTTGCATCAAAATTCAAAGACGAAATCTGTTCAATAAAAATCTAAAGATTGGTTCTCGCATAGTTTCTGGGATATATGTTGTATAGGCATTTAATGTAAAATGTTACATGGTCGATCCTAAGGGTCAGCGATATAAATAACAGGCAATGTAGATGCGGCATGTTGTATCAAATTTCAACGACGCAATATGTTCAATAAAAATCAAAAGATTAATACTCGTCTATGGTTTCTGGTATCTCTACTGTATAGGCCTTAAATGTAAAATGTCATTTGGTCGATCCTAGGGGTCAGCGATATAATTAACAGGCAATATATGTACGGCATGTTGCATCAAATACAACGAAATCTGTTAAAAAAAATCAAAAGATTGATATTCGACTATAGTTTCTGGGATCTCTATTGTATAGGCCTTGAACGTAAAATGTAACATCGACGATCCTAAGTGTCAGCGATATAAATAACAGGCATTTTAGATGCGGCATGTTGCATTAAATTTCAACGACGAAATATGTTCAATAAAAATTAAAAGATTGATACTCGTCTGTGGTTTCTGGTATCACTACATAATATGCCTTGAATGTAAAATGTCATTTGGTCGAACCTATGGGTCAGCGATATAAATAACAGGCAATATATGTACGGCATGTTGCATCAAATTTCTACAACGAAATCTGTTCAAAAAATCAAAAGATTGATATTCGACTATAGTTTCTGGGATCTCTATTGTATAGGCCTTGAAATTAAAATGTCACATCGACGATCCTAAGGGTCAGCTATATAAATAACATGCAATGTAGATGCAGCATGTTGCATCAAATTTCAAAGACGAAATCTGTTCAACAAAAATGTAAAGATTGATATTCGACTATAGTTTCTGGTATCTCTATTGTATAGGCTTTGAACGTAAAATGTCACATCGTCGATCCTAGGGGTCAGCGATATAAATAACAGGCAATGTAGATGTGGCATTTTGCATCAAATTTCAACGACTTAATATGTGCAATGAAAATCAAAAGATTGATATCGTTTATGGTTCCTGGTATCTCTATTTTATATGCCTTGAATGTAAAATGTCATTTGGTCGATCTTAGGGGTCAGCGATATAAATAACAGGCAATATATGCACGGCATGTTGCATCAAATTTCAAAGGCGAAATTTGTTCAAAAAAATCAAAAGATTGATATTCGACTATAGTTTCTGGGATCTCCATTGTATAGGCCTTGAACGTAAAATGTCACATCGTCGTTCCTAGGGATCAGCGATATAATTAACAGGCAATGTAGATGCGACATGTTGCATCAAATTTCAATGACGAAATCTGTTAAACAAAAATCAAAAGAAACAGGCAAAAATAAAACCTCCAAATTAAATAATTTCAACGTTATTATTTTATTTTACATAATCAATGTATATGTATGTCTCATTTTACCAGGTCACTAAGCTTTAAAATATTTAATATTTAAAAGTTTGTGTGTACTATTTGTTTGTTTCAAATGTGTTTCCCTTTAATTTTTTTGAGTCACGTTCCATTTTTAAAGACAGTTAAAAAAATTCCTCCTAAATTATTTTTTGCTCAATTAGAAGAACAATTCTATAGCTGCGGTTAGCTTTCTAGGCATTGAACTTATCCATATGTTCCATATACGGATGTAATATGGATCAATATATAACAATATAAGACAGATTCGGCAAAATATTAGAATGCTGCAGTCTAAGGCTTTTCAACTGGCTTTTAGAAATTTCTATAATACAATCATTAATGCCGGTCGTGTTACTCAGCAATGGGTTGTAGATTCTTATTTGCAAGTTGAGGCAAATAATTTGAATTTCATTCGTTTCGGTCAGAAAACGATGCAAACTAAATTATTCCAAGGACTTGCAGATCAAGTGGCTAACCATAGTTCAAATTTGTAACTTATTTCCGACATTCCAGTGATTCTGCCATCATGTGAAGGTTTATAAAAAACATGACAGAAAAGTGCAATGTTACAATGTCAACCTTTGCATAATTCGGCTCGATTGTTCCAGATTTAGTTGTTCACGTGTTTAAATTGGAATTAAAGGTCATCATTGAAGACTTGACGAAGCTCGGATTGCTTATAGAAAACCATGGCATATGTATACTCAGCTGAGTTCTAAAAACGAGAAATTTTACATGCCGACCTATCAATTATTGCAAAAGATAAATCTCAATAATCGTATACTAAAATTAGGTCGCCTGCTGGTCGATTTTGTAAGCATTATATGAGTTTCAAATTTTTTTTTTATAAATGTTGCAAAACGTGCATTATACGCAAATTTCTTAGTTTCTCGACATTCGTGAAATATGGATCGATTAGAATAAATCTGTGTAATTTGCTGTAAAATTGGTAGTAGACAGAATTGGTTGTTGAAGAATTGATTTGTCCATACCAATTTGTGTATAAAATTGTTAAAAAATTAATTCGATTTATCGCATGCATCAAAATTTGAAACAACAAAAAATTAATTTTAAAAATTTTGGCAATAACTTAAACTAATACTAATTAAAGTTATAAGTTAATGTCTCACCTAAATTTTTAAGTTGCTACGAAAAAAACAATTAATATTTTAAATCTCAAATTTAATAGAAATCTTGAAAAGATCAATATTAAAGGTAAGGATCATTATTTAAGGAGCTAGGTCACCGGGAGTGTAGGCTGCTTTGGTTTTTATAACTAAATTTCCATAGGCATCGTATCATCAAACTCCTTCATTTTGTGGTGAAATATGCACAAAAATCTCTAGTCGTGATGCCGCCTCAAATGTATCCAGGACACTTAATAAAATGTCAATTTTCAGATTCTCAAATATGAAACCGAAATTTTATAATTATAAATTCAAATTTTTAAATCTAATTCCACATTTTGTTTTATTCAATCGAATTTTACTGAATTCCGATTTAAATTTCTATTCGTATTGTCCAATTTTGAAAATGTCTATACATATTTTGAAATAATTAGTAATTTTTAAGTTATTCAATTTAAAAAACCATTCTGCTTAAATATTTAAAACTTTTTTATTATTTTATTCGGAAATTTAAAATTCTGACATAATTGACGCTTTAATTTTTCTTATATGTATATACTGCTCAAGCTTTAAAGCTCATTAAATTTTACGTTTTTCACCAAATTTGGCTTAATTAATTGTTTATCAAATATTTAATGTTTAAATAAGAATATCAAGACTGTTCCTACTAAAATTTAAATTTCTTTATTGGTCGTAAAATAATAATTAACTTAAATTTTTTAAAATATTGGGAAATTTTAATCGCCTTAATATTAAATTTACCCTTTAACTAAAAAAAAAAATTACGGATAACTCAATAATTTTCAATAAATTGTGTACTCAGTCTGTTGTTTGCATTTTATCGATCAGTTTATCCTGCTGCTCAACACTTTATATATCTATATGTGTTTGTCTATTTATATCTATTTTTGTTTTGACTAATATTGGCGATGAAGCGAACTAATCGGCTTAAATACTAGTTTCCACCCAAACACAAAAAATGGATTTATTTATAAAATATAGATTTAAAAAGAAAAAAAAAATCTTTTGGATTTACTACCATAACCAGCTTTATCTCAAACGAATAAAATGAGATAGATGAACATGTTTGATCAAATTCATGCCTTTTTCGTTTGCTCTTATGTATCTATATGTAGTGTGTCAATTTGTAAGCTTACCAAAAGTAACATAACTTAATTTTTATTTTTTTAAAGCATACACTACATATGCATACACAGACACACACGACACAACATATGACATTATAGTCTTATAGCCGTTATCAAACGACAAGGGTTGAATATTTTAAGAAAAGGATTAAAATAAACAAGACAAAGTCGAAATGTTTAGAAATTATTGAAGAGACAAAATACTTAAGAGGAATAAAAGGTCGAAAGAATATTCTAAAAAAAAGAGGAATAATAATAGTAATAATAATAATAATACGGAGTAGAGTAAAATCGAAAGAAATGTAATATTATTACGAGAAGAATATTGTATGCTGTAAACGACATAACGAAAAAAAGGGAAAATTGTACAAAAGGTATCACATTTTATGGATGAATAAATGTTAAAAATTCTACGGAAAAAACATAATAATAATAATCATAATAATTGAAAAAAAAAAAAAGCGACAACAACAACAAAATTCTTTTCTTTACTTGCGTACATATAAAGAAAATAATTTGGTTCCTTGACTTTTTGTGTTCCGAAAATTGGATTAGAAAGCAAAATCTTTGGTGAAATTGAGTTGAAAATTTTTAAATTTTCTGTTTATTGAGTAAATTAAAAAGTATCTTGACATAATGCTGTTATTAGGTTTAGGTATAAAATAATCCTAAAATTTCAAAAATATTATACGCCTAAAAATTACTGTTTGCCTCTAACCCTATTACATTTACTTACATGTACCTACTCGTATATCGAAATATATTTTAATGAACAAAACATTAATTATTATTTTAGTTTTGCCAGCAAATTATTTTTTACATCATATAGATCTGCCCAAAAATTTAAAAAAGGAAAAAAAGTTTAGTAATATTTAATAAAAAAATTAACCGATTATGTACCAAAATAAAAGTTAACGAACCAATTTAAAATTAATACATATTTTGTTTTATTAATTTTTAATTATTTTGTAAGGGTTATTAAAAATATTTTTTGTTTCTAAATTTATATAAATAAATAATGTATTAACAAAGTTTTATATTTACTTTATCAAATATTAATTAATTTTTGTTCTTACCAGAAAACAGAGTTTAACTCAAAGACTATATTTAAACGAAATTATTTGATGTTAAATTTTTTTACGCACGCACATTAATTAAACTTGCTATTTATTATTTTTATCTCATATTTAAATCACTTCCAACGTAATTATTATTATTTTTTTTGGAGAGAACATATAGCCGCATATATGCTGTTTAAAATTAATTAATTTATTGGATATTTTAAAAGTTAAATTCTCCATATACGTAATTTATTATTTATTTAAAATTAATTGATTTTTTAAATATTTTAATATTTAATTCACTATTATTAAAAAAAAAAAAATTAATTAAAATTTTTGTTGTTTATGTAAAATATAACAAAATAAATTGAAAATTAATTATTTATGATTAGTAAGGAAAACATCTACCTTTATACTTGTTTTTTTTTTTTTTTTTATTTGTCTTCCCAACGGAATACGGAAGAAACGATACCAAAAAATACAGTTGCTTGTTTTTTGATGGATTATAAATTGTTTGTCTTGTGCTTAGGGTATTAAAATTGCCCTGCTAAAACAATTAACCATATCAAACTTAAAAAAAAAATTGGAATGGTGTGAACAGAATTCTTTAACATAAAGACGACTATTCTCTTTAATTTCCTATAAACACACTGCAAAGAAATGCTAAAAGTCACATAGTAAATTCGTTTGGGATTTTATTTTATTTTTTTTACTTTTTTAATGCTATTTTGGTTGACTGCCAAATGTATACGTACAGCCAAGCAAAAACAAAATACATTTCATATTTAATTTCATAAATCAATGTCAATTGGACATAAACAAAGTGAACCAAATAAAATACTAGTGTACATACATACATATACATATATCGAGAAGGGCAAGCAAGCAAGCATGGTTTAAAATAATGAAAAACTTAGGTTGTCAAAAAACTTTCAAGCGAATTGAGAAATTTTATTGTTAGCTCTAGAAAAAAAAAAATAAAAAAATAAAAATAAAAATCGATTTCGAATTGAGAGAAATGAGTTTTTTCTACTCGTACGTAGGAAAAGGAGTAATTTTTTTTTTATTTTTAAATTTATGAATAAAACCAAAGGATATATACAGGACCTATTATGTGTTTTGTCAATTTTTCAATTTTTCGTCTCATGAAATAATACGGAAAAGGAAAATTGTAATGATTTAGGGCAAACAGATGCTGAAACCAAAATTTTTTTTGTCATTTTCATCCGAAACCATAAATTACCCCTTTAATAAACCTAATAGACGTCGATCACATTTTATAATAAATTTATCACAACAAATTTTGCAAAAAAAATTGAAATCAATTCAATTGAATGCAGCTATAGACAAAAAATACGTTTCTAATGTAATTTTTCTTCTGTAGTCTATTATAACATCCATTAAATAAGTGTCAAATTTCCAGTTTTTCCATGATTTTTCATTTAGAGTGTACAATTTTAATTTTGTTTCAACAATGTACACAAAGTAATACAAAAAAACAGAAAATTACAAAACAAATAATTTTAAAATAAAATATTTTTTTTATGTACACACACACATACATATATACAAAAACAACTAAAAAGGATCTGATATCATACTTCCGTTCTAAATACTTTGTTATATTCTATTTTTTTTTTTTTTTTTTTTTGTTCATTGCAGTTAAAATAATAAAATATAAAAAAATAAAAATAAATAACACAAAAAAAAAATTCGCGATAATTTTTATCCTTTAAAACAAAGAAATATAACATAAAAAAGACTTAAAAGTTAAAAATAATTTTTATTTTTTTTCTTCTGAACATTTAAAAGTTTAATTTTTTTATTAATGTCTAGAAAGTATATTTTATTAAAAGAAAATTACAAATTGTTACTGAAATTGTAGAATGGCTCTGGCTTCTTATAATATATTTACTCTAATTTTTACTCGTTTTAATTTTTTATTTTATTTTGCGTTCGCCTTTTCAAGAAAAATGAAAAATTATTGTTTCTCATGAGGTGGTCGGGTCAAGCTAATTAAAATAATTATAATTTATTAAAATTAATGTTAGGAGTTTTAATTTTTTTTAGTAAAAAAAAATAAGAAAACAACAAAGAAAATTTAAAATAAAATTGACGTTGAAGTGTTATAATTTTGTAATTATTATTATGCTTAATCTTGCGGAAATTTTAACTGAAGATTTTTCGATTTTTTTAAAGATTTAAATAAACTGATATTTTAATTGTTTAATTATGTTTATGTTTCGCTAACTGATAAATTGATTTTAGTTTGCGAGGAAATTGAGTTACACAATTTTCCTTTTTTCACCAAAATCTTTTAGTAATAAGTATTTTGCTGGAAAAGATGCTGGTAAGATGTGGTATGTCGGTTATTTGGTCAGTTGCCAACAAAATGTATGGATAATTTTTTCAATTCAAATCTTGAACTAATTTTAATTTTCAAAATTTTTTACTTTTAAATTCTAAATTAATGTTACATAATTATTAAAGTATCTTCTTCCGAATAGCCTGAAAAAGTGTTATTTTAAAGTACCATACCCTAAATATCTGTCACAGTATGAAACAAATATTACTTGTGGTGATTTTAATTTAAATATATTAATTAGCAATAAACTAACTGGTTACTTCAGTTTACATAATTTATTTTGTTTAAATTATAACCCGACAACATTGGATACAAGCTTATTGGAATGGATAGTTTTGTATAAGCTTGCATTTTTAATCATAACTTGGTTTTTGCATGCTATAATTTCTATCGTACCAGAGATACCATTTTTTATACTATTATTCCTGATTATAAAGTAGTCAACCATGAATATTTTATAAATTGCTTTTACATATACCAGTTAAATCATTATTTTTATCTTGATGTGGATTTAATTTAAATATGTTAAAATTAGATACTATTTGTGTGCCTCGTAAAAGAAGTATGTATAAATAAAAGAACCACTGCTGTGCCACAGAAATATAAAACGTTCGGATTAGAGTGCAATATGGAATCATTTAAATATTTTAGAAATAAAACCAACAATTGCATCAATAAAGCAAAATTTATATTTTATTTTGGGTATACAAACAGTCCTGAAATAACGTGGAACAATTTAAAATCTTTTTATTTCATGTACAGATCACTAAACTTAGGGAATCTTTAGGTGTTTTGCCTTTACCTGATTTTAATTTTGTTAGTCCTGATAGTTATCCATTTCCTAATTTGTTGAAAGTGGCATCGATTATTCCCATACCTAAAAAGGATGTAACTCCCAAATATTTGCAACATTCGCCAATATGAATACAAATCGGGCCATATCACTTCTACTGCAATGATGCATATTGTTTAAGGTCAATCAGCTAAGTAATTCATTTGCAATTTCAGTCTGTTCTACTATTTTGCTGCATGATTCTTATTTGAGTATGTCTAAACAATTCTAAAGCTTTGTGATATTTTTTCTGAATTGCTTACTTAAAAGATCAGTATTAAACCATTACTTTTTTATATTTATATAAATGACCTTCCATGGCGTATTTGAAATATTCGATTTCGTCTTTACGCTTATTGTGATTTGCAACTGGTACATTGCTGGTAAATTGTTAAAATTAAAGGAGATTGTTTTGCTGGTTAACTTAATGCAAATTTGGGGAATATTTCGTCAAGGCCCAAAAATAATTGACTATCCAAAAATCCAAATAAAAGTAATGCTTTATTCACTAGAAATAATTCTCATCACTTTTTGAACAATGGTAATATGTAACCGCATCTGTTTCAACGATTAATAACTTCTGTTAAAATTTTAATAATACCCATTTTCATGGAAAACTGATTCACAAGAGCTTTTGTGTCTTTGTGTACCGAAAACAACTTCCTCAAAGTTTGAAAGTCGCACCATAGCCTCAAATTCTAAGAGTAAAATATCAAAAAATATAAAAATATCGTTTGTGTCAAGCAGAAAATTTCCCTATAGTTTCAAAATAAACTTTAATTCACAAAATAGACCAATTTTAAAAGAAAATGTCACAAGAGCTTTTACCTAATAGAAAAAATTGACGAAAGTGAAGTTTTTTTTAAAAATGTTTACTAAATTTTTAAACTGTCTATGTATTAGTAAAACTAAACTCCTGCGTTAAACGGAAAATGACCTTTATAAATCTTGAATCTAATATCAAATGGTTAATATTTATTTTCGAAACAATTAGCAAATAAGAAACGATCTGCAAAGTAACTACATAAATTACAAAAATAATGATAATAAATGATATGAAATAACAAACATAGAAGTGAAATTGCAAGCTTAATATTTATTATGAGCAATTAAAAAAAACAAGAAAAATATTTTTCATAATTCGTTGCCAACAAACATCTATAGGTTAAACAAAAATATTGTGTGATCCTAGAGTTTTTGCAAATTGCCCACAATCCGAATTACAAAAAATATCTCCTCTAATTTAGCGGATCGCCAGGGGCATACAAAAAATAAAAATAAATAAAAATTGGGTAAATAAAAAAACTGTGTATCTAATCATAGAGATTTTGCCAATTGGCCTCATACGTAATGAAGTAACTAGCAGCTATCCCAATAACAAAAAATACCTCCCCTATTTTAGCGGAGCGTAAGGGGCTGAGAACGGTTAAACATCATTTTTGTTATTGAGATAGCTTCACTTTATGATATTTTATGTATTGCTACATGCAAAATCAGTTAAATAAACTTTTGATATAGTAATTTACGTCTTACACATGTTAGTTCACCAATACATCTAAAATAAAAAATGTTTTGTAAATTCATTAGTAAAATTTTCTTGTTGCCTAACCGCAACGTGAGCTTACGTAATTTGAGCTTTCGCCCCTTTGGTGTTTCCTTTAAATTTTCAAGTAATACGTAACTGCAATTCCCTTCTCTTTAGATATCCCAAAGAGTATCCATTATAAAAACGAAAGAGTCCCAGGAGCGTTTGCGTCTTTTAAGTAAAGTGGAATTTCTTTAAAGTTTCAGGGTCGCACCTTAGCTTTAAATTCGGCTTTTTTAATTTAACTTGAAAACTAAACATTTTAAAGGAAAATATCCAAGGAGCATTTGAATGTTTTGTGTCAAGCGGAAAACTTACCGTATAGCCTCAAATTTACATTTCTTAAGATAGTCGGAAAAATACCGATTTTAGCAGCAATGTTCTTTTATCTATCAGAAAATTGCCGTAGAGTTTGAAAGAAACCTTAAATTCATTTTCCTTAGAATAACTCGAGAAATTTCAATTTAAAAGGGGAATGTTACAATAGCTTTTGTGTTCTAAAGCGGTAAACTTCCTTACAGTTTTAAGGTGGCCGAAAGGACATATTTAACAGCAAAATCTTTAAGAGATTTTGTTTCCTTTCTGCCTAGCAAAAAATTTCCCCTAATCTTGAACGACGCATCGTAACCTACAATTTTTGGAAATATCTCGAAAACCGTAAATTTTTAAGGAAAATATCAAATGCTTTTGTTCCTTTGTGTAAAGGGGAAAAATTCCTTAAATTTTTAAGTCGCACCGTAGCCTTAAATGAACTATTCATAAGATAACTTGAATAGCGGTAAATTTCTTTAGAGTCTCAATATTTCGAAAAATATCGATGTTAGAGAAAATCTCAAAAACTGTCTATTTTAAAGGAAAATGTAAGATAAGCTTTTTTTGTGTAATGCGAAAGCTTCCTTATAGTTTCAAGGTCACACCATACCCTAAAATTTGGTATTTTAGGATAACTTGAAAAGTATCAATTTTATAGAAAAATCCAAATAGAACTTTGGTGCGATTTATGTCGAGCGGAAAATTTACCCAAAGCCTCAAGGTCGCACAATAACCAAAAATTCACTTTCCTGAGGTAACTGGCTAGTGCTATTTTTAATAAAATTATGTGAAATTTAAATGGTATTATCATAACTAAAACCGGAGGCATGATAAAAAATAAAGGGCGGAAGACTTATGGGGTAATAATCGTCGCATTATTTCACATTTTCCATTCAAATTTTTATTATTCGAGTTACTTTAATATAAGTGAATTTAAGGTCATGGCGCTGCCTTGAAATATTTTTAAGTTACTTTAGGATTCTTTAAAAATAAAAATAAAAATCAGCAGTTTTCGAGTCAAGCACATATTATTACGAAGCATTTATTAATTTTACAAAATCCCACATATTTAAAAATTTAACAAATCAAATTGAAATTTAAACTTTTTGGATTCGGCTTCCAAAATTGAAGTTTTGAGCGATAATAATTCTCATTTTTTCAAATTCTTAAATAATTCGATACACAATGGGATACATAATGGAAATTCTGATAAACTCTCAAAAAGACATTATTTGTCAAAAGCGGTTAACATTAAGAATTTTATTTATTATTGAATTTAATTTATTAGCAGAGTACGAAATTCGGATGTCGAAAACATTAAATAAAATTCAAATTCTGAGGTATTTTTACACTAAAGAATTTCAAGAAAGCATCAAAAATTGCGGCTAGTAAAAAATTTTAGTAAACTTCATTGCTGTTTTTAAATTGAATCCCTGATATTTTTAAATTTAATCTAAATTCCGATTAATCGGAATGGCATATTTTCTCTCACACTCTCACATACATTAAAATGGCATAATTTCTCTCACACGGTTCTTCTAGACTAAGGGAATAAGAACTTGACTAATGAATTTGATTCGAACTGAAAATATTCCGTAAGTTCGTGAATTATCCTAAATACATATGCTATCGATGTTGTAATGCGCTAATAAACAAAACAAAAAAAAATATTTTTTTTAATAATGAACGGAATGTTTTTGTTGTACATAAAATAGGATTTTAAAGCTCCCTACAGGAATACTCTCGAAATCTCAACAAAAAGATTTACAAACAAATTCCGAACAACATTAATTTAATGGCCAGAAGACGCCATAATTATTAGAAAACAAAAATTGTTGAAAAAAGTTCTAATTTCTATTAATATTGCAATATTTATAAATCGCTAAAGCGGCGGTTTTGGAGGCGGCAGCTTCCATCCTCTAAGATGTTTGGGTTGATTGCTTTGCTTGTCTAATCAAGGGTCGAACTGTCCAAAAACCAAAAATCACCCCAAAAAATTCTTCAAGAAATTTAAAAGATCCGAAACCTCTAGTGAATAATAATAATTATTGGACGATTAAGCTAACTGTAAGAGTTAGGAGATTATGTATGTATTTTAAAGAGTGGCCAAAAATATGCAAAATGAATAATCAGGAAGAACCATTAAAACAATTTTGAATGATTATTCAATTTTAATGATTTATTGTAGTTAAACATGTTGTGACGGTGATATCTAGGGTGTAATAGCATAAGTTAAATTAATAGCTCAATATTTTACTTTACTAAAATGGAATTTTCCATGATAAAACTGTTCTAAATGTGTCTACACTATTCTTAACGGAAAAGTCATGAACTTTCTAGAAGCTTGGTTTGTGTATATAAAAAGGCGAACGAAGATTACAAAAGAATTAAAAAGTGATTTAAAAAGTGTTGTAGTGCGATTTGAA
Organism: Tipula vernalis; assembly: GCA_958295665.1. Classification (NCBI taxonomy): domain Eukaryota; kingdom Metazoa; phylum Arthropoda; class Insecta; order Diptera; family Tipulidae; genus Tipula; species Tipula vernalis. The sequence continues at coordinate 432,732,993 of OY282558.1, forward strand.
AATAATAAGTGTACAGTAAGTAACATTATGTGAAAATTATATAAAGGGATTTTGAGAAATATTTGTTACGTTTTTACCTTTTCAATCAAGGTTCGAATCGCTGGATTTATTTAACACCAAAAATAAATTCAACACAATTTATTATAATAATTCACAAAATCAATTTATATAATTTTCACACAATTTTACTGTACACTTATTATTTTAAGTCGCACAACAACACTTTTGAAATCACTTTTTAATTCTTTTTTAAACTTCAAATTATCGCAACTTCATGAATTTTCACTCGTTTATGACTTTTCCAGTAAGAATAGTGTAGAAACATTTAGAACAGTTTTATCATGGAAAATTCCATTTTAGTACAATAAAACATTGAGCTACTAATTTAACTTATTCTATTACACCCTAGGTGTCACCGTCACAGCATGTTTATAGAAACTACAACTGGACTTATTTAACCGGTCCCTGAATTTTTTACTTAAACAATATTAAGATGTCTGTCAGTCAGTCAGCCGGGCTTTGTCCAGGTAAAAACAGGTTTTAAACGAAAACCTCCTTTGGATATGAACCCGGTAAGCAAAGTTTGAATCTGGCCAAATGAATGGTGTAGAAAAGTATTAAGAACATACCGACAAACAAATGTCCATTTTTATAAATATTAAAAGAATTTTATAAACAAAAGAAAATCAGGGAATATACCTATAGTTTTTACCTCATATGCGACAAGTAATGCCCGCAGCCCATCACAACAGATTTGATCAATAAATTATCTTATTTTAACTACATACACAATTTATAGCAAATACAAAAATCCACCGAAATCCAATTAGACAAAAATTAAAATCGTAGTACCGTTCATCTCTGCTCCTCGAGAGTACTATATATACAACATGTACAGGATTTCCATTTTCAAAAATTACTTTAACCACACAGATTTAGATTATTTTAATTTTCCAAACATTCTTTCCTAATTATGTACCATTAAATAAACCATAATTATAAATCAATTGTATGTAATAATATTTATCTTGCATTTCACGTTGTTTTTTTTTTGTTACCTGCATGATAACATTATTAGGTATATTATATCGTTGTTGCTAAATCTCTGGCATTGTTATAAAAACATTACAAAACCAAATAAAATTATCACACAAATTTTCCATGTATTTTTATTTTTCGTATTTCTATTTATTTATTTTTTATTTGTTAAAATAAGAAAACAAGAAAATTGTTGGTTTTTTGTTTTGCTTCTTATGTTTAAATGTTTGAAGAAGTTGAAATAAAATAAAATTACATAAAACCAAGCAAAGAAAAGCTTTGGGGAAGCAAATTGTAAAATAGAGAAAAACCAAAACAACCTAACTGCACCTGAGGTTAAATACAAGGAAAATATATGTAAGGATATCCTTGTGTTGTGTTTTTTTTTTTTTTTAAAGCAGTAATTTGAAATACTTTATTTGCTTTCAGCACAACAATATTAATGTTTCAAACCATATACGCAATAGTTACATCCAATTATTACAATATGAGAAAGAATCAAGCATTTAACAAATATGTATTGATTTTGTACAGCCCTGTATGTATTTTATGATTTATCTGCATAGTATTTATATATTTAGCAGCTGAAATTTTATGTAATCATACAAAAAAAATTTTAAAATGTTGTTGTGTGTTTTCAAAATAAATAATAAATGTTATCGGTGAACTCTTTACAATCGAAAATTTGGTGTTAATTTGTGAATAAAATGTATATTATTGAATGCACTGTGTTTATCCATACAGCGATATATGGTATATAATATTATTTACGTGAATATATAGCTATTTATGTTCTATGTGGTATATATGGTATACGAAAACTATTGGTTTTTATATTTTACGAATGTGGTTTTGAAATGCGGCAGATTCATCTGAATGAAAATCGTTACATGTTCTAGCAAAATTTGTACTATTGTTGTGTAAAGCTTTTTGGAAAAATTGATTACATTATATTATCACAAACGTTTTTAAATTAAAATACGTTTTAAGAGAAACTAATGAATTAAACTACATCATGTATTGCGTTCGCGGTATGAGAAGGCACAATTTTGATTTTTTTACAAATACGAATGGTATACAAAAAATTTGTTTTACATTGATCTTTTGAGACTCAGAAAGCTCTAGCAATGAATTCTGTAACCATATTGTTTGTGGTAGCCTGATTCACAAATGCTTCATTAGGCTATAATTCTCAACATTAACACATTCAGCTTAAAATTTTAGGATTATTATAGAAATTTAGTAAATGATCAGAAGCTAAAAAAACTTGTATTAAAGTAACGATATAGACAATTTAGTTTAAAATTATCAATAAAAGTAAAAATACGCAATATCTTGCTTCTAAATTCAAAAGCTAAACCAGTTTGATTTAAAACTCTTAAAAAGAGATTAAGTGTTTCCTATATTCGTTTGTGTACGTACAAAGCTAATTGGTTAAATGCGACTCAATAAATTATCGTTAAAGTGAAATTGTAAATGTTTGCACGTAAAATAAGAATCTAGTCATACTCCTATTTGTTTATAAATTTGTATTATATTTATAGAGACAAGTCTACAAATTTAATTTGGGTACATAATTGTATGACAGAATAAAAAATTTTAAAATTGACCTAAACATACTTTCAGGTAAAGGAGGGGCATAATGTTGCTTCAACCTACGCATTTACTTTCGTTTAAATAAGCGTTCTAAGAAACAAATTTTCCTGTTCCATTTCAATTTCTAAGCAAAAATTTAAACTATCTCTTGGCGCTTAAAAATTTCAGAAAGAAAAAAAAAAAATCTGGGAGGCCTGTATATTTTCTTCTATAACACCAGTTTGTCAACTTGAACCAAACTATTTTTTCGATATTAATATCATAAAGATACCGTCTTGCAGGCCTTCTCTCAACTACCTTTGAACTAATCGGTTTACCCGATGAAATGTTTACAAACGTTATTTAATATATAACCTGTCAGTGCCTGAAAAATAAAATAGGTACCATACAATTTCTGGCCGAGATTTATTGAGGCCTGAATATTTGTGAAGTCGGTTTTGGCTTCCTGATTTTTATTTTATTTTTTTGAAGCACAATAAATTTTGTTTATGTTTGCGATGGCTAAGAGGAAGCCTAAAAGACTGTTCCAATATTTAATCAGCATTACAGTTATCAGAGTCTACTCTATAAAGACAAACTCTACTATAAGATGTGTTGGTTTTGTGATGTTTCATGTGAGCCAGTGTAAAAATAACTAACTTTTTAAATTTACATTTTCTGAATGAAAAGTTTCCGGAATTTTTTTTTCACCTATGGCTTATTAGCTACAAACACTTAAATTTAAACATTAAAAAATTGAAGTTTGCATAAAATTTGGTGGTTATAATAGAATGTGACATTTAAACCGACATGATACATTTCTGGTGAAAAATGAGATGAATTATTCTCAACTAGGGTCACCATCATAAGGTTACCAAAATGGTTCATACGACAAAAATTTAACCCACAGGGTTACGAACCTATAGTAATCAATTGGTTACGTTTTCGGTTTATTTATCGTGGTGTATATTTTTCTATCAGAATTGTGTTCTTTGTTAAATTAATAAAATTCACTGAATTCTTAAAAGTCTTAAAATTATATTATTTCCACTATATTACATAACATGTTATATAAAAAAGTTTTAAATGTAACATGTTACAAAAATTAATTTCAAAAATGTCGCGCATATCCATTATGTAACAAATAGCAACGTTATTAAGAAAACATTGTTCTAGAATAAAAAAAATGTAATTTTACATAATCAAGTACATATAAAATCGGGCAATAACAATGTTTTTATAACATTTGATGTATAAAATTGCTCTAAATGCCAATTTACGCTACATAACACACTATGCTACATGAAAATATCATATAACATGCTATACACATTAATAAAATTTTCATGCAATACTACGTGATATAATCTTTCTCGTGTTAAATAACATTGCTATTTGCTGCATAGAAAAATATTATTTCCTAAATTTCTTGAATTTTATCAAATTCTTGAAATATTAAATCTCTTGACACTTCTGAAATTCTTAAAAATTTTCGAACTGTGAATTTAAGTAAATCTGTTTCTTACTGAAATTTTATTTTATTTTTATAATTATGTTATGAATATTTGTCGACATTTACTACATTCATCAGTTTATTTATATTCAGCCCAATATTATTTTAGATTGTGTCTCGGCTAAATTAAATATAAATTTCGGGCTTCTTTCATTCCAAAAAAAATTAAAATAGTCAAAAGTAGCTTACTAACTTTTTACCATAATAAATTATAATTCCAAACACATCTGCTGATGCCAAAATCTAGTGTGGTTTAATAATGAGTGCAACCTGGTTAGCTATTAGATCCTTACGAATTAACCTCATATTTCAAAGTGATGTTTATGTTGTATCACAATGGCTGTAGATAAGTTGCACAAAGAATAGGCATCTGCAGATGTGTTTAGAAGTACTTGTGACCTCTGTGTATCCATTTGCTGGTTGACTTTAGGAACTACTAGAGTTGAGTTTGGGTTGGATTAGGTTTTAGTAAGCAAACTTTGTAGCCCATTCGAATTATGACAATCATTATTTTCAAATTTGTCTGATATACCTAGTTGAAGTTTCCAATATTATGTGTATAAGTGTTATCTTGCTATAAGTGTTATCTTGCTTAATTATCTACAATTGTTGTGTTTGGACTCGAATTTTCTAATAATGTTTCGATTAAAACACAATTCCTTTTTACTCTCTTACTTTATTGTAGCACATTTATATCCGAATTGCCTTTCATTCTTTTTACTGTGAAGTTAGTTATGATGTGACCATAAACATATTATAGTAAGGGTACATTCATTCGCATATTCTTATAGTTACATACATAACATCCTCCTGCCAAGTTAATTGTTACATTATTTCATTGATTAACAATTAGTTACAAAATGTAAATTATATAATATTAAAAAATATTTTAAAATAATAATAATTCAATATCACAAAGTTTTATTTCAATATTCAGAAAAATGTTTTAATCTTCATAACGAATTCGTTTCCTTATGTTTCTTTTTGGTCTGGTATTATTATCAACACTTGACAATGTAGTGTTATCAATATTGGCTGGCAAACAGTTTTGATTACCATTATTTAATTCTGATAAATTAACACTAATGTTATGATCTGAATTATTATATATACTAATATTTAAATTATCATTTTCTTGACTTCTATCATTTAACCTATTGCTTTTACTTAAATTTGAATATCGTTTAATAATAGTAGGATTTTTAACAAACGTTACTTTTTTAATATTTGCATTATCATTAACAATTTTTGGAATATTATTTTTAAAGTCACTCTCAATTACTAATCTATCATTTACTGAATCTCTCATTTGATCTACATAACTACTGTTTACATAAATAGCTACGCGGCCCCATTACTTTGACAATGGTTGCGTCCACCCACTTACTATGATTAGGATCTGAATAATTCTTAACAATAACATTCTCCCCAACAAGATACTGCTTCAATCGTTTACCTTTATATTTTCGAATTTGACTACTCTGAGCATTCCCCACTATTTCTTCTTGGCATGGAGGTCGCAACAAATTGAATACTGTTTTCAATTCCCTGTTAAACATTAATTTTGACGGGGTCTTATTTGTCGTACAATGCTTTGTTGTTCTGTAACTAAACAAAAATCTACTCAAAGATAAATCTAAGCTACCACTACTTTTGACTCAACATGAATTTTCATCAACAATACACTTAACGGTCTTCTTAAAAGTTGTCACCATATTTTCAGCTTCGTCATTCGTTGCTGGAATACCAGGTGCCGTCAAAATTTGTTTGATTCAGGTAAGCTTCAAAAATTCCACTAATTCAAAAGAGCAAAATTTGCTACAGTTGTCAGTTACCAAAACATCTGGTAGACCAAATCGACTAAACACTCCTCTAAATTTTATTTTTGTAGTTTCTGTTGTTGCCGAGCTAATTTTGAAAATTTCTACCCATTTAGTGTATGCATCAACTATGATTAAAAAGTTATTTTTGTAAAAATGACCTGCAAAATCAGCATGTATACGGCTCCAAGGTTTTCCAGGGCTTTCCCATGGTATCAATGCTGCTTTGGGAGGATAAGTTGCACATTTCTACAAGATCTACAACTTTTTATTACTTGTACAATATCGGTATCTATCTTCGGCCACCAAATGTAGGATCTTGCTATCGATTTAGTCTTAACAATTCCGAAATGTGGAGCATGTAATTCCTTTATAACACTTTCCCGTAGGCTTTCTGGTATCACGACTCTACATCCTCTTAATAGGATGTCTTGTTCTATGGTTAACTCATTTCGGATTTTCACAAAATGCCCTAAATTCCGTTTCACATAAATCCTTCAAACCTTCATACCTTACTGCTGCTAAAACTTTAGATAATATTTTGTATTTTTGGGTTTCTAGTTTAACATTTTTATAATTCAGAATCAAATCTTTGCCTTTATCTATAAAATGTAAATAATTTGCTTTACCCTCACATCTAATGGGAGTCTAGAGTCAGCACTGTTTTCGTTACTCTTTACATATTCTATTTTGTAATTGAATCCTGATAAAAAGTGGGCCCATCTTTGCATTCTACTGGCAGCAATCTGAGGTTATCCATTTTTCTCCCCAAATAACGCCAGTAGAGGCTTATGGTCTGTTCTTAATAAAAACTCATTTCCTATCAAATACTGAAACATTTTCGTAATAGAATAATAAATTGCCAATGCTTCTTTGTCTATTATGCCATTGGTTTGTTCAGCGCTAGTGAATTTTCTCGAGATGAATGCGGTCCCTCTGTCCCATTTGAATACCTGTGCGAAAGCACAGCACCTATTCCTTTCTGTGATGCATCACAAGTCAAAATAATTGGTAAACTTGAATCAAAATGTACTACAAATACATCCGAAACTATTTCTCGTTTTATTTTTTTTACGGCTTCCTCGCATTCTATTGTCCATTCAAATGTTTCTGACTTTCGTAAAATGTTATGTAGAGGATTTATGATTGTGGCTAAATTATTTATGAAATTCCCATAATAATTAATAAGGCCACAGAATGCCCTAACTTCTGTTACATTACTGGGATCTCCTTGCGTTCAAAATTGTATTAATTCGATTATTCGTTTTACAAAGACCTTGTTCGTTTACTATATTGTTTTTGTTTAATCTTAAACCAGCCTTGCTTAAACGATCACAAACCTGCTGTAAATTGTGCAGATGCTCTTGACTGTCAGCACTCGTCACAACTATATCGTATATAAATACAGTAACACCGGCAAGCCCTAACAACAACTTTTCCATGTAAAATTGAAAAATTTCGCTTGCTGGTTTAATCCCATATGATAGACGATTGATTTGAAATATGCCTTTATGAGTACACCATGTTACGTACTTTTTGCTCTCATCGTCCAACTCCACTTGATTATAAGCAATTGCAAGGTCAAGTTTAGAAAACTTTTTTCCTCCGAGCAACGAATTAATAACTTCCTCTATTCTAGGAAGTGGATGATTGAAATCCTTAATAAATTTATTTACGGTTATATAATCTCCGCATATCCTCACCCTACCATCAGCCTTTAATATTGGTACTAATGGCCATACTCCGAATTCTCTATTGGTGTTAGGATATTTGGCCTAACTAATTTAGAGCATACGGAACTGGCCTAGGCTTACAAAATTTGGAGAAGCGTTTTCAAAAACCTCCAAATGAATTTTGCTCAACCCATACTTTCCTAAACCGTCCTTAAATAGATCCTGATATTTAGCTAATATTGATTCTAAATCCAGTTGTTATTCCAAATTATTTGCATTCGACAATCCTATATTAAAAATTCTTAAAATATCTCGACCTAATATAGGGGGACCGCCATTTTCAATAATCGCAAATTTCATCAAATTATTTTTGTTTTTGTACCCGACATTTAATTCGATACAACCTAGCACTTTCAGAGTTTCACCAGAATAACTTCGCAATATTATATTCTCTTCATACAGAACTATATTTGAAAATAATTGATCATACAAATTGTTTGATATAGCTGACAAACTGGCTCCTGTGTCAATTTGCATTTCCAAATTTAAATCATTTATATAAATTTTAATTGTTAGTGGTCTATATCTGTCTTATTGTCTAAACTATAAATTACACTACTCTCAGTTGTGCTGAGACTTTCCACATGTTTACTTATTTCATTATGGCATCACCTTTGTCGATCAAAAAAACTTTATCTTTTCCCTTGTTACACATTCTTAAAATATGTCCCGTTTTTTTACACGTGTTGCAATGCAATGAAATAAATAAACATTGGTCATGCATGTGATTCCTTTTACCACATCGAAAACATTTAATATAATTTCTACCTGGTGTTGGAGACCTCTGGTTGAATGTACGCCTAGTTGGACTTCTACCTCTCTGATTTATTGACTTCGTCGGAAGATTTTCTTTTTTTATTAAATTTATATTGGAAACATGTTTCTTTCCTACACGTATCGCAATTTCCAACGCTTTTGTTAAGGTTAATGTGTCATCTTCTTCAATAAGTCGTTCATACATTTTTGAAACGACGCTGGTCACAAATTTATTCACCAAATTATGTTCTAAATGTGTTTTGAATCATTGACCGATTCACAATCCGCTTTCCGTGCAGCAAAAAACTCCATCCTCTCTTTAAACACAATTACAGCTGGTGTATAATGTTTATCCAGAATATCACACAGTACCTTGTTATAGTTAGCCGAAAGTTTTCAGCCGAAAGATATAAAATTTCGGTAATGCAGATAGTGCCTTGGCTATATCAGCCGAAAGTTACCAGCCGACATATTTCAGCCGAAACATATTTTAAATAAAATAAAAAAATAACAAAACAACCTAGAAACTGGTATTTTCATGAAGTGAATTTACGGCTGAATAAAGGCTCATTATGGTTTGTCACTGGTAAACAGTATAGGAATTATACTTTAAGTTTCATCAGAAAAGCTAAATATAAAATTAAAAAATTTGTATAAATTCAACCTTTAAAGTGCAATGTCTGGAAAGTATTTCAATTAATGTGCCTACCCAACAATTATTTGTACAAAAAATATTAGGGCAAGTTTCATGTGAGAATTTTTCCGAGCTCCCCACATGAAACTAGCCCTGATAATTCTTCAAAGGATAATTGTTTGTAAGGCACACTAATTGAAATACTTTCCAGACATGACACTTTATAGGTTGAATTTATACAAATTTTTTAATTTTACCTGTAGCTTTTCTGATGAAATTTTAACTATAATTCCTATGGTAAACAGTGACAAACCAAAATGAGCTTTTTATCATCCGTAAATTCACTTCATGAAAATACCAGTTTCTAGGTTGTTTTGTTATTTTATTTAAAATATGTTTCGGCTGAAATATGTCGGCTGGTAACTTTCGGCTGATATAGCCAAGACACTATCTGCATTACCGACATTTTATATCTTCCAGCTGAAAACTTTCGGCTAACTTTAATAGTATCACACAGTTCCTTATACGATTTTTCCTTCGGCAATGTCGGTGAACACAAATCTTTGAGCAATTTGTATACAACTGTATCCAAATAATTTATTAAGGCATTCCTCTTTCTATCCTTATCTTTTGTCATATTTGTATCGAAAAAAAAATCCAATTTCTCTTGGAAAATGGTCCATTCTACATTTTCCGGGTTAAATGTGTTAAATTGTGCTTGAATGATTTGCATCTCCGGTTGTGCCATTTTGGTATTAACTTTTTATTTTATTTATATTTTACCTGTGTGTGGTGAGCAAATATTCTTTATATTTGCTAATTCCACTATTTTTCTTTTTATCCTCGTCGCCAATATTGTTGTGTTTGGACTCGGATTTTCTAATAATGTTTCGATTAAAGCACAATGCCTTTTTACCCTCTTACTTTATTGTAGCACATTTATATCCGAATTGCCTTCCATTCTTTTTACTGTGAAGTTAATTATGATGTGACCATAAACATATTATAGTAAGGGTGCGTTCATTTTGTGCGTTTTTTTTCAAAATTTTCACAGGGTTTCGATTAATTTTTGCTACAAACTTCTCTAAATAATTCGTTAATATTCAGATCAGAGATTTTTTGAGTTTTTATTGAAATTGTTTCACTTTTCCCAAACTAATCGATATAGTTCCAATTTGTAGATACTTTTAGGGTTAATCGAGATTTGTTGAGATTTTCGCGGTTAGTTTTGAGTTGCGGGAACTTGCAGACTTAAATATATACATGAGAATTGTAAATTTTTGTAGATTTTAAATATTTTTAGAGATCTTTCCTGTAAATTATTCGAGAATATCCATGTTATTTAAGTTTCACATGGTGGCGATTAGCGCATACTATTGAGTTTCTTTGGTTTTGTAAGCTTACGGATAATTTGATGTTTTGAAAGTTTTCTAGAATTTTTAAGATATTTTAATTACACTTTTTCGAAACTTGAGATATTTTAACACGATGGTTAGAAATCCTCATACCCCGTTTAGTTGTTTGTATAATGCTTTATTTGCGATTTGATTTTATTGGAAATAAATCACCTTTCAGCTAAGAAGATGTTTTATTTTACAGTATGTGATTCGTAGTAGGGCCATTAATAATACAATTAAGGAATATCGGTACTTCGTCAATATTTTCAATATCAGTGTCATAGTCGCCGTGCGCTTTACCATTACCATTTTGTGATTTTGACCAAAAGCATCGCTTTTTCGGTCCATTTTATTCGGTCTATTACCTAAATGGTTAAATTATTAATTATGTGGCTTTATCCAAAAGTATTGTAGATTAGAGAAATTCATTTTTTGTCATAATATTTCAAATTAATTCACATAAAACATTATTTACATAATTTTTCCACATTGTAATAGAGCGATCAATCAAGTATAATGCTGATCATCAATTTTATAGAATTTAGCTATATCGTCTTTTGCCAAAGTTTTTTGTAATTCAATTACGACGACAACAACAAAAACAAAAACCAAAAATGTTACATTCAATTATTAAACATTTGCAGTATTTGGAAGACAAACATCGCATTTATCTAAACGAATGGACAATATAAAAAAAAAAAGTTTTTGTTTTTTTGTTTAGAAATTCTACATTCATTGTTTATATATTTAGATAAAAAACAAAAATCTTGTTTTGGGGGAGATTTCCCAAGAATGAATAAATTGATATTCACTTGGTTTGCTATTACGGAACGACAAAACAACGAACATAAGTAAATTAATTGAATTAAGTTTATTCTGAACATTTCGATTTTTTTTTTTTTATATTAGAATTTTGAAATAGAATACAATTTAATTAGATAGCTTAAATTTGCTGAAATCTAAACGAAATATACGAGAAGGGATCTTGAATATGAAATTAGATGTTTGTTTTTTTTTTAATATTTAAGAAATTCATTAAACAATTTTTTTTTACTTTAATTGGGTGTTGTTTATTGTTATTTGTTATGGGATTTTGTTTTGTTTTCGGTTTTATATTTTATTAAAGCTGTGTGTACCTTTAATTTATGTAGGCGCCTTTATAAAAAAAAACTTTATTTTAATTTTAAGTTGTTAATTTAAATTTAAATTACACCAAGTTGTATATTCACGTTTATTACTGACTTTCTTTGTCTTGTTTTTGTTTTTAAAGTAAAATTTTATGATCCTTTGGTATTATAATGCTTTTATATTCCATAATTATAAATATATAATTAATGGTTTGAAACTTTTAATATTTATGCTCGAATAAAATTACTAAGCCACTTGCCCCAAGGTGACCTTTTAAGGAAGTTATTTACGTTCATCAATTTTATGCAGATTCTACATCCATTTTACATATATTCGTACACCATCGGAAACAAACAAAATCAATAAGTTTTTTATTTATTCCTATCGCACCTAAACAAAAGTCCATTCTTTTGACTTTCCAACATCTTGATTGTTTTTTTTTTTGTTTTTTATTCATCCTAAATAAATAATCAGCGAAATTTATTTTGAAATGTTTCCACTTGACTTAAAATTCCTAATAATAATTTTTTTCTTCCACTCTGGAGAATTGTTCAATGTGACGAATTGATCGGTACTTATCATTTTCACCAAAAAATGAAAAACGAAAAACTTCCATTTTCTATGAAATAAGTAACAAAAAAGGTCAATGGTATTTTATGTACATAAGTATATATCGCTATTAAGAATTTGTGTTAAATGTTTAACTCGGAGCATGAGAATAAATATATTCATCATGAAGAATTGTAAAATTGAATTGCAAAAAAAAAAATGCCAACCATAAATACTACATATATAACTTAAAAATCATCATGATGACAATGACAACAACAACAACAAAAAAATCTTCTGAAGGACATTTTATTACATAAAAGGATCGATTGGATTGTATAAATAGAATGATACTAAACAAACACAATACACTCTCGCACAAAATAATAAAAGGGTTGTTGTACTTTTGAAGATTTATTTGTATCGAAAGATGTCAAATTGTGTATTACTCTTAGTTCTTTCAGAACCAAAAACAACAACAACAAAACGGAAACCAATACAAATTGTATTTTTATTTATTTATAACACAAATAAATTTTTTTTTATTTGGTTATTACCATTTTTTTTTTTTTACAAATGTTGTTCCAAAGTCGAGTAATTTTTTTCCCTGAATTCACCTTTATTTCGGGGTGAATTTATTTATTTATTTATTATTATGTGGAGAAAATTTCCGTTCTTTCGTTTACAACTAAATTTACGCACACACAAATCAATTTTTCATGTTGTTCATCCTTTTTCAACGATTTTATATTTAACCCAATAATTTCAATCATTTTCCATTGTCCGAACTGTAAGTATTACGCACAAAGCTTAACCTATATGTTGTCTTTATTGGTGAACATATCGAAATAAACTTGCAATAACCTAATAAATGTTATGTCTGAACTTTAAACCAGAAGAACTTGGCTAAGAAGTAGAAACAAATTTTTAAGCGGGAATAATTATTAGAAAAGGGTTATATGCCCAGAATGGATTAATATTTATCCGATTTTACCCAATGGTTGGCTATAAATATTCAGTTTCTGGTTAAGACTTAGTAAAAGAGGAATAGGGTCCCATTTAAAATAACAACTAGATAGCGAGTAGTACCACTTCATATTGGGCAAGATTTATGATTGCCAAAGATTGGCCAGAAATATTTGAGAAGTACCAAATTTGTAAACGCATCCAAATAAATGTTCAGTCAAATACTCAGCCATAAATTTGCATCCGGCTATTAAATTAGTCAAATTTGAACGATCGTGAAAATTTTCCTAAATCTCCGAGATATTCCTAAAAAACTACAACAACAACTAACAATTTCAGAGTATTAGTGAAACTGCGAACTAGCGGATAAATTCCAAATTACGCAATAGGAAATTATAAAACTTTATTAATTCACGGAGGAAAAAATATAGGACACATTGCCTTAAATTATAGGAGCCCAGGCATTTGTGGCTTTTTATCAGAGCGCTTACTATAACATTAAGAAAACGTGAAATGATGTGAATAAAATCGGAGATCATAAAAACAGTTAAGTGCGCCGTACATATGGTAATTTTTATTGAAATGTATTGAAGCGGATACTATTGTTTAAGTACTATATTTAATAGTAAATAAATCAGAATATTTTTTTGTGAAATAGAATTATAAATACAAAATATAACACCAGTATATCGAGATTCTCGGAATTTTCCTGGTGTTCCTAAACACCGGCCATTTAAACGGAAACTTATTTTGATATACGATAATTCTCTATAGAATATTCAAAAATCGTCAATCCTAAGTGCCTGGGACCATATAATTTTTTACAAATGATTAATTTTCTATTAGAGTACATCGTGGCCTACTTAAAATAAGTTTCCGTTAGAATGGCCGGTGTTTAGGAACACCAGGAAAATTCCGGGAAACTTGATATTCGATAATTCTCTATAGAATATTCAAAAATCGTCAATCCTAAGTGGATGGGACCATATAATTACTAAAAACTGAATTATTTTCTGTTAGAATAGGTCATGACCTATTCAAAATAAGTTTCCGTTAGAATAACCGGTGTTTAGGAACACCAGGAAAATTCCGGGACACGATATACGATAATTCTCTATAGAATATTCAAAAATCGTCAATCCTAATTGGCTGGGACTAAAGTATTTTTTATAAATGATTTTTTTTTTGTTGGAGTATGTCGTGACCTCTTAAAAATAAGTTTCCGTTAGAGTGGCCGGTGTTTAGGAACACCAGGAAAATTCCGGGAAACTCGATATACGATAATTCTGTATAGAATATTCAAAACTCGTCAATCCTAAGTGGCTGGGACCACTGAATCATTAAAAATTGATTTATTTTCTATTAGAATAGATCGTGACCTACTCAAAATAAGTTTCCGTTAGAATGGCCGGTGTTTAGGAACACCAGGAAAATTCCAGGAAACTCGATATACGATAATTCTCTATAGAATATTCAAAAATCATCAATCCTAAGTGCCTGGGACCACAGAATATTTTAAAATCGATTTATTATTCAATTTACCTATTCAAAATTAATTTGCGTTAGGTTTTACGGTATTTAGGAACACCAGGAAAATTCCAGGTGGAAATAGGATAGATTGTATACGATAATCCTAAACGCAGAAAAGCATTGGTTGATTTAGGCCAGCCATCAACATCAGTTGCAAAAATAAATATCCATGCCAATAAAGTGTTACTTTACGTATGGTGGGATTGGAAAGGTGTCATTTACTATGAACTTCTGGAACCTGGTCAAACTGTTACAGCTGAACGTTACCAGGCCCAATTGATTAAATTAAGTGATGCTCTGGAGGAAAAACGATCATTCATGGGCCAAGGAACGCGATCTGTTATGTTGCTTTATGACAACGCCCATCACACACAGCAAAAGCAAACCGGTAAGTGATCTTCAGCTTAGGCTAGGAAGTTCTCCCGCACGTAGCGTATTCTCCTGACTTATCCTCTGTTGACCACTATTTGTTTAGATCGATGTTTCTAATCGTCTTATTTGACTGACCAGCAGCTCTCGAAAATTGAAGATGTATCGAAATGGCTCAGTGAATATTTTGCCTCCAATCAACTAAGTTTCTATCGCGAGGACATCCATCAACTATCAAATAGATGTCAAAGTACCGTAGATAGTAGTGGTGAATATTTCGATAATTAACCTGTATAACAAGTATATTTTTGCAATAAAGTTGAATTTGACAAAAAAAAAACGAGTTTCTACTTGCACACCTAATATAACGTATTAATGTTTTAGAAGTAATATTTTTTACAGCAAGAATCGTAATAAACGAATAAAAAAATACAAATTTCTGTTTAATATGAATTTTATGTATTATTTACACCAACACTTTCATATTTATCTAGGAATTGTAAATACTTCACAATTCTCTATACACGCGTGAAGTTTTTCCTAAAAAATTCCTAAAATATTTGTTTTGCCTTTTAGGAAAAAGTTCACGTGTATAAATTTGACCACGAATCAATCAACTACTTGAATCATTTCTAGATATCTGGAAGATAAATAGAGTCAAAACTAATTTCTGTTCTTCGTTTTTGAAGCTATATTGCAATTTGTCACCGTCACGTTCTGGAGCATCTTATGACTGTTTATTCACCTAGTTTAGGGTGTGACTGTAATACAGTTTAAATAATTTCTAATTTACAAGAGGAACAACTACAGGTGTTAGTTTTTGATCCATTGAATTATATTTGATTGTTTCTTTTGTTTCAGTTCAGAATTTAATTATCGTTGCATAACCCTTATATTCTGCGTCTGTTTTATCTCTTTCTACTGAACTAATTTGTAGGAAAATTTAAGTTGTAGGGAAACTGGAATGAATTCCAAGTTCCGAAATTCGGAATTATATTCACTGGTTAAGAATACTAACAATTTATCCTTGCTTTTTAAAATAAAATCATATTTTATGGACGAGGTGCCTTGCACTCAACATTTCTTATGCCTAAAAGCATTTCCTTCGCTCTTGATGATTGCATTTTTGATCTGTTATATTTCACTAGTTCATATAACAAAACTGGTTGTGATGTGAGTTTAGTAGAATCAAAGTTGACAATTTTCCATTTTTTTTTTTAAGTTGACCTAGAGTGACAACAAAATATTTCTTTAACCTAAAATACGTTATTTTCCATTTACGAAATTTAAATTTTCGAAATTTCCATTACTTCGCAGTGTCACAATGAAACATTTTCCATATGAATGCTGGTTGATAACAAATTCTTACTTTTCCCATACTAAAACTCATACGAAAAAAGATTGGCTGCAATATAATGATGCATTTCCGAATAGCTGATGTTATCCAGTTTTTGACATTTTTCGGCAAAAAGTTTAGTTGTGAAGATACTTTTCTTGTGAATAGTTCGAAGTGTTTAGTTTGAATTATTTTTGTACATCCAGTAAAAGCAACGAAAAATATGACTGGAAATCTACAAAGGAAAATTAGCCAGGAGAGAACAATAATAATTTTTTCATTCTAGATTGTTAGATAGAAGTCAAATTGTTTGCCGAAAAAACCCACAGGCAACATTCTTTGATTTAAGGTTCTTCTCCATTAACAATAAAGAGGGAAATTGTGTTCCTGTACCTGTGAACAGAAGACAAATGAAGCTAAAGCTGCAAAGAAATAGCTTCTGCTGTTTTCAACCGGCTCAATAACACCCAATTTTCCCGAAAATAATAAAATTATTCGTTTGATTTGCGATGGGTGTGGAGTACCAATTCATATAAGAGAAATTCAAATTATTTCTCTTATATCGTTCGATAGAGTTTTTGCATTACTGAAAGAATGAATAAAATCAAAAATTACGATAATTTCACCGCAAGAATATGAGCAAATTTATTCGGAATACTCAAATAAATTCGGGAAAATTCAATTTAATAAGTCCAAGCCTCTTATATGAAGCAAATCAGTAAGAGGTATATTCGTTAACGGGGAAGTTTATTAAAAATCAGATTTATCTAAAGAATGTTCTGTCTTTGAAACAGGCTGCAAAATTTCAACGATTTAACCTGACGAACTTTCTAATGGTAGGGTTGTTAGCTCGGGGAAGTTGAAAGTTGTTGATAATTTGCTGAAAATGATACAAAGTTTGGTGATGAATGAAAATGTCGTGATCAGTTTAAGTTTTTAAGAACAGTGTAGCTACTAATTCACCCGACAATAATATAACCTAGATGAAGATGAAACACGTGATATCTTCTTTAAATACATAAATTTACGTTAACTGGCTATTAAATCATCCCCAGTAAAACGGAAACTTGGTTTCTATATATCTAATGAAATTAAATTTAACCTTATGAAATCTGAGATGATGATTTCACAACTAAATTTTAACTTAACGAGACATTTTTTAAATTTACGAAATGCTTTCTCAGTAGAAGCGTACAAAATGTGAAAGCAGCCATGATTAAATCATTAAAGAACACAAATAGCGGTTGGAACCAAAGAAAATTTTAATATTTCTTTATAACAGTCTAAGTTGTAGAAAATGTAGCATGGCGGGCAGTTCATTGTCAAATTTGGTAATAAAAATGAAAATTTTTTAACGAACCAATATCTTGACACAAAAATGGTATTTAGAATTTTCATTAGGTTTTAATACTCCTGTATTTTAATAATTAAACAAAAACTGCAAATTTAAGGTCAAATTTAAATGTTCATACATTTTGGTATGGAAGGGCACAAAACTTTAAAACATTGTAATCTTTAAATTTGAAATTAACTTAACATTTAAACATTTTTCAAATAAATATTAAATATTTTTGCCAATATTTTTAATTTCGAGATTTTAAATGGGAATAATGTTTTTATTCTCATTTTTAATTGTGGGAATATAGCGCAAAACTATAAATGAACCATTTTTAATTTGTTATTTTGAAAATAGAATTTTTATAGTTTAAATTTTTTTTTGTTGGCCGTGGAAATATTGGAAATTTGATATTTCAAAGGAAAATAAAAAAAATTGAAATTCTGAAATTAAAACTAAAATTTGGACCAAACATTTCAAACATCTGTCGATTAATTTATCAAAATGCAATAATCACTGTCGGAGAATAAATTCTTTAGGGATATCAACGTTCATAGAGTGGCACAGAGTTTCATTGGAATTTTCGAGGAGTTAGATCCAAATTTAAATTTAAGCTTTTTATTAATAATGGAAACTTGATGGAAAAACTGAATTTTAAGGTTGTTTTTAGTTTTGACAAGCAGCATGTGGCTTAACTGTGCTAGGATTAACGGTATCGACTCGGGTTATTCTTTTAAGTACTAATTAAATAAAAAATTAAAACTTTTTTGTTTATTAATATCGATAAATTGCTTCTGATATATTTTAGGTATTTGGTCACACTACTTACCGAACTGCATTAATTATTTTTGGTTTGTTTATATAATAAGATTTTTAGAATTATGTGGTATAACAATTTCAAAATAGCATTTTAAAAATTTCCAGAAATTCCGAAATTCAAATTCAAATTTAAACCAATTAAAAATAATTATTTAGAGTGTAACTATAATTAAAATAGCTTTAAAGATAAACAAAATTCCCTTTGAAGAATTTATTACTCGTAAATAACGATTTCAAAAAAATACTCAATTCCGACATTTTACAAAAATTATTTGAGTGGTTAACCAAATACAAGCTTCTATATGCAGTCGGTGTTATTGATTATACCATACACAAGTTAACATTAAGCCCGATCAATTTGGTGATGTATGCATTAAAAGACAGGGCAACTCCACTTGAAATATACAAGCGAAATATGATTCCGCTGAATAATTCACCATCGTCTATGACAGTGGAATTTTACGAAATTGTTAATATATGTTATACTTTGTGATGAATGATACGATTTAATAAATAGTTAAAGAGTCTATTTAAAAACCCAATCGATGCTGGTGAAATAGAGTTCAATTGATTTAAAGGAAATACTAGTAATTGAATGTGGTTTTGGCCAATTAAAACAACGCTTTGCCAATGTTAGATTATCAAGAAAGAGTTTTTCATCGTAATGCACCAAGAATAATTGTATGTTCCCATTTTGCAAAATATTTGGATGACTTTGAAGATTTCGATAAAGTTACAAGTGATGAAGTTCAAGAAATTGTGTAGGTTTATTGATAAGCAAATTTAAACAACCTTAAAACCTTACAAGAAAGCAGAAATCAAATAAAGGGAATCATATTTAAAAAATAGTGCCTACTAATGCCAACCCTTTGTGGTCGTATGTCTACTCTCGATCTCCAAAGCTGTTTTACCGTCCCCGTCGTATATCTACTCTTAGCCGCTACAGCAAGCCACTATACTGGATATCGACTTTGGTCGCAAATAAATTCGTTAAACTTTCATATTGAATTAAAGTGTGTTTAGTAGGGCATGGATATAGACTAATCGGTTAATCGATTAATATTCTCTCCGATTAACAGGAGACTATTAATCGAATATTTGAAATTTTATTTTTTTCCAGTAAAGTGTGAACTGATTTAGTGAAATTTTACTGAATGAATGAGAAAATGGGATTCTAAAATTATTTTCACATGATGTTCAGAAATATGATGGAAATTCGCGACCATAGATTAGAAAATGGAGGTGTGGCCAACACATGACTTTCAATTACGAACAGAGAATTTTGAGAAATTTAATTATTTTTTTTTAATTTTTTGGAAACATTTTGTATTAAGTAGGTTTTTGTAAACCTTATACTTTTTAAGATATTTGCAAAATAGATTTTCTGGACCAAACTAGTGGCCATTTCCGGTTAGCCGATTTAGAGTTAAATTCACTGAGACTTCGCAATTTATCAAAAAAGCTTAAATCTGAAGTTTCAGTTCAATCAGACTGACAGACTGACAGACCGACAGACTGACATTACTCTACTTTATTTTACTAGAGTAAAAGAAAGTAAAACTGAGGAAAAGAAGAACGAATTTCAGGAGACCTTAGTAAATTTTTCAGAATACACTACATACCACATGTCAAGATTCTTGTGTAATATTCTAAAAAATTTTATATAGGAAAAACAGAAGCTTTTGTTTTAAACCCAAATGATTTCAAAGAGTAAGTTAAAAACGTAACGGAAAGAAATAAAGAAAACTAGTGGAAAAAACTACAATTCATAGCGGCATTAAACACAGTTCTTAATAATTGTGAATTTTCTTCAGATTTTGGGTTCACACATGGGCCTGTCCTGTTAGTCCATTACTAACCAATTTAATTATGGAAGATCTTGAAACTACTTTACTTACTATCCAATTTGAATTTTGTTTCGCCCTTCTATTACAGAAACATTGATAATATAATTACTGCACTACGATTTATATAAGAAATAGAACAAGAAAATAAAATTTCATTCTTAGAATTACTACGAGTTATTCACGAGACAAATGAGAGTTTATCCACGGAATGGTTCCATAAAGATACCTCGTCAACTATATAAATCAAATACTATTTGAATTCTGTGTAATATAATTTTGAATTTATCGGATAAGAAATTGCACAACAGAAATTTCAGACTGTTAACACAAACCTTACTACGACAGACTTGTGGTGGTGCTATGGTCAACGAAACGAAATATATTTCGATTTCATACATAAAATTTTTTCGAAAAATTTCAATTTTAAAACTGTTGGTTGAGGACGTGAAAACCTTGAAAATTCTATTCTTTAAAGAATCAAAATAAAATTCCGTTCGAAAAACAGTCAGACGTCATTTATCAAATTTCATGTGACTTGTGCACAGTATCTTACATAGGCCAAACGAAGCACTTTCAGGAAAATGAATCTCCCAACATATTTATGGTGTTAAATCGAATAACACAAAAGAAAGAGAAATTGTCAAAAGCTCAATCTCAATAGCCATACCAAAAGGGTTATTTTATAGAAAGAGGTCAATACTTGAAATGATTTACATAAAAAAATGGAGGTGCGGTCAACACACAACTTTCTTTTACGAACAGAGGATTTTGAGAAATTTTATTTTCGGGTAATGAGTATCACATTTCTGTAGATTCTACCTCAGGATGTTGACTTAGTAAATGTTTTATTCCGTATGCCACGAACGAATTTTTATTTTAAATAAGCCGAGTACCATTGCTTTTAAGTTATCTGATATCTTCTTAGTTTGGTGATTTCCTTATGGTATGCTTCCAGATATTTTATTTTTTATACTGTGCACGATATAAATCGGTTTTTTGAGAAATTGCCAATGTTGTTTGGTCAAATTATTTGCAAGCAGTTATCCTGTTGGAATATGTTGAACGTTAAAAAAATAATGAAAAGTAAACATTCGCTTGGGCTCAGAAGTTTTTGTCTTTTTGGCCGATTTTTTAAGTTTTCTCCGCAGAGGATGCAATAAAATAGATTTGATACAATTTTTCAAAAATTAAAAGTAGAACATCGACAGCAACAAGATGTTAAGATTTTCCAAGGCCTAATTTTTCTTCTTCTGTTGACGAACTCTTCTCTGGCTTGAAAATTCCTTCCCGTATTTCCATGTTTGTGGTACAATCGGGAACCAATTCATTATCGACCACTTCATATCCCCCACATACTTCATCTTCTTAATAGTCATGGTTCATCTGATCTTCTGGTAGCTGAGCATCACCGTTAAAATCCAACAATTACATTTAATTCACTACGTACTTTTTCTAATATAATAGGCTTAGCTAATGTCTAAATCAACTATTACTATATACGTAATAGGGTCCTGTAAAAACATTAAATTGCCACATTAACATACACAAGAAATATACGGTTTAACACAACACCATACAAATCAAATAAATAATTATGTAAGATTACGTAGTGTAGGGTGCATGTCGTTGTTTTAGGTTCGCTAAGGGGCACGTCAAATTTCATCATAATCGGTTAAGGAATACCAAAGCTCCATCCTACTTGGCCGTATTTCAAAACTTCATTTAAAAATCATTTTAGAAACCTATTTTCATTGTAACCCTCGAGTTTCATCATAATCGGTTTAGAAATAGCCAAATTCCATGCAAATTGACAATCATTTCAGGATCCCTTTTTAAACGTAATGGCCATATTTGATAAATTAATCATACATTAATAACAAACAATCTATTAAACGGTTTAAAAATTAACATTTAATCGTTTTTCATTATGTTCGGGTACCAATTAATCATCCATGCACTAGTAATTAGGCATTTAGGCTCCTTAAAATACTTTTAACAAAAATTAATAAATTTTGTTTTTCCTTCCACCACGCAACGCTGATTATTTTTATTAATACCAAGTGTTTCATCCGTTTGTTAAACATTTTTGAATTTTTGCCGTAATAAAATAAAAAATTAGCATAGGTATGCTAAAAGCAGATGTTTCTTTTATAAAGCAAATGCTTGCCTCTTTCGAAGTAACTTCTAAACAAATTTTAAGTAAACCATATCGTAAACTTTATCTCTTGCTTTTAGCAAATGCTGCCTTTTTAATCAATCGGCCCATTGTGCTAAGTTAACTTTAATTTCAACTTAGTCTGAAATCAGTTCAAAAATTAAATATTTTTCTCCAATTTGTTACTAAATCACCTCCGATAAAACACGCTTATAAAACCTACCACAGATGTATTTTAGAATATTTTTATTAAAGGTAAATAACAAAAAAATTTGTTTGGTTATCACTTCAGTAAAATTTTATTATTTTTATAAATGTAAAAACTGACATTATACTGTTAAAATATTTCATACTAGTTTACAGCTGTGAGTATGAATAACAGATGACATACTTAAATTTTAATAGTAGCGTGTTTTTTAATTTTGAATGTTTCAAAATTTTTGTTTTTTACACTGTGTAAAAAAATTGATATAAAAAATAAGGAAAATTACTCAGTGTAAAATAGGGAAAACTTAAATAAGAAAAACTACTTAGTGTTCTTTAAACAAACAAAATAATAAAAATCGCCAAGTTTTACTTGCTGGTCTGTTCAAAATAGACAGTCTCTATCTATCTATCTATGTTTAAAATGCAGACATAAAATCGAATCAAATTTTTGAGCTTAAAGCTTCTTGAAGCTTCTAAAGATTCGCATAATTTTTCTTTTCGACTGACTCGGTTGTTGGAACAGTAACCGTTATTTGGAAAGTTATAAAGGATATTGGTTTAAACTAAACAAGTCCACAATATGTTGTTAGAACTTAAATCTAACACATTTTACACAATCAAGAATAAAATTACGACCAAGAAGCACGCATTTTCTGCTGAATAACATAATAATTAAACCACAAAGTTTTTATTGCTGCGGATTAAAATCTTGAACATAAACTTTGGTTTGGTATACATTTTTTTTTATATTTTCGGTATATAAACTAATAATTTTGGTGTTAAACAAAAACCAAAAAAAAAAATCGTCGGTTCGAAAACTGATTTAAATTTATTTATTTTTGCTTTATTTACAATATTTTATTTTTTATAGCCATGCGTGCGCTTAAATTTTTTAACCCATTATTTATATTTAATTTTTTATTTTATTCGGGATAAAAAAATAGTGGGCAAAGCAATAAAAAAATGTTCTGTATTATCAGCTGATTTGGTCCGATTTTTTTTGATTTTTTTTACTGAAAAGCTTCATATCAATTTTGATACAATATATTGTTGTTATTAATTTTAAAATAATAGTTTTTGTAATAATGTTTCTTAAAGTTTAAAAATTAATTAAAAAATGCTTTTTTTTTTGTTTTGTAAACGAAATTTCAATAAATACCAGGTAAAAGATATTACAAAAAACGTAAACAAAATAAAATCAATAATAAATAATATTTAAAACAAAAAAACATAAATTACAATTTTCGAATATTATTTTTTAATAATTTAATTATAATGAAAATTTAAATAATTTATATATAGAAATATGAGAATAATTTTCCAAATGGTGTTGTTTTTGGGTTATGAAAATTATATTAATAATAATAAAAACAATTATAATTTATATGTATGTAGTACATATACATAATATATACTAAGGTCAGATATCATGTCGTTTGACATTAATATAATATATACGATAAATAATAAATTTTTTATATTACGATATATATGTATGTACATGTATAATAAATATTAATTATTGATTGTAGTCTATAGATAAGAAAAATAATAATACATTTTTATGTGTACACACAAACATATTTATTGTACCCTTTTTGAATGGAGCATTTAAAATAGGGTAAACACACAATACACAACAATTTTTTTTTTATGCAACGAGTTTGCATTTATATGCATGTACATAGAATTAATTAGATGCATTTAATCGTAATAAATTATCAAGTCTCTGTCTCCGCCGCAACATAATATTGTTCAAAAAACAGTCACATGAGGGCAATTTAAAAATAAAAATATAAAATCGAATGAAAAGTTATACACATTAATCCCATTATGTTTTATATATTTTATAACATATAACATAAAAAAAAATAAAAATATGTAATGTAAATAAAAAATGTATTTTACATGTCAAAAATTGACTATCAACTATAATAATCTTTATAGTGCAGCGATTTATATTTTTTGAGCGTTTGTTTATAATTGGAAAAATTATGACTTTCAAAAAAAAAAGTTCCATTGCAAATATACAAAATATCATAATAGTAGTAATAATAATGATTCTTTTTATTTTTATCATTTTTATGTATCTGATGAATATAAATCAAAAACAATTTCCAAATCAAAAAATTCGCCATAAAATCCATCTTGTTTGTTTGATTTTAAATATTATTAAAACGATTTAACTATATATCATTGGAGCAATAATATTTGATATTAATTTTTTTGTTTACCTATAAATCTGTAATATCACATGATATTTTAAAAATACTAATTTTTATTTCTGGGCGAAAAACAAATTTTCTCTTTGTGCTATTCAATCAAAATAAGTCGAACAAAATTCTAAACATGTTGACTGAAACTGGGAAAAAAAATAAAAATAAGTCTATCCAAATTCGTGAATGACACTTTTAGAGTGAATTTATCCATATCACATGCAACAAAAATCTAATGAATATTTGTGATCACTATGAGTCGGCGGAAAACTTAAAATCGATAAAGTTGACGCGTGTTTGTGCTAAAAGGCACAGTAAGATCGATCGTTCACTCAAATATATCTTTTTCGCGCCCTCATGTCACCAGAGTTGACTAAACATTTTTTGTACATGAAAAACGGGCGATTCTATTATACCAAATATTTTTTTGTTGAACATTTCATTTTTATGTAATTAAAAAATTATTTCTGTGATTTTTTTTTTGTAATACGAAGAACATTTGAGCCTTAGAATTTAGATTGGTACCTAAAAATTGGATTTCATTGTCAAAGCGTTTCTATAAGTAGAGATTGCAATCGGGAATTCCTCTCGAAAATTCTCCAAACTTTATAAGAACTTTTAATCTCGTATAAAAATATTAATTTAACTTGAATTACAATAAAACATTTTTTGACGATGCTATATTGGAGGTGCAATGAATTTGAATAAAACATTTTTATGCAGTTTTTTGAAATTCGTTATCGTTCCCGTTGAAGTAATAACATCTCCAAACAAATAAAAAGTTGAAATATAAAAAATTAAGCCGTTTCTGACATTATTGGATATAGGTTTCCGATTTTTTCACTAATTGTAATCCATGCAATAAAAAAGTTTTGTTTATTCTTCGGCCTATGTTCCAACGCAAAACGAAAGTAGGGTGGTACCAACCGTTTAATTCAAATTTCATAGCGGACTTCCGCTTGGGACGCGATATATTAACTGGCTAGGGATAGGTAATATTAAGAAGCTGGAATAACAGAAGAATTTTTTTTTTCACAGCGCATTGGATTCGCCATACAACTATCCGGGCAAGCACCAAACCTCACTAAAGTTTCCTTATTCCACTAAGAGATCATTAATCCTTCACTAGCTCCAACTCCTCGGGTTTATAAATAAAAAAAAAATCCGAAACGGAAAGATTATGTGAAAATACAAAAACGCAGACTTTAATTCAAAATCCCGGCTTCCAAAATCCCGGTTTCCAAAATCCCGGTTTCCAAAATCCCAGTTTCCAAAATCCTGGCTTTGAAAGGAAAATTTTTATAAAAATTCTGCTGAAGGAATTTTTTAAATTTTGAAACGTGATTTATAGTACACCCCGGAAAATAAAAATAAAAATCGGGATTTTCTGAAAACCGGGATTTTTATTTTTGCAGAACCGGTATTTTAAAAACCGGGATGTTGAAAACTGAAATTTTGAAAATTAGGATTTCGCTACACACCCTTTATAAATGCCAAAAAAAATTTACAAAATGACATTCAATTTCACAAAGACTACCCATAAAACTAAAAAAAAATGAGTTTAAGCAAATCCAGCGAGAAGTTGGAAAACTTAACGGGCAATTTGATTTTAAATTTCACCAATTTAGCCGGAATTCAATGAATTCGTACTGTGGCTGTTTCCCACAAAATTCATTTTTTGTGGAGGAAAAAATGCTTAGATATTTTTTAATTTTTAACTGGGAGATTACGATGTAACCTAAAATCTAAATATTTAGAACAATAATGCCATACATTTTATTGCATACTGGTTTAGTTGTATACCACCTTTTTGTAGGAATAGGAATAGTATCTTTTAGTTAGCCTAGTCTCCACCAGAGAATATTTTAATTTCTAGAGGGTTACGTTGCTACCGTGGAAGTTTTATTTTTCAGCTTTTTTAATTAATTTTGCAGATCGACCTTTCGATAAATCAATAAACTTTTAGATACCTAAGTTAAATTAACCGCATGAAAATATGGCGTTATGCTTTGACATTGATAGGTACACATAAAAACAAAAAATTACCGTTAATTTTGCTTTTAAGAAAACTTAAATATTTATAGAGGATATTGGTCACTATTTTCATAGCAAAGCATGAAGCAGACATCTGCTTGTTAGAACTAACTAAAAGTTAGTCTAGTTTCTTGATTAGATATTTTTTGTTTTTATGTGTCGTCATTATTCATACAATTAATTTTATTTATCTGAAAGATCGTAAATTTTGTCCGATTAACGGAGAAACTTTTATTCGATCCACATAATTTATTAAAAAAATTATTAGCACCTAAAAATCAGAACAACACGTGCTTAACACATATTGTTTACACATATGCCCTTAAAACGGATGTTAAACCGCAAACAACATTTTCTCGTTGATAAAATTAATTTAAGAATTTTTTCTTAATATTTAGTTTCTAATATTTAGATGATTTGTCTATTGGGATTTTTTCAGTTACTAATGTCGCCGTCTCTGTACCTAAGATTCTCAAATTAAAAGTTTCGTTGAATTTATAACACGGCGTGCTAATCCGAATCGTTTTCCTAAAATAATTGATTTTTCTATTTGTCTAATTTATATCATGGAATAGTCTACTTGGCCAAAATACTCGTGATGCGAAATGACAATTTTGTGTTTGTTGGTTTTGTTTTGTATTACCTTCTCTATTTGACCTTTTAAATTTGCCGCCATTTTGCTTTAATCAAAGCAAGTGTAAATAATTTTATTTGCTTTCATTAGCAAACGTTTGAGGTTAATTATTTACAGGTACACAATCGAACAACCCTTAAAAATTGTTAAAATTTACTCTATAAATGATGAAAAATGTATGGAGACTGTTGAAATTTAAGTCTAATGTTTCAGTTTTAAACAAAACAAAAAAAAAACAGTGTCTTACTTGTATTGCTGGTAGATTGATTGGACCTCCTGGATTTGGACTTTCTCGAAAATAAAAATGGAATTAACGTCACCCTCAATGAGGTTTGATATCGTGAGATGACTAATAACTTTTATGGTATGAAATTGATGATATAGATGTGGAAACTTTAGATAGTGCAAACAAAATTTAATGCTCATGTTATTTCACGGCGGGATGATGCGAATTGGCCAACAACAAGTGACGACACCGTTACGCTTTTTTCTTTGGGGTTATCTCCCAAACCATTGATGACCTCAAAGAAAAAATTCGTATTCCCTGTATGCACAATTTATGTGATGTTTTGAGTTTACCAACGCTTAACTCATTATTACAGTCAGCTGGTGGATTCAAAACTTCGAATCTGGGTTTTACTGGTATACTGAGTATACCCTGAGTATATTGTGTTTTTATATTACTATCGTCGGCAAAGAGTACGGTTTCATTCCATTAGGCATAAAAACCTTTTAAATATTTTCAAACAATTTTCACCTCATGGTTACACATTCTATTTTAAGCAGTAGCTCATAATATAAAAAATAATATTAAAAATTAACAATAATAACAAAGTTAATAAAAATAAATTAAAAAACTACGTATTGCCAATCAATCACGCCACTCCAAAAATTTTAACCTAAATAATTTTGCCGATCCTAATCTCTTAATTTCCCATGGAATTGAATTCCAAAGGAAAACTCCTCTAACAAAAAATGACTTAATATCATAGTTTAAATTTATCGCTCTTTTAGAGCTCTTTATAAAAATTTTCGCTCTTGCTCCCAATAAAATTTTTTTTAAGTTTGCTTTTTCGCTTTTACCCTCTAATGATAAACATAAAAAAAACTTATTTCACTCTTTCAAAGTGATTAACATTTTTATTTTTAATTTTGCTTTTAAAACAGAGAGCGTAAAAGTTAAAAATATCGCTCCCAACCCATTCTACAGAGCCATTGAAGAAAATACATTGGGGCGCGAAATTTTTTTGTAACACACGAATTGCTCTTTGAATATCATTAAATAAAGAAAGTTTGATAAACGATATTTAGATAAAGTTCTGGAATATGGCCAACTAGGATGGAACTTAGCTGTTCCTTAACAGATTTTAGTGAAATTTGACATGTGCGTTGAAAATGGGATTCTAAAACAATTTTTGGATAAAGTTCTGGAACATGGCCAATTGTAATGGAATTTGGCTCTTCCTTAACCGATTTTAGTGAAATTTGACATGCGTTATGAAAACGGGATTCTACAATGATTTTTAGATAAAGTTCTGTAATATGGCCTATACGGCCAATTAGGATGACTTTTCCTAATTCCGGGATCATAAACTAACATTAGCGTGCTGTCACCCATTTTTCTTATTTTCCTTTGTATGTGACCAAATTTGCTGGCAGATGTATAATAAATAATTATATCAATTTGAGTCATCTAAACAGGTTACGGCAGATGTATAATAATTATTTGGCAGTTTCCGTAATCCATGCACCTGTTGAGGTTTATCTGCTGTTGGCCATGTTCCATAACTTTATTTATAAACTATTTTAGAATCCCTCTTCCAAAGCATATATTGAATTGCATCATAATCGGTTAAGGAATAGCCAAGTATCCACGCAGCTGTCGAGGTTTATCTGCTGTAAGGCAGATCGAAAATCGATCGAGAAATAATCTGCAATTTCCATCCTATTTAGTAATATTCCATCACATTATCTAAAACTTGTTTTAGAATCCCATTTCCAACGCATTTATTGAATTGCATCACAATCGGTTTAGGAACAGCTAAGTTCCATTTAAATTTTTAATATTTCAGAAACCCATCGAAAAATCATTTTAGAATCCCATTTTGATCGCAAATGTAAAATTTCACTAAAATCGGTTAAGGAATAGCCAAGTTCCATCCTAATTGGCCTTATTTCAGAACTTCATCTAAAAATCACTTTAGAATCTTATTTCTAACGCACATGTAACATTGTATCACAATCGGTTAAGGAATAGCCAAGTTCCATCCTAGTTGGCCTTATTCCAGAATTTCACTCTAAAAATCATTGTAGAATCCCGTTCCCATCGCGCATTTCAAATTTCTCTAAAATCCAGAACTTCTCAGAACTTAGTTGGCCATATTCATCTAAAAATCATTGCAGAATCAAATTTCCGCGTGTCAAATTTCACTAAGCCAAAATTCCATCCTAGTTGGCCATTTTCCAGAACTTCATGTCACTTCATTTTCACATGTCAAATTTCTCTAAAATCGGTTAAGGAATAGCCAAGTTCCATCCCAACTGGCCATATTCCAGAACTTCATCTAAAAATCATTTTAGAATCCCATTTCCAACACACATGTCAAATTTCACTAAAATCGGTTGAAGAAAAGTCAATTTCCATCCTAGTTGGCCATATTCCAGAACTTCATCCATAAATTATTTTAGAATCCTATTTCAACTCACATGAAAAATTTAACTCAAATCGGTTAAGAAATAGCAAGTTCCACCATAATTAGCCATATTCCAGAACTTCACATAAAAATCATTTTAGAATCCCATTTCTAACGCACATGACAAATTTCACTCAAATCGGTTAAAGAATAGCAAAGTTTCATCCTAATTGGCCATATTCCAGAACTTTACCCATAAATCATTTTATAATACCATTTCCAACGAATATGTCAAATTTCTCTAATTTCGGTTGAGAAATAGCCAAGTTCCACCATAATTGGCCATATTCCAGAACTTCATCCAAAAATCATTTTAGAATCCATTACGAATTTTAAATTTCACTAAAATCGGTTAAGAAATAGCTAAGTTCCATCCTAGTTAGCCATATTCCAGAACTTCAGCTAAAAATCATTTTAGAATTCCACGTGTGTTCGGGAGATGGCCAATTAGGATAGAACTTGGCTATTTATTAACAGATTGTGATGTAATTCGACATTGTGCGTTGGAAATGGGGTTCTAGAATGATTTTTAGATAAAGTTCTGGAATATGGCCAATTTGAATCGAGCTTGGCTATTCCTTAACTGATTTTATTTAAATTTGGCAAATTTCAATAAAATCTGTTAAGGAATAGCTAAGATCCATTCAAATTAGCCATATTCCAGAACTTCATCTAAAAATCATTCTAGAATCCCATTTCCAACGCACATGTCGAATTGCATCACAATCGGTTAAGAAATAGCAAAGTTCCATCCTAATTGGCCATATCCCAGAACTTCACATAAAAATGAATTTAGAATCGCATTTACATCGCGCTTGTTAAACTTCACTCAAATCAGTTAAGGAATAGCCAAGTTCCATCCTAGTTGGCCATATTTCAGAACTTTACCCAAAAATCATTTTAGAATCCCATTTCCAATACCCGTGCATCTGTTCGCTTATAAAACAATCTGGCTTTCTAAAGAAATTTAGAAGGTTTTGAATGTAACCGTTTGCCGTAATAACAAGAGTAAGAGCAATATAATAATGACGATTTTATTCATCAGAGCAGAGCGTATTTATTTTCTCAATATAGCGCAGTAACAAAGAGCGAAAATTTGATAACACAAACGCAATAGTGGAAGAGCAAGAGCCGTATAATAAAAATAATGCTCCAGTTCTTCAAAGCGATATTTTTTTTTTCAATATTGCTCTTTATAAAGAGTTTTTAATAGTTTTTACTATCGCCCTTGAACAAAAATGAAGAGCAAAGAGCAAAATGAAATCCCATTTTAAACTATGCTTAATATAGTCACAACAATTTGCAAAATTAATCAAGTCTGTAACGACTC
This sequence comes from Tipula vernalis, assembly GCA_958295665.1. NCBI lineage: Eukaryota > Metazoa > Arthropoda > Insecta > Diptera > Tipulidae > Tipula > Tipula vernalis. The sequence goes on from OY282558.1 coordinate 432,764,608, forward strand.
ACTCATGCGTGCTTCTTCACAAAATATCACTAGCATACATTGGCGTCTGAGTTTACCCAATCACTAATGCAACGTCTTTACGCCGCTCAACGTTGACATTACCATTTGGAAAACATAACTGCCGTAAAATCTATGAACGTTGATATTTCTTCAAGTTTAATTCAAAATTTTGCACCGTCTTTGCGAACGCGGATTTTTTCAAACACTAATTATGAATTTATGATAAATATTTTTTAATTTTCAATGGCGGATTTAATGTGGCCTCTTTAGTTTTTAGTTAAAAACTGTTTCATAATTATTTCTGGTAATCGAGAACAGGTTAACGGTCAGAGAATCTTAGCGGAGTTGTCACCGTAAAAAACAATGCCAAAATCACAAAGAAGAATACTCTTTAACAGTGGTAACAAAGGACTAGAGAAAGATACCAACCGATACCATTGCTAGCTAACATAAATAATAACGGGATAGAACAATGTATAAAGATTTCACTTGTAAAACATGCAAATCTTATTTAAGCTAGGATTTTAATGATTCTAATAAGTTATAAATTTATTTAAATGACAAGATAAACCATCCAACGGCATCTGATCTGATATCATCCGGAGCACAAACATTTCGGTCTTCCCAAGTCATATCGCTTCTAGTTGAACATTTGTAATGTTCTCAACATACAAATATTTTTGAAAAGATACTCATGGTCTACCATTTCAATTTGTTTGATATGTATAAAGAAACATACAGGGTATCGCAGAGCTAAATCGCTGCCAGTTGTATAAGATTTCGGTACTATGCTAAGTTATACCATTCGAACGCTAATCTCAAGATAGAATATTACTACGAGTATAGAGATTAAAAAGTATAATATAAAATTAAATGACATACCGATGGGTTCCGGAAAAGAAATATTTCGGCTTTCCTAGGCCAGCGTAGTATTCTAACTTATAGGCACTTTTCTTTAAATTTAATTTTTTTGATTTGATTATTTATTTGATTTTCAATAAAGGAGACATATACTATTCCAAAAATCTCATTCCCTATAACTTTTCCATTTGCATCAGTAAGTAACTGATTAAAATGTTGTAAAGTAAAATTTATTTAACCCTAACACGTGCCCCTAATTTTCTTTATTACTTTTCTTTTAAATTTATTTGAAAATGAACAACTATGCTGGCGTTAATTTAAGGTCAGTTAAAAAAACGTGAGGGGGTGAGGTGAGATCTTAATTAAAATTTAGGATCATCTTAAAGAGAATACTAAAAAATAAAGAATTTTTTTTTCAGTGCTAGAGCAAATATTGTCACAGGAAATAATGTTCATCTGGACATTGTAATTTCAGTGTTGCCTCATGATATTTTTCGTTTTTTTCTCGGGACGAAAGTCTCGTCCAACTCTAAAACTCAAAACTGTAAACATTTTAGTTTAAACTTTGTCGTATGATTGCTTGAATTGGGTGAATTTCCCCCCCATAAAGGTGTATGCTATAGAGAATGCGGGATGCCGCCCCAAACCCCAGCCTTAATAATTTATTAAAATTTAAATATTAATAGAAATTGGAACGAACGTTTTTCGACAATTTTTGTTTTTTTTTTTTTAATTATTGACATAGTAAAAATCAAATTAGGTCTCTGACCCAACTTTGTGTTTTTCGAATTATTGTTTTTTGTAATTTTTATTGGCGAGATTTCGAAGTGCCCCCGAATCAGGTGGGGTATGAAATCCAAAAGCAAACCCAATAAAATTCCAAAATTCCAAATTGCAAATATTTTATTTGTTATTTTTTTATGGCTAGAAACAGGTACATTTTATACCTCAATGACCCTCCCCCACCTCCATCGACGATTTATAGAAATTGAATAATTCACAGAAATCTGAACATTTTTCAAAAAAAATTATTTTTTATTAATTTATTACTTTGCTTTTTATTACTAATAATTCGTTTGCGGTTCCGTATTCATGAATTCGGGGTAAATTTTTTAGGTGGATTTTCAGAATATGGACCCCGGGGCCTTATCAATCCGAATCTGAATCTTATTATCATGAAAATATTTAACAACTAAATTTGTTCACCGTATCAAAGTATACCTTCTAAAATTATTTATTTGGTTTCGTCTGCATTAACAATTGAAAATATGATTTGTATGAGTTCAGATTGTAAACTCATCTTAAACTTTATTCGGTGGGTGGGTACATTATGCTTGTGTAATTTCAGTTCCACAGAAATTTGTGACATTCCGAAATATTTTTAAATCGACGATGTTTTTCTGTCATAATGTCTGCCAGAATTATCCAATCATTTTCCTTTTGCTAAAATTAAATGTTTGCTTTTAATTTAACCTGTCTTGGTTCTCGACTGATCTCATATTTTTTTATGTAGATTTATAATGCTAACTTGAATCTTAAAATTAATGTCGCAATTTGTTGTTAGGTCAACTAAATATTATTTTATTATACTGAGACGGGAATGATAACAACAACAATAGGAATCAAAAAAGATTTACATAATAATACAGAGATAACACAATGTATATATATACTCGAATAATATACGCACGGACAAACACCATAACGAATCCAAAATACATTGATTGTGACAAATTTTTGTTTCTTTTGTGTTCGAACGAACAATACAAAAGAAATTTTCTATTTAAATCCACAAACGTTTTAGGAATTTGTGACAATTTTTTTTTTTTAATATATTTCCGTTTTATATATGTAAGTATATAGCTATATGTATGTAAGACAATTTTCTAAAAAACTTACAAATTTTGTATTTATTGTAGATAACCTATTGTTCGATAGATTGTGTGGTTTCCTTTCTTCAATATAAACCATATACATATGTACATAAAATGGTAGATTTATCATTCGTGATACGAGCGTAATAAATTAATAAATAAAATAAAAAAAAAGACTTTTTGCCTGCTTAATATGGAACAAAAATCATGAAGCCTACCTATTTACAAACAAACAGTAATCATTTCATATGTATGTGTTTCATTTGTCAATTTTCCTAATTTTCTTTTTACTCAGCAGTTTCCTTAATGACATGGTACAGCAACAACAAACACACGAACTAAGTAGTAAAAAAGGGCAAAATATTTCCCATGTATATTATTTCTTAAGCAAACATCACAAGAAGAAAATTAATAAAAATGTGATTTGCAAGAATAAAAAAAAAAAAAACGGAAACACACAAAAAATAAAATTCTGTTTTAAATGATTTAATTAGAAGATGAATATTAAGAAATTAGAACGAGATTCGGTACATTATTTTGTTTGCTCTTGTGTTAAGTTTCTTAATTGAGAGACATACGTACGTACATATAAATGTGTATATATGTTCTACATAAAATGAAAGGTCAACTAAAATGATTTTTTGCTCTTTCGATTTGTGTTTGTATTTCCTATTCCTGCTAATGATTCGCATGTTCGAGGAAGTAAGTACAAGAGTATGTGTATATTTTATTGGTATTGTTGGTAGGGTTTTTTAAATGCTGAGTCAAGAAAATTCGAATCAAAACGAGGCAAAAGAAAAATTCATCAATTGCCAATTATTTTAAGATTCTAACTGTATAAGTATATCGACTTTACACCGATATATGTATACTCTACATACACAAATTTTGGTTTCAAACAAAGTCGCTACTACATACATAGTATTCTTATGAATAATATAATTTTTCCACTCCATTGATTTAAATTACTTTTCATTTGCATTTCCGAAGCTTTTTCCCATCTTATTTATGTACAACAACAATAGCAACAACAAATGTTGCTTCTTTATCTAGTATTTTTTTTTTCTGCATGTTTTTAAATCAGATTATCTTAAACTAAAAGCTCTTGTGAAGAAAAAAGTTGCAATTTTTGTTTTTACTGTTTCCAATTTTTTAAAACAGTTAAATAATTCCTTTCTCCATGAACGTCTCTCCCTTAAAATTTTAGTTTCTTTGTTTCGTTTGCGTTTCAACTTAATTTTATATATTCTACCATTCGCTTATTATCTTTTAAGCTATATATGTATAATATATAAACCAATGTCTATGTTTTCATGGTTAAATTGGTCATCGAGGTTATCACCTTAAGGATATTAGTATGCTAATTTAATCTAGATTAGTTATAAATAATCAATTTTATTTTATTTATTTTACTTAAGACATAAATTATATTAGGATGATTCGGTTTTATAATGATTTATGAATAGCCTACATGTATTCGATTTAAAGAGAGTATGATTAATTTAGGGGATGCAGATTGGTTGCATCTTCGAATTAAAATGACTACTTTACTTTTATAAATTACAACAACAACCGAATCGAAAAATTATGGTAAAATGGGGTAGATGCATCATCGGATGTGTCACAAATTAGTCTATCTGAAATACCATTATTAAAACCAAACGATTTAAACGCCATGTTTTTAACAAAACAAAATACATTTAATCAGATTTATACCAGATTTAATGGTCTTTTGTAAAGGCTTTCTCTTCCTTTATATATAAATATTGTAAAATCCATAAAAATCCTTGACACATGCAATATTCTTGTTTACATGGAGAAAAAAAGCAATTTGAAATGTGCATGCAAGCGAGAATATTATACGAGAGAAAATAATGTTGTTTGTTGTTCTTAGACCAAAGCTTTGTTTTAACAATATTCAAAGTACAATGAATCTCTCTTTTGATAGGTTGATTTTAAAATAATAAAATACAAAATCAATATGGAAACCAATCATCGAGGCCTAAAATGATCAAGTAATCAAAAGCCAGGATTTTTTTGATTCGTCTTAAATTTATGCTAAAATAACAAATTTTTTTTTGGTTTATTTCGTTTGATGAAAAATATCTCGTTGAGATACCGGCTGAGAAAATATCTAAATGGCCTTACCAATTTTATATCAAACTTGCATGTTACTCTTCTGCTCAGAGTGTGTCATTGTCACTGATTTTGTAACATCTCGCTCAACATGATTATTCTCAAAAAATCCGACTACAACGCTAATTTCGATTTTTTTTTTAAACAATATCTACTACACAAATTCTCACTAATGAGAAACGTCCAAATAAACTTGGAAACTTCAGAAAATCCCCAAATAAAAACAGTATTTTGCAAATTTATTGTAATATCGAGAATTTCGAATAGACTTCAAAGAATTCTATAATCATATCAAAATTAAAAATTTTATTTAAATATTCTCGAAATTATCGAATTAGCTTAGAACCCTCGAGTAATTTTCAAAAATCTTATTGTACGCTTAATTCAATCCAACTTGCATAAATAAATAAATGTAAATCCCGAAGAACCCGTGATTCGGTAACAAATGACGCAACTCAATGTCAAAATTGGGAAAACATGAATAATTTAGTACATGAAACCTTCAAATGCGATGGTCTACGTAAGCAATATACGAGAATTTTAAAAAAATTATAAAAAACATGTTGTACGAAACTTTGGCGTCTCATAATCATAATGCTTACGTAATTTAGGTTTCTATCAATCGAAATACGAGAAATAGTTAACCGAAACCCGGAGAAAACTCTAGCAGGTTAAATTTTAATTTAAATGAACGGATTACAATAACTACAGCTTACAATTTGGTTACTGATTCCTTTCGTCACACCATTTAATGAAATTTCACTAAAATTTTTAAACTTGGTAAACATCGGTTTATATCGGATTGACTAAACAGAATGGTTAATTAATCGGTTAGCCTTAACCGTTTTTGTTTTTCCAGTAAAATCTTCAGTAGCTTCAGAAGTAACACACATAGAAGAATTTCAGTTTTTCTAAAGATAAAACTGCTAAAAATAACTAATTCGATTTTATGCGTGTGAGAAGATTTAAATTAGCAGCCGCCACTGGTCAATGAGAAATTGGAACGGACAGTTTTAGGGCTTATAAATTTATGGATTCCACTTGGGCTGCACTCGGTTTTTGCATCCAGAAACCTTAGAGCCCACTCTAAAAAAAACACACAATGTATTGCAGAATTTCAATTAACCAAATTTCTTACGTACTGGATCCGTCGAATGCGGCACAATTCATATCGTAGTATAATGACAAAACGACATGAGGTACAAAATAGTATATTTGAAAACGACATATTGTTTACAGCGCATGGTTCGAAACATTGAAATTCAACATATGGAATGGAAAGGCAATAAAGTTCACAAGCTGCGTTGGTTTTCAATTGCATCCTTATTAACCAGCACACGTTTATTTTTATTAATTTTAATTATTAATTTTACGGCTGTCTGGCAATTGACTGAGATAAGTCTGAAGTGTTTTCTTTGAATAATTCCGTTAAATTCTAACCAGTTTTAAAAATAATAATAAAGCGATTGGATGTTAGTTAATCAGTAGCAGCCGACATTAAATTACATACCTGTGAATACTGCAGTGACTGTTTATGCCGACAAATGTCTTACTTTAAACTTGAAATTTGTTAAATGCGGCGGCTAGCCTTCCTATTCTTCATAATATATGATTCTTTTCATCCTCCCATGTGTATTTACTGGAGGGCCATGTGGGCTCCCATGTGTAAGAGAAACTATTATTTCATATCAATATATGCAGCTATAGCCACCGAAACCTGTGACAATATAGGGATGTCAAACGTCAGAACATTAAACAATCTATCACAACTTATATTAAGAAAGATGAGACAGATCGTACCCAGCTTTGTTTTTAAAAATAGAGCTCAATTTATTAGTACAGGAACACAGAAATTTATGGCAAATTAAATAACTTCCAAATTGCATCTTTTAAATCGACATTACCCCTCGACTTAAAAGTACCGCAAAACTACTTAAAATTTGACTGCTGGATTGTACATTTTACCTTTCGACGATGGTTACTTTTTTAAAGAAATGAATTTTGCTACAATAAGACTAATTTAATTTGAATTCGATCATAACAAAGAAATTCCGAAAAATTTGTTCCGTCTACTTTACAGCCGTGCTTAGAAGAAAAGTTCCATTTACTTTTTGATTTGTTTTGAGTAATTTCAATTTTACTGTTTTTGTTTGCCGCCCTTAGTATTAAACCTTATATACCATTTGAGTGATTTTATTGCATTTACTGAAGGTTTTGTGGCTTTTTTAAAACAGCAGAAAAGTGTCTATTTGTTTGCTGAATCAAAATAGACCCCTAACGCGTTTTTCGATTTTTGGCGTTTCTGCCTTTTTTCCTTACGACAGTAGTATACGTATCTGGTTGTATCTAACACTTTTAAATAATGGCCGTTTTTCTTATTTTACTTTTGTTTTATAATCCATAGTGAATTGCCTAACTAAAGTCTCCAATCTTGGATATTTGATGTTTAAAAATGTTAGAAATCCGTTTCAAGGCCGAAGCCTTACAAAAGTTCAAGGTTACTAAGCAAAGATACCGCTCCTGAAAGCCCATAGTACTATATTTTCCATCAAGTGATTTAGTTTTACATATTCTAACTTAACTACAGCCTTCCTAATGTAACAACATGTAACAAACACCTTTTAAAATTGGTGTCGTACGAATTGTGAAGTTTGTTTTTTGTACACTTTTAAATATCAAATATCCAGGGTAGAAGGCTTTACAGAAAAATATAGTTCCAGGTGTGTTCAAGAGCGATATTTTTGCTTAGCAATCCTTAACTTCTCAATTCGTAAGGATTCGGTTTTATAATGGATTTTTTATATTTTTATATATCAAATATCCAGGATAGACAAGGCAGCGGTTCAGCCAGAATACGTAAAATTAAATGACCTATACAAACAAATGGAAACTTATGGAAATGTTTCCGAAATGATTTTACTTACAAATTTTCACAATTTTTAAGAAAGAAAATTTTATGGAAATATATATTTTATTGACAAGTTTTTGACCGAAAATTATGTGGTTTTTAATGATTTAATTGCCCGTCATGTTGCTCCGACAAGACATTTTTTGTGACTTCGTATTAATATATGTAAATTCGGTCACTAGAAAGCAATTCTAAATGTAGGATTTAATAGATTAATTATGTTTGTCACTAAAAGTGGCTATTTTATAAAATCTAGCCCTGGTCCTTTGAGCCTATCCCCCAACACATAATGGAAGATTATCCATTTTATAAAAAATTCGTTTACCTATTATATTGAAACCATTTTCGAGATTTTTAATGATATTTGGAGCCAAAGATGAAGAAGTAAAAATTACCGTATCGTCAGCATAACTTGTGATTTTACAACTCGGTGGTGTGGGCATATCAGATATAAATATCGAAAAAAGGGTAGGGCTGAGTACCGATCTTTGAGGTCAGAACAGACGTTTTTATAGTGCAGTTTAAATTTTCTTTCAGATAGAAAACTTTCTAATAACATTCCTTATGCCAGACAGATAATCCTTTATGCCAGACTGTGATGAAATCTTTTTCTATATTAAAGCTGATCAGTCCTGTAGAATTTTGTTTCATTTCGTTTTTTATTTCATTAGGTCTTTTCACTTGGTGGCTGCAGGAGTGTTCGGCTCTTAATCCAAACTAATGGTCCGACGTTTTTTTTTATTTATATTATTTTCTATAAAATAATTTGTTAACACGCACCAGTATAATTTTTTCAAATATTTTTGAGAGAGCAGTAAGTAAGCTAATGGTTCTATAATTTTTTGAGTCAGCCGAGTTTTTGTTACATTTCGCTATTACTTTGAACATTTTCCAACTTTTTAGAAAGTAACTTAGTTTGATCATAGCATTGAATGGATAAGTGAAAAATACTAAAATTTTTCTTGGATATTATTTTATAAGACGATTATCTATTTGGTCTACCCCATTAGCTTTACGGTTCTTTACATTTTTCAAAAACATAAATAATTTCTGCTGGTTTTGTTAACAGTTTTTGATACTGTAATTTAGACGGTCATATGGTTAAGTTGGCTTTTACTACTTGAATTTCCTCAGATATTTCTAATTCTTGTACGGGATCAATAATATGAAAAGTATTGTAATGAGCTGCTTTAAAGTTTTTAGAAATTTCGTTTACTTTTTCTTGGTCGGTAATGAAGATTTTGTCATTTATTTTAAGAGATGGGATCTGACTACTCGATTTCTCTTTCAGAATTTTGCTGATTTTAAAAAGGTTTTTTTTATGGTCAGCATTAGGCTGAATGATGTTGATGTTATTTAATGTTTGTATCCGTTTGCCGATTTCTTTGTCGAGAATTGTTCGATCTAATTTGATTTCATATATTTTTTAAATAATTAATATCATCGGATAATATCAATTTTTGGAAATTTCTACCACTTTGCCTAACTAGCCGAATTGATGTTTTTTTAGCATTGATCGTTGAAATAAATTTAAATTGTCTTTGAAATAACTTCTAAATTTATTCCAATCTGGAAAGTGGCGACGGCCCGTTTTATGCCTATCTCGGATGAATGGTCATTACGATTAATTATGTAATCTGATTTGTTTTTAATTTTATCGTCACATTTCAACCACGTCTCAGAGATCATTGGAATATGTATATGGTTTGATCGGTAAATTCGATCAGTTTGTTTCTTAAGTCGTTAGCATTGAAATATAAAATATTAATATTATCAATAAAATTTGATAATGAATAATTGGGTATATTTAAATTATTTGTGACGATTATTATAAATATATTTCACACTGATCTGAGTAATCAGCATAACTTGGTCTGGGCCTTGTAAACATATCTTTTTCATTGCATTATAACTACTAAAATTTTTGTTTGGAGCAACACTTACGTTATTTACTATTTTTGTATTGAGGTGATTTACGGTGCTCCAATCAGTTTGAAAATAGGAATGGTAATTTCGGCCTTGGCATTAATTTTGGTAAATCTGCAAACTCTATAGTTCATTCCGATTTAGTGTAAATTCTGAAATTCCTTTAATGTAGTTATTTTGGCTTTTTCGGCAGAGATTTATTTGGATTTGTATATATTCCTATTTTTTTTGATATTCACCAGAAATAGGACGATGATTCATATTGCATTTACAGCAAAACGGTTCGATTCCTGGATTAGTTGTATCTTTAGAAGGTTTTTACGTCATGTCCATTTTTGTCACAAAAAAAGAGCGTTGTTGTGATTTACAATTTGCAGCGCAGTGTGTCCAAAGTATTGATATCGAGAACACAGCAATGGTCCATTCCGTTTGCGCCTGTATGTATCTCATTAAACAATTATATTAGATACATGTTTTATTTGTCTTAGTCCTTTAAGAGTTGTCGTTGGGAAATAGCTGATGGGGCTCGATTCTGGGTTCAAACATGTTATGTTATGTAATTGTACTTTTTTTGCAATGCAAATTCATATATGAATCGAAGAAATAAAATAAATTAAATTACCACATGCATGCTCAATTAAATTTTATTTAAAATGAATTCATTAGAACCATTGGGCAGTCCTTCATGTAGGCTAAGAATAAGACAACATATGTAAAATTTTTCCTAATAATTAAATACTGCAACTCGAAAGAAACTCCAAAGTAAATAAAAGTCCAAAACAATATCCTTAGAAAGAAACGTTATCGAAATTTAATTAATTTAATTTTTTTTTTTCCAAAATTTTATAATTATGTACTTGGCTTAAATTTTCTGATGTTTGGTTGGAATTTATTCCACCGCCAAAAAAGAAATTATTTCGCGAGATTTTCGACTCTAAATTAAATTTTTTCAAAAACTTAATTAAATTTGATTTGTGATTTATGTTGTAGTTTTTTAATACTTTTTCGTAAAGGTGTAAAGCCTCTGAATCTTTTTAATTTCATTTAAGGACGTTAAAGTCATTTCAATCTTTTGTTTAGAGTTTCAAAACTTTTTCGGAAAATATAAAATTCATATTTATCGGCGGAGTTAAACTCATTTGGAGATGTATCAATTTCGCCGATAAATTTGAATTTGGTCCGCCTCAAATTATTATTTTTTTTTTCAATATTAATAAATTCACCCGAAACTATTTCATTTTACAAAAATTAAATTTAAATGTCGAGGATTTAAATCATATTGAAATGGGATTAATTTTGGCATACAAAAATGTTCCGCAGAATAAATTTTCGCAAGGTAATTTGCGCTCCTGATTCAAATTATCTATGTATTCTAAAGAGAACCACAATATCCAAATACCCGACTACTCGATAAGTTATAGGTGCGGGATACCCTAAATCCAGCTGTATGAAGATCGTTTTTAGCTAAGTAAGACGGTATAGCTGTAGCTATTTCTATTAAGCTTTATATTTAAACAAATTATTTTTTTGGTCTAGAACTCGGGATCATCAATTCGGGATCATTATCAAAAGCATAATGAAAATTATTTTTAAAATGAGTTCCTTTTTATATAAAAATTCGACATAAAACTACAAATTTTTTTTCTTGGCTAAAGCGTATTCATGTAGAAAGGTTGTACAATTAAATAGAAATAAAATGAGTATGAGACAAAAAACTTATATAAATACATCATACGAGTTGCCAATATAAGCATAATCTTCCACAATATTAATCGAATTTGTACTTGATTTAATATGTAACATTTCCAAAATCGATATTTTCCTACAATTGGTTTGTTTATCGAGAATTTTGACGTTATCTAAATTGATTAAAAGATTTTAATTTTTCAGATGCCGTGTAAGTGCGCTAATATTTGAATTTAGATCTTTGTTGGTGTCATATCTGTGTTGATAAATTCTTTTTTCCAAAAATTGTTTTGTCTGACCAGTATACGTAGCGTTGCAACTACAACGAACTTGTTCAACCACATTTGATTGTTTTTTTAAAGGTACCTTGTCTTTAATTTTGGAAAAAATGTTTCCATTTAGACTTGTTGCTGCACATTCCACAATTTTGAAATTATAATTTTTGAACAGACGTTTTATTTTTTCATAAAGGTTTTTTATAAATGGAATGGCCAAAAAGTTTGTAATTTCATTTTCTGGTCTAGATATCGTATTTCTATAAAAATTTCTTGTTTTCGAAATTACATTTTTTATTAATTTTTTGTGATATTGGTTAAGCACTAATGTATCTTTAAGAATTTTTAAATTTTGTTTGTGAAATTTAGTATCGGAAAGCTTTATAATTTTTTGGGTTAAAATTTGTATAGTGTTAATTTTATGAGTGATGGGGATTCAAGAATGCAAATTTATATATCTGCCTGACCAGGTATCTTTATGATACCAAATCATTACAAGAAATGTTGCCATTTGGTTCGTGAATTAACAAAATATTCAAAAAAGAAATTTTGTTATCCACTTCTTTTTCTAAAGAAAATTTTATTCTATTATTTGCTTAATTAAACGCTTCTTAAAAATAATCGATTTTATTTATCGGTACCACAGTAATTATGTCGTCCACATATCTAAAGTTGAATAAAGGTTGGAAGTCTAAAGAGTTTAACACTGAATTTTTTAAATTTTCCATTACTAAATTTGCTAATATTGGACTTATGGGAGATCGCATGGGGGTGCCAAAGGTTGGTTGAAAATTCCGAATTGTTTAAAACGATATCTTCTAAAGCAGTAAAAAATTGAATTTTTGTTAATTTAGATTTAGAATTTTTCTTTATATTTCTTCAATTTTGACTGATAATATTTCGTACAATTTGGCTATCAACATTTGTAAATAATGATTTAACATCTAAAGAAATTAGATAACGAGTATGTCGGGCTATTTATCAAACTTATAATTGGTCTGTATGGTCACATTGGGTTTATGAATTTTTGGTTACCCATATAATTTTGGAATCACTGCAATATAATTTGTAAATTTCTTCTTTGTCACCAAATCGATATGGGCAAATTCCTCCCATTCTTTTACTAATGAGTTAATTTCTATCTGTATCGGCGTAGAATTGAGTGAAATATCAGATATTATGTAATCGCCTTGTAGAAAAAAATTTTGGTTTTGCGTAAATCATCTTAAGGTACTTATTATGAGCTATTAGAATTTTTGTTAATGTGACTGTTAGCAGTTTCAAACCAAATAGGTGTTGCGTAAAGTAAGACAATCCTTATAATGAGAAGATATATAAGACGTTTATTTAAAATAGTTAATTTCGATTTACGATGGATGAGTCTGTATAATAATTTAGTAATTTTGTTACATCTTTCTATTGAATAGTTGATATGATCTGTGTATGTAACTCTTCTATCTAGAATCATACCCAGATATTTTACGTTAATTGACCATTAAACGGGTACACCATCAATCTGCAAATAATTGGGACTAGGTAGATTACGTGAGGCTGTTTTACGAGTTAAGAAAATTGCTTGCATTTTTTGTGGATTAATTTGTATAACTCCCATTTAGCAAAGTAGAGGGTTACTTTGCCAATAGTCATTTGCAGATCATTCATTACTAGATTTATGTCGGCAGGAGTGGAATAAATCGCAGTGTCGTCCGCATATTGGGCGAAGTGTACTTCATTTGGGATTTGATGCTTAATATCATATGTTAACAAATTATATAAAAATGGCGAATGTACTGACCAATATTGGTTGATTTATAGATTTTTCATTATTGACTGTGACATTGCAATACCGTTCGTTGAGAAATGATTTAATTATTCCAACTCAATATAGTGGAAAATTATAAATAATCATTTTGTGTAATAACCCATTATGCCACACTTTATCGAAAGCTTTCTCAATATCGAATAGAACAAGAGCAGTTAATTTTTTTATGCTTAGTTGTTCGTTAACGAAGTTGCAAATTCTTAGCAACTGATGGTTTGTGCAATGCCCCTGTCGAAACCCGAATTGTTCGTTTGGTATAATTGTGTTGCTATCGCTAATGTGTGTTCAGCGGCTTAGTATAGTTTTCTCAAAAATTTTACTTAGTCCATTTAGAAGACTAATAGGTCGGTTACCTTCCACATTACTTTTGTCTTTATGAGGTTTTGGTATTGAAAGAATTGTAGCTAACTTCCAGATTTTAGGAAAATAATCAATTCTAAGGCATGCATTAAATAAGTAAGTTAGATAAATTATTGCTTTGCGGGGGAGCATTTTGATCAAATGATTTATTATCCCGTCTCATCTAGGCGATTTAGTTTTCTTGAGTGAGGTAATGATTGATGATATTTCGTTTGGTTTAACAATTTCCCTATCGGATATTGGATATTCAGATAAGTGATTTTGACCTATTTATTGTATTGTTAACGATATTATTGATACTTGCAGCAAAGTTGTGATTAATATATTCATTGTCAAGGTGGATTTTAGCAAAGTGATCTGCAAATGCATTTGATTTTTCTGTGTCAGTGAGTAAAGTAATAGGGTTGTTTTGAGAATCGATGAATTGTAATGCAGGTATTTTCTGCTTTCTCTTATTTAGTAATTTCGGAAGTGTTCTCATAAGTAGATTAACAATATTTTTGATTCTTGGATCTCTTGTTCGCTGCCACTGCCTTCTGAATGAGTTTTTAGTTTTTATGATTTGTTTTAATTCGTCTGGTATAGCTAGTATGCTATTATATATTAGGAGTCTCTGCAATTTAGGTATAGCTAAGTTTGCACTGTCTTTTATAATATTATTGAAGTTAACCAATAAGGTATCAATGTCATCTATAGTTGTTGCTGGCTTGTTTAGGTTATTATTGGAGATTAAGTCAATTTTATTATTGATTATGTGTCTGTAAGTTAACCAATCATCATTTAAGTCTAAATTTTGGATTGTTTCATTTTTAGTTTGATTTTTGTAACAAATTAACTTTAAATTTAACTGGTAAATGATCTGAGATTAGTTTGTTTAAAGTTTGTATATGAGAGGCCAATTCAATATGATTAGATAAAAGAATGCCAAGTGTTGATGGATGTCTAGATTTTTTAGAATAATTAGTTGGTTCAGGCGGGTAAAGGATATCAACATTTTTAATTAAAGATTCATCTTGGAGTATTTTTTGGAGTATTTTTATTTAGGTGGGTTTAATCCGGCGTAGAGCTGTTAATGGGGTAAATATAAATGTATTTGCTGGTTCGTATATTAGAAGATTCCAAATTTCTAATTTTTCTGTTGATGTTAATGTTACTTTTAATTATTTTATATTTTTGTAGCTCGGGACAGTCTTTTGAGTTGGCAGGATGGAAGCCTTTACAGTTGGCACATTTATGGATAGTAAATGTACAACCTATGTTTGAGTGACAATCTCCACACTTCATGCACTTAAATTTTTTATGGCAATGAGAAGTGCATTGGCCGAACATTTGGCATCGACGTCACTGTGTTGGTTTAGTCGTATAATTTCTTGCGGAATGAATTCAAATTATACCATTATTTATTTGTTTAATATTATAAATTTGCTGTTTAGTCACTTTGTCTTTTTTAAATTTTATTATGTGGTTTTTACTCGATATACATACATGGTTAAAATACATTATAGAACAAACCATCTCAACCAATATTATTACACGCTTTTTTCTTTTGAAAGAAATTGAAATTTGGAATTGACATGATATCCAAATAAGTACTAGTAAATTATTTAAATCTAATGGTTGTTACATTAACTTAATCCCAACCATATCTCTGAGGTGGACGACGAATGCGACCACTACGAGTTCTCTGACCCCTCGACTCATCAAGTATAACTGGTTCAGGTATCTATTGATCGCTGGCTGAACCTGCTTCTGAATCAGAAGTACTAGCGGTCTGATATTGGTCGGGCTGGCTCATCCACATCACAAATACTTGGTTCATTGACATCATTTATATTCTCCTGTACGTTACGCCCAAGTGGCGGTACAATTTTAATAGGTTTCAAATTATCCTGACCCGCAACATTACATCTCACATTTTCTTCAAACATTACTTCTCCCCCATTCACTTTTTTATTCTTGGTCTGGGCGATGAACCATCGGTTGCGCCCAAAATAATTATCAAAATTATCTCTAACGATATATGATCGACCATTCACATGACCAACAATTGAACCATAAATCCATTTTTTTCCATTTTTTTTAAAATCACGAGATCACCCACATTTAGTATTGGCAGTGCTTTTGCATTCCGGTCATAATAATACTTCTTCCTTTTTTTTTTTCTTTAATTTTGTTTTGAACGATCCCCTCACTTAGGTTGTCTCGATATAACAATGAATCCGAAATCGGCATTCTCGTCTTGACCACCCGCCCAAAAAATAACTGGTCTGGTGTCAAACGCATACTTACCACAGGAGTTGTGTTATATTCTATAATTCGATGATGATAATTTTCCGTGTCTCTGTCTTCAACATAACGTTTCAAAATTGTAATTATGTGCAAATTCCTCCAATTCCCGTGAGTTAAATGATACATTATCCGATTTTACTACAGTTGCATATCCGATTCTATCAAACTCACTTTTCAATCTTCCAATGATATGACGCGCTGTTTTGTTCTTCAAATGTTCAACAATTAAATATCCCGAATATGCATCGATAACAGAAAAGAATTCCTGTCCAGCATACTCAAATGAAACGGATATTTTGGTAGCTCTTCTTGAACTAGTTCTTCTTTTTTGCTGCTACGCGTAAACTTTCCACAAATTCACTTTTCACGTGCAAGAGTTTTTTCGACTCCCAAATGTGTTGCATGTAACCACCTGCTAAGTTTACCTTGTAACTCTTTAGGAATCACGAGTCGATGATCTCTAAAGAGTAAGCCATTCTCACAATGAAGTTCATTCTTGAATTTGTAAAACATACGGCTCAAATCGTCCAGCAGATGATAATTCAGCCAACCGTTCTCTACATATCGACAAACTCGCAAAAAAATTTCATCTCGTTCAATGGTTGAACGGTACAAATCATAATTTTCTTTTTCGATAAACACGCCGATCTAGTTACTGAATGAATTATTACCGATAAATCCGTGTCTTCTTGACATTCCGATAGTTGGGCCCGTGACAGGCAGTCAGCCACAAGCATTTTTTTGCCCGGCTTGTAAACAAAAGTCATCTTTGGATATTTCAAAAGTGACATGAGCATACGCTGAAGCCACATTGTCACATCATCAATATCCCGTCTGACCAATGTTTCCAAAGGTTTGTGATCACTTTCCACCGTAAATTCACGTCCCTACAAAAAATAATGAAACCGCTGACATACAAGCGCAATTGCCTACAACTCCTTTTCGATCTGAGCCCACTTTTGATCACTTTTACTTAACGTCCGAGACGCATATGCTACTGGGTGTCCTCTCTGAACTATAACACACCCCAATCCATCAGTAGATGCATCCGTTTGCACAATGACTGGCAACTTCGGATCATACATCGCCAACACCGGTTCCGAAGCTACGATATCAAGTAATTCCCTGAATTGCCGATCATGATTTTCCGTCCATTCAAATGTAACATCGTTTCGCGTGAGGCTACGTAAATGTGCCGATTCGATTGCTTTGACAAATTTGGAATGAATTTAGCTAAATATTTAAGAACACCCAAAAATCTTGAAACGGCCGCTTTATCCCCCGGCTTCTTCATCCTTAAAATTGGAAACAAACCTTCAAACAAGATATGACCCGTAAATTTAACCTCACGCTTTCGATATTGAATTTTATCCGGGTTAAATTTTATATGGTATTTACTCGCCCTTTCCATGACCTTTTCCATTATCCGATCGTGTTCTTCTTCCGTTTTCGCGCAAATACCTACATCATCAAAATAAATGATCACTCCCTGCCAACATTTTAAACATCTTTGGTATACAATACCCATCAAACGCTTTCAACACCTTATCCAAAGTTCTTGGAATATTGGCATTTATCACCACAGCCGTAGCATCTTTATTCTCTTGCCCAATCCGCTTATTAAATTTCGTTTCCAATTATATTTCATATATCTTACTTCTGACACCATGTAATAATTGTAGCAATTACTATAAATTAAAAGACTTTTATTTAACAGTTAATCTCATGCGTAGATTATTTTATTCTTCATTGCCATAATGCTGTTTGACGTACAACTAAAACTACTCGATATACATGGTTAAAATACATTATAGAACTAACAATGACATCTAGTGGCAACCAATATTTGGTATTATTTACATTGTATTGTTTTCAATACTGGTTTGTTGTGTTTCAATAAGGCGGGGTTTATTTCCCATTTGAGTTCGTAACTTTCTCATGTTATTTTGTTTTTTGAGTTTTAAGACGTCAAGTTGTTCAGTAACGGACACTCTCCGTTTTTTAATTATGGAGGATGAAACATTATAGATTTCATATGACACATTTTGCTTGTTTTTCACTATTAAAGTCTACATAATGTTTTTTAATTAGCAAAAAAAATACTAATTAATTCACTTGCACTGTTACACTATACAATTTTTTTAATTTTTATTTTATTATTAATTATATAATATTATTCTAACTTCAGTACTTTTCGAGAAGATATAATGTGTGTGTGTGATATTTGAGTTCAACTTGACCTTTTCAAGACGTTTCAATGTTTGTATTTCAACCTTCTGGCGGAGTTAAACTTATTTGGAAATGCATTAATTTCGCCGATAAATTTGAATTTATTGCGCGTCAAAATAATTTTTTTTTTTTTCAATATAAATTAATTCCGCAACATTTAACATTTAAAAAGTGGATTAAATTTGCACAGAACTATTTGATTTTACAAAAATTAAATTTAAATTTTGGGATTAATTTTGCTATACAAAAATGATCCATAGTTTGTTATTTCATGCCCTTGAATCAAATTATCTGGGTAGTCGAGTATCCTAAAGAGAATCAAAATATCCAAATATCCGAGTACTCGATAAGTAATCGGTATGGGATACCGTAGTTCCAGCTGTATGAAAATTCCTTTTAGCTAAGAAAGAACGTATAGCTGGAGCTATTTACATCAGGCTTTTAATATTTGTATTTTTATTTATTTCAATTCATCAGTTTCTTTTATGATAAAAATCATTATATTTCCAAAATAGCGAGCCCAAATTAGAAAATACCGCTTTTCTTAATTAAATCTCTGCCTATGGATGTATGATCTAATCAAACTATAAACGACCGTATAAGCACATAAAATTATTTCAGACCCGACTACCATTGTAATCAAAAAATATTAACTAATATTAATTCGTTATAACAACAACGGCAACAAATAAACCGTTTAATAATCAATTTTTATTTATTTTTACATTTAAGCTAAAGTTTCTTAATTACATAAACTGTTGTCAGACATTTAGTTGCCACCCAAAAATATAATATACGACATAATACCCAAAAATAAACAAAACATTTTATCGTTGCCTTGTATCTATAGAATTGAATGTATACGAGTATGTAATACAAAATTAACAACAATGAGCTAAGTTTTCTCTATCAAAACAGACACCAATGAGAAAACATCGCATCATATCGTCGTATGTGAACAAAGTGACACAAGAACAAAAAAAAAGCTCGATTGATTTTGTATGTTTACTCATCCTATATACGAGAATGTATAAAAGACCAAAAAAAAAAAAAAAAAAAAAAGTTTCTCAAATAAAATAAAAACATTCAGAATTGGAAAAACAACAAACTTAAATAAAATTGAAAAAAAAAACGAAACAACATATAACCGTTAAATTATAGTGTATATTTTGTTCGTACTACGTTGTTGAATCAACAAATAATAAATTTATTTTATTATTTTTTATTTGATATGAATAATTCAGGGATGACCAATGATGAAGAATGATGAATGGATTTATTTCAAATTTTTTTTTTCTCGTTCATTGCTTCCTTTTCTCATTCTTGGAACGACCAAAGAAAATGTAGCTTTCGTTTCGTTCGTTTCTTCTTAAAATACAAAAAAAAAAAAAAAAGTTTTATTTAAATTTTCCGACTGTTGATTCTTGACTACATGTGTTTTTACATATAAATCGGCTAGATTTAAGAGTTCGTCACTTCTGGGTTATTTTTTGATCTAATACTTAATATTGACGTATATTTATTAATATTAAAATAAATAATGTTAAAAGTGATGTACAATACAGAGTAGCACAGTATTATAAATAATCGGATTTAACATCAATGTTTTATAGTATTTATGTAGACAGATACATGTACAGTACTTCGCATATGTTGAGTTCAAAATTGATTTTGATAAATATTTATTTATATTTTATTTGCCATTTAAACAAAATAACAAATAAAAAAAAAAAAAATATGAAAAACGATGAGCTCGTTGAAAAACAAAAGAAAAACTTGTAATAAAACATAAAAAGTGCTAAACAAAGAGGGGAAATGAGTGTTGTTATCTGATATAGAGGGTATTTTGCTGCTTCCTTTCGCCTTTTTTTTTTTTATAAATTTGAGTAATTTTTACTTACCTACGTTCTGCGGTGTAATACATTTTGTGTGCTACGTTCTTTTTTTTTTTTTTGATAAGACAGGTGTTAAGTGATTACATGAAATAAATTTATAATGTGATATGTTGTTTTGAGGGTTGAAAAGCAAACAACAACAATATATATATATCTATATAACCATAAAATTTATCGGAAGTTAATTTGAAAATTTATATTACGCATTCGTTGATCTTTTTGTATATTATATTCGGTACGTGTACACAACAAAAAGAACGGAAAATCAATTTTAAAACTACATAACGTAATTGATATAATAATTATATACCAACCAACAATTTTTTTTTTGGCGGTATAAGAACAGGATTCTCTTTTGACATTTTAGATTAGATTGGTGTATTAAAAATGAATAATAATCACGCCAACTAAGTAATGACATTTCAAAATATGTATACAAGTTTTGATTTCTTGTGTCATCATCATCATCGTGAATAAAATAGTTGAAAGGTGGTGTATAATTTAAAATAAATGTACTCGCAACTTTTTTTCGAATTAATCATTTTGACAAAAAAAAAAAAAAAAATAAACCGGATTTAGATTACCGATTTACCTATATTCAAAACTTATATACTTTGTACTTGGTCATTGTTAAAATTAAATTTTCAGCTTTGTTTTATTTATAAAAAAAAAAAAAAATTAATTAACCAAAAACAAAATTTAAATATAATAATTAGAAACATAAAATAATTTTAATTTCAGTTTATTCTTGTTGGGCTGACAGCTTTCCATATATCATACAACAATCACCTAGACAACAACGTATGTTCTATTTATTAAAATTAAATTTTCATTTTTTAACTAAATTGGGTGAATTTTTCTTAAGCTAATTTTATTATCATTTTTAAGTTTTTTTTTTTTGTTTTTTGTATCTTAAATATAGCCTCTGACACCATAATAAAATATATAGCTAAATGTGTGTTATTACTATTATTGTAGTTTTTTGTAGCATGATTTTTTTCTTCTTTTTTTTTAATGAACTTTTGAATTTTATAGTTAGACGATGAGTAGTTAAAAATTGCTTTCAATTCTTTGTTTGTATAGAAGAGTTGTCCAAAAGGAAAATTTATCTTGCTTGGTATACGTTTATTCATAAGCTTTAATATTGCACTCTTTCCAGTTCATTGTAGTTCAGTCAACTTGTTGTGTTAGACAAAATATAATTTATATAATTTAGGATCATGTTGAACCTATAATTTTGTTATTCCTGGCACAAATATTTTCACACAATTTTTTTCTCAGCTAATAGCTGTAATTAATATTTTTTTTTGTGAAATATCAAATATTTGTGTAAAAAGCTTACTTGTCCAAATACGTATATATACATATATAACTAACATCCACTTCTCTTTTCGTACAACGTAATATATCTTATGTATACACAATACAAAAAAATAAAAATTCAGTTATAAATCAAAAAGGTGGTGTTGGTTTTTAGGGTGGGTGCGATATGAATTTCATTTAAATACATGGTTGACTTTATTTTTTGGTGCTCTTTTATTAAATATACACTAAGTTAGCAGTCGAAGAATTTTCTTTAGTTTGGCAACAAAAAAAAAATTCACACACGAAAAACTACAAATCATTCTACATAATAATAATAATAATACACTTTATCACGTATAAGATCTCCTCAAAAGTTACCATGAATGAAAATTTGAATGTGCCAGGTTTTTGTGTGTATATTATACAACAATAATATTATGGTTCAGTGGTTAAATATTTTCCTCTGAACTTTTTTCGCTTTCTTTTTTCGTTCGTATATTTTTTTTTTTCTTAATATTCTTAATAAAGTAAAACAAAAAAAAAAATACAAATAAAGATGATGATGATGATAATGGTGGTTTAACTTTTGATACATTTTATTGTTGCCAGAGAATTTTTTTTTTTTTTTTGCCTTATATTGAATTATTTATTTTATATTGAATTTGAGGTAGTATTTTTCATTTTGCTTCTTCTGTTATACATATTTTATTTTAATTCAAAACACGTTTTTTATTATTTATTTTCGTATAATACTGGCCCCTTAGTTATTATATTCACCATGGCACGAGGAGAGATACTTTATTATAACTTTTTTGTTGTGAAAATCTATAATACCGCATACACTTTATATTAGAAAAAAAAAAAAATTATTTTAAATAAAATGAAACCGATAAATCCTAATCAAAATCACAAATTTTTATTTGAATTTATGAGATGATGAAGTAGAAGTTTGTACATACATACATACATACGTATATAGTTTAAATATTCAGTATACAAGTATAAAAGTTGACAGAGGTTAGCCCCCCACATATATATGTATACAAGAGTTAGGGTGTATGATTTATATATCTAATTTTCCAGATTTTCCATATCATGCTAAAGTTGGTACACCAAAAATAGAATAATTTTGAATAATTTTACAATGCAAAAAAAACCGTGATTTTTCTAGGTCAAATTTGATTGTTCATTGTATTCTATTTTATTGCTGGGTTACCTGAAATTGCCAATGAATATTGGGTGCGCAAAAATAGAAACAAAAATATAATTAATAATGGGAAAATCTTAAAAAAGAATCTCTTTTTCCAATTCATTTATTTATTACAACAACAAAAAAACGAATATAGACAAAACAGCACATAGATAACTTTTATTCAATTAATCAGTCTGAACACGAACTTCATATTCATTAATTGCTGACTGATTGTGATTTTATTTTTTTTATTTATTTCCAATTCTATTTAAGTATTTTCTTTAGGCAGCTAATATCTAGCACACAAAAAAAAAAAAAAAATAAACCAATATAAGACGTAATAAATAATAAAAGTATAAACACTTCTAATTTACCGAAATTTATTAATTAATTCACTTTTTGTATTTTATTTGTGGGAGTATATAAACGAATCCCATTTTTTTAACTCAGAAAGCATAAATTATTTTTCTTTTGAAAACATTCTTACCTTCTTACATAATGTATGTACGTTCGAATTAAGCAAAATATTAAATTAAATTATCAAAATATGGATTAGTTTCAGTATTCGTATATATTTAATATTAAATTCGTGTGAATCCCTTTTTATATATTGTATATATGTACTCGTACATACCATATACATTACGTACACGTTTATGATTCATCCTGTGTCAAAAAAAAAATGGATGTACGTTGTGTACTCCACAAATTTATGTTGTATCTCGGTTTGAAAATCTGATGAAAATTTCATATAAATAATACAATAAAAAACCACAATCCGTGCGAAATAACACGTGATATTTTATGAATTAAATTGAATGAGAATGAATTGAATAAAATAAAATAAAAATTTATAGAAAAACCGTAATTTCCCGAATTTAATGTTATTTATAGTTATTTTATGTTTTTTGTGTATTCTTCTCTTTCATTTTCAGAACATTATCACATATTTGTAGGGGATTTAAGTCCAGAAATTGAAACTCAACAGCTAAAGGATGCATTTGCACCATTTGGGGATATATCGTAAGTAGTTTTATCGTATATTATTTTAATCTAAATAAGTTAGGAGGAAAATTACTTTTTTTTCTCTCCGACTTTAGAAAGTCTTTGACCCAAAATAAATCTTTAATACACATACATACACACATACATAAATGAAAAATACGAAAAACAAATAATTTTTCGTTTACTACTAAAAAATAATAATCAATTTTTCACACAGCAGGTGTTTATCTTAATCGTTCTTTTCCTTTGTAAGAATAATATAAGAAAATAATAAAAAAATAAAAATTATTTAAATAATAAATGATTTTCTATTATTTTTCATGTAGAGAAATTAAAATTATAATAAAAATATAATAAAAAAAAAAGGTGAAATAAATGGTGAAAATTAAAAATATTATTTTATAGCAGCACCGTCACTTTTATGTTATTGTGGGGCAAACAAACACACACAAAAAAAATAAAAATTAAATTTTAGATTTTTAAGATAAATCAAAGTACAATTTCCTTTCGTTATAATCGTTTTTTCTTTTTGTTTAAATCGTTGTTTTATGCTAACTGCTTTTGTTTTTTTTTTTTATGTTTTATACAAGATAAGGAAATCTGATAACAGAAAATATATGACCAATATTAATAATAATCAATAAGGCTTAAAAGTTTTATTATACAGGAAGTCCCGCTGTTGCGCCTGTTTAAAATAATTATGTTAGTGGAAATATATTATGAGCATGACATTATAAACAGACAGTGAAAAATGAAGATTTTATTTATAACAATTTTAAACTGTTCAACAGTTACCAGTTTGTTAAAAAAAAAAAAAAAAGACGATCGTAGTAAGTATCGATCATCACAAATAGGAGGTCGCTCTAGAGCAAGACTTTTTGAGAAACCTTCGAGGAACCGTTTGCTTCTGAGAATTATTTAATGGTGCTAGAAAGCAGGGATTTAGAGCGATTGCCGAAAATTTTTCAAAAATTTAATAAAATTTACATTAATGAAACCTAAATTCATGTGATTTTCCAAAATTGGTTCTTGCTATTTATAACTTGAAGCAAATAGTTTAATTATTCCAATATTTTGGTTAATTTAGGACCAGCTCGTTTGACTGACTGTCGGTTAAATTAAAGGCGGGCAATCGTAAAAGGCACCAATTCATAATGTTTTATAAGTATTGCGATTATTTTAAGCTTGTTTACTAACTGCAGCCTAGATTATTTGACCAATTTCTTGAAATTTCTTTATAGTTAGTATTTAATTCTTGAATTTTCTCATGGAATAGGATTTTTGGTAAACACATATTCCCAAAGACATAAACAGGGAAATATATATTAATGGTATTGGCTGCCCATCAATATTAAGTGTAAGGAAAAACACGAATCTCTAATTATCCGAATAGATGGCAATATGAAATTTAGAGTATCCTTAAAAGAAATATATGATTGATTGATATGAATGCACGGCCAAGCTTATGAAGCAAGAAATCCCGTGTTAGTGATGTGGTCATTAAACTGTCACACCAACTTTATAACACAGGTGAATGCTTTCCTTACTGGCGATACCTAAGAACCATTACAACAAGGAGAGCATAACCACCCGCGATATCACATAAACGTGACAGCATCATTTCCACTCGTGGCCGGGTCCCACAGTGCACTCTTTCACACATAACAAAACCCAAGGATAGGATAGGATAGTTAGAAGTGACAGAATCAGTCCGGTTACAGACACCTAGGTATAGCCGATAGTTAGTAAATTGTTAGTAATTATATAGTAAAATAGTTAGTACAGGACAACACAATTTCTAAACTACAGCTTATTTACTACTGGTTAATCCTGGAGGGTTGAATCAAGCTAAAATTTAATTCTGAAACTTAGGATTAATTTAATCCCTATAAAAATGATTAATTCTGGAACTTGGATTATTTATTAACATATTAAGGAAGATACCCCTTTAAATATTCTTTAAATTAAGTTAATTAATATACATTCATGAACAAAACACGATATTTTACACATTAAAACTAATAAATTAGTTTAGTTAAAATTAAATTAACTTCTCTGAAACAAATTATAAATTATCTCGTACTTACAACTATATTTAAAAAAAAAAAAAAATAAATAAAAAATAAATATTTAACAATAAAACTAAACTAATTAGCAATTTAAAGGTTTAATAAATTATTAGTACAATATATAATGAAAAGGTTAGCACAAGACAGCACAATCCAACTACATAATTAGGCCGGATACTCAGGACTCCCTAAATTTACAACAGGACTTAAAAAAAATTATTATTAATGTTGTAATTTCACCCCTGTCCGCTTATCATTTATTTACCTGCTAAAACATTTAAGAAAAATATAAAATAACAACAATTATTTTCTTGTTCATGGTCCTTTTATATTTAATTAATTAATTATTACATACTGCAACAAGTTAAACTAAAATCAAAATCTACGAAATTTATTACTTATATACCCATGAAAACTTTAACTCCGTTTATAAACAATTACCCTGCAAAATCATGCATACAAATTAAGTAAAATAATAAATCAATGAAAGGAACCTAAAACAATATTTTCGTAAAAATTTATTGGTGTACCATATCAGTAAAATTGACGTTTGTATGTAAAAATTGCAACCTAAACTTCAAAAAAATCCATTAAGTTAATTAATTAAATTTAATACATTTAGCATAACAATTTATCTTTACATAATTCCACGTTGTTCACATTCGTTTAATCAAAATTTGGCATGCATAAATAAATACGTCTTTGTGTGTTGCAAACCAAATCTCAATTCAACTCAAAAATAATATTACCAAATTAGTATTTATTTACATAATTAGTTAATTTAAAAACTATTAATATTATTAAAAACTAACTAAACATAATTTAATGCAGTTTATAATACCCTGTTAAAAAAAATTAATCATTAATCATACCTAAATATACTATTTTATATGTATTGTATATGGCGGTTTCTGATACGACTTAAAATTACTATTGACTTAGTCGAATACACTCAAATTTTCGTTGTGTTTGTATAGATCATATTTTGTTAAGAACACTATGGTTGTTTCATGGATACAAAAAACACAAAGAAAGAAAACAATACCAAAATAAATAACAGATTCTTATATACTAAACCACCAACACACATTGAAAGCAAATATTTTTTTACAATCTTTCATGTGCGTAGTAGGAGACTTATAATGTTTTTATTATATTATATACAGATAATACTCTTATAGGGAACATACAAACATTCCTGATCTATGTTTAAAGATACAGAAAAATATTTTGACAACTATACCAAAACAAGCAAAAATGTTTCTCTGTTTGTATTGTTGTTTAAATATTATATTACAAAAACCAATAATATATAGCACATTTCTTTAATAGGATCGATGTAAAGAGCGAACGGGATGGCCTGTCTAAACATTTTGTTGGTTTTGCTATATATTAAGCTTCAAAAATGTATTTGTGTCGATTGTACATAATATAAAACAAAAGAACACATTTAAATGTGCCTCAAAATAAAATCAAATATGAAATTAACTACGACGTATGTCAATTTACGTTAAAATCTATTTTAATACGTTCCAATTATTAAATTTTAGTTATTAAAATCCATGTATAATCACACAAAAATTAAAGTCATGCACTTAATCACGAAATAAATAATTTTGGTTTCTTTATCTATAAATATAAACCATTGCCCGATAACTGCATCGCGGTGGATTGCATTTTCCAAAATTACACTTTAAATTATTTCACTTCCACTTTAATTATTATTTCACTGAAAACTGAATTAAATAGAATTAAAATTATAATTATAATTAACACTACATAAACTACATAAATAAAACAAAACTAAAAATAAAATAAAATTAAATTTTTGAAGAGGTAGAAAAAAAACCCGTCTATCCTCTTTGAAGAGCATTTGCTCACCCATCATTAAAAGAAATACATAAGGAACGAAAATTCAATTAAATTCTTTGCGCTAAATGACGTTGATATTTTGTATATGGAATATTTTAAAAATATTCCAACTGTTAGAATGTCCTCAGGAAGGGGTAAAATATCGGATTTTCATTCGTCGCCATTTTAAAAGATTACATAGATGGAAGAGAAGCAATAAAGTTGCTTGAAGGAATAGTATCGCTACTTGGCAGTGCCCGTGGGTTATTTTATAGGCTGAAATTTTGAGGTTATATTTTATTCACTTTTTTGTACAATGACACCCTATTGTGAATGAGCTCATGTTCAAAATAGGGTGTTCCAAAATTTAAGTTATTAAATAATAATAAATAAATAAATAATAATAATAATAATATTTTGGCTTCGACTTTCCAACAGCAATTAACAAAAGTCATTCGTGTATTTATTAACGTGCACAATCTTATTGATTTGATCTGATATTGTTTCATTTTTTTTTTAGCCGCGTCAGGTTCCTAAACGGGAATGAAAAGCGCATGCAGCTTTCATCAATAGGACACTGTACACAAGAAATTTGCTAGCGGTGGTGGGTTGCTGGATAAATTGTTCTTTTCAAATCACGTTTGTATTGGTTACGAGATTATAAAATATTTCGTTTAAATGTTTATTTTCCTCAAATTGAATTGATTGCATTATTGCATAAACTCGGAGATATTCCCATTTTTGTTGTAATTTGAAATATTAATTACGTTTAACAAAAAAGAATAATAATTTTAAAAATAGCAAAAGTTTGCATACCTAGGAAAAATTACAAAAATTTCATAAGAAATTTTAAAATTTCTAAAAATAAAATATTAAGCTTAGAGAAAATTCTACGAGTTCACAAACATAGAAATTCTAATTATTTTGTTTTAGAAATTTGCTAAATTCCACAGTTGTAAAACTACTTCGAAAACTGCACGTTCAAATTGTTGCAGTTTAAACCGTCGGAACATATCTCAATATTCCAACAGATAAACTAACCATTAAATAAAAAAATATTATAACAATCACAATGATTTGCAAGAAAAGTAATTTTGTGCATTTCTTCTGGATTTTAAAGAAAGAAGTTCTTATTCCATTAACTTGTACGGTCCCTTCAAGAAAAAACGTCCCAAATAAAGATTCCCAAAGAACAATATTTTTATTAGCTATAAGAAATTTTTCAAATTATATTTTAATTCGTTTTGAACCTTGGAGAATAGAGTCTGCTTGAATGATAATCCCATTGGTTATTTATTGAAATTGTATAACTTAAAAAAATAAAATTTTAACACCAAAGCTTTTTTATACCTAACTTTATATATGCTTTCGACAATCAAAATTTTGTGTCTGTTAAAGCAAAAGTGGCAAAGGACAAATATTTTCGTTAACTAGTGTAACAAAATTTTGGAATTCTAGAAAATTTACAAATTTTGAAAATATATTTTCAAATTATTACAACATTTTATAATTTTAAAATATTTTTCGGATTACCAATATTTTAGAGTTTCAAATTTTTCAAGAAATTAACAAATTTATTAATTTTAAAAATTTACAAAAATAATTAAGATTAGAAATAAGATAAAATGTGAAAGGATTGATTTTTTTTAAAAGCATTTATGAGCTGAACGAAACTGAAATATTTTAGAACTTTTCAAAATTTTCAAAGTGCAATGAACAAATATTAAGTTTCTTAAAATTTCAAGATTCTA
This sequence comes from Tipula vernalis, assembly GCA_958295665.1. Lineage (NCBI taxonomy): Eukaryota > Metazoa > Arthropoda > Insecta > Diptera > Tipulidae > Tipula > Tipula vernalis. The sequence goes on from OY282558.1 coordinate 432,794,042, forward strand.
TAAAACTGACTAAATTTCTGAAAAGAAACACATTTATTTCGGTTTTTATAATCAGGTTCTAAATAAATTTTAGAATTTCAGAACTAACAAAAAATTGACACATTTCAAGAATTTTGGCGAAGTGAAGCTAAAGTAAGCACTTTTTGCAATTTTCTTACTACAAGCTTAAAAACTAAATATTCGGAATTTTTTGATATTTAGATTATTTTTTTAAGTTTGCCCTACACAGTGAGATCGGTTGGAAGCAACAAAAAATTATTTTGATTTATTAAAAAACCGCTTAAAAAAGTATGTTTTCTGCTTACGTTTATTCCTACATCGGGGTAAGTTTAAGCAAGTGAAATTTTCCTGTGTGGTAAAAATAAACTAAGCAAATGCTTATAGGTATAACTTAAAAATGATTAAACAGACTTAACAAAATTTATCGTATATTGTAAACCTACAAAATTCTTTAGTCTTGAGAGTTCCTGAGATTTAACTTGCGATATATCATCGATAATTGGGAAAACCTAATAAATATTGTTACGTTTTTGCCTTGTCAATCATGGTTCGTATCACTGATTGTGAATAAAACAAAATCAATTAAATTTATTACCAACGAATTTATTTAGTAAGCACAAGAATTATTACAACACAATTTCAATACAATTTATTAGTAAAAATTCACAAAATCACTTTATATAAATAACTCTCAAATTTTACTGTACACTTATAATTTTTATTTCAACTAAAACACTTTTCAAATTACTTTCTAATTCCTTTTTAACCTTCACACTGTCGCTTTCCAAATACTACAAATCCAATTCGACTTCGCTCTCCTTTTTATATACACAGACCAAAGTTCTAGAAAGCTCATGATTTTTCCAGTTACAATAGCGTAGAAACATTTAGAACAATTTTATCATGGAAAATTCCATTTTAGTACAGTTAGACATTGAGCTATTAATTTAATTTATTCTATTACACACTAGGTGTCACCTTCACAATGTTTTTGCTAAAAAATTATTTATCGAAATCTCTTGTTTCATATGCCTTTAATTTGGCAAACTTTACTAGCACAAAACCTTTTGGGTTAATACAATCATGGTCGACTAAAAGCTTCTAATGGTTTTCATTTTCCTCAGAAAATATAAAATTGGGCAAATCCTTCAGAGTTTCTGATTCAGATGTTTCACAAGCTTCAGGTTGGATGGGTTTTGTATGTTTTTTTATTTTGCAAGATTTTTCGTGTTTTGCTTGACCCATAATTGACTCTGTTTTTTCTAGAGTGTCTGAAAATATTCGGGATTTACCCCTCTAACAACCCTTACATATCTCCTTGGGGGTGCAGCATGAGAATAATGTCTTATCTGCTCTGGTGTGATCGAATATGAAGCAGCCTGTATTGTTGGTTTTGATTTTGCAAATTTTGTACTTTCTAGGAAAGAAGCATCGCTTAAAACAGGTTGGTTATCAGGCCCATTTGTTACATGTACACCAGCAGTATAAGCGGGTTTAGTGGCCAAATTCCTGATTTTTGAAATGGCAATATAATATTTTTTGTGGTAAAAGCACCTTCATGCAAGCTAAGGTATATCATACATGGTAATTAAGCTACCAGTTCGAGTTAGCATACCTTCACTGAAAGCTATCTTGAAAGTCCTTTGCTGTAGCTTGTGTCAGCAGTGTGGTGTAAATAAGATGCGAACGATTTCCTACGTCCTTGTAAAATCGATTGCAACTAATGATCAGCGACTGTCATCATTGGTGTACTAAGTATGGATTTGGGTATGTTTTATTACTTCAGGGAAGAACACGGTAATTACCCACCTAGTTTTTGATGCAAGACTCAAACTTCCAAGGGAGCTTTTTGTAAAAACTGGTCTTCGTATCGAACAAGGGGAAAGATGAACCACATTCTTCGAAAACAATTTGACCCACTTCTATTTTTTATTTTTCCTCATTAACCTAGATAAAAGTTAAAAATTAAATCACATAATAAAGCTGAGTTAGTTTAGTATTACCTTTGGAGCTCGCATAACTGTAGTTATGCAAGTTTCTTCAAGATTAAATATTTTAGTTGCAGAGAATTTAATGCGCTTCATAACTTGCATACAGTTATTAAATATTTCTCCCACATTCGCAGCAATAAAAGCTGTAGCCCGTGCCTAACTCATGTTTTCAGGTTTCCTTAAGCTGAAACCAGAATGGCTTTTCGTAAACCCATACATCCAGCCTTTTCCAGCTGCTTGATTTAGGTTCCAACTTTCGGGATAAAATTTTCCAAACTTATGTACATATTGATACCCATGACAGAATTTGAGCATACGTTAGGGCAGTCTTTATTTAGGAATATCTTCAGTTCCTCTAATAAACTGTTTTTTTCTGAGGACGTCTTTTATCGCTAGGGCCTTAGACACCTCTTTAATTCGGGTTTCTGTTTTTCGTTTGTAATTTCTAAACATTCTAAAATAATTAAAAAGTATTAACTAATTAAACTTATACAAGATACAGATTTTAAAAAACTGTATTAAAATATATTGGGGTAAAAATAAACAAGATAATCTTACCCAAAATCCAAAGCTTCACCTGCCCCACGTGTTTTTTTTTAATAAAGATAAAACAATTGTGGTGTGGTTACATAATTAATAACAAAATTGGTTATTAATTTTCCAATTGTATGTTCATTTTAATAAATTGAAATAATTCTTATCTGTTTCAATTTTACACCCACTATGAAAGATTTCCAACACTACACAAATTTACTAGAAAGATTAAAAGCCACCTTTCCACCTATAAAATCAAAGTGAGGCTGAATATATTATTCTCTTTCATTCTATTTTTTCCGCACTTCAATAAATCTCGTTAGATAAAGAGGTATATAGGCTGCTTACGTTTACCCAATGCTTAAAATAGCCTCACTTTCCCCAACAAATAGATAAAAAAAATTCAAAATATTTAACAAAAAATTAAAAATTCAAGACATCCTTAATCAATAATTTTAAAATTATAAATATTTTTACAATTCTAGATTTTTAAAAATAAAAAATAAATTCAAAATATCAGATTCATTAAGGGACTAAAATCAATTTTTAACCATTCAAATTGCTAAGAAACTTAATAACTGTAAAAATTTCCGGCAATTAACCAATTTAACTTAATTTTCACAAATTTTAAAAAGTTTGATATATTCGTATTTCTTGTTTAAGATTTAGGAGTTGTTAGTCCCAGATAATTATATTCCCAATAATTTTAAGGATTTTTAATTGTTAACGTGATATGATTATGGTTAAAGTTCGGATAGATTTTTATAGATTTCCAGATATAGAGGGCCGGTTATGCCAAGCAATTCTTATGGATAAATAAATTTTATTCGTTAAGGTTTTTCAAGGGTTTCCCTGCTTTTCATGTTCCAGACAAAAAAAAAATCAAACTGGAATGCTACTGCTTTAGTGGTAACATATTTTACATTTTTTCCGTCCTAACAAGGAACAATAATTCAAGTTTCCTTATGGCTCGATGGAAGTTTCATAAAGCAAATAAAATTTTCTAGACAAATAAACTAGTATTTGTTTGGATTTTTTAGTTTACTCGGAACGAAGCCGACTCTAGGTTTCCTTAATTTGAAATTATTGCGTAATGTATAGCAAATTCAGAGATATTCCAATTTCAGGTGTGATACAGAACACCAATTTAATGAAAATTATTTTAAATTTGAAAGAAATAATGATATTTAAAGTAGCTAAAATTTACATGTTTTGGAAAAATTGCAATAATTTCTTAAAAACTTTTAAAACTTCTGAAAAATATTATTAAACTTAAGGGGATCACCATTTCATAACATTGATAATAAAAACAAACGTTGAAATTAATCAAGTATTTACTCTTAAACTGTTGCAATATTTTCAGGTTTTATTGAATTCCACGATCATTTCTACGTGATAATATTCTGATGAATTATAATAAGATCATGACATGAAATCAATGAAGGAAATATCCTTGGTCTGCCATAAACGTGTTGCTAAAATATTCGAAGAAAAATGACTTATTTCCAAGAATCATATAAAAATTTGAAACGGATTTGTACCTTCTCAGTATTTATACGTAAATTTTCGTAAGTGTGAAATATGCCGCTTATATTTTTGCAAATCTAGTCAAAAAGTCAACCAAATTATTGGAACTCCCATAACTTTGAAAATAACGTATATACATACTAACACATATAAACCAATTATGTAACTGACAATTATTTATACACACAACCCCAAATCGTAGTAACTGTGGCAAACTCCTCATTGACTAAATTGCCTGCCCAATTTTCATCATAAAATAATATTTCTTCATCTTCACTTTTAATATGTTGAGCTTTATCTTTATCAACACCTATGCAATAACTCGATACATTTCATCATGTTGGCTCCATTATCAGAGGTAACCGATTATATTTGATTCTGAAAATTATTTTAACATTTAATCAAATTATCTTTGATGTAAATCAAAGTATAAGACTCTGTTAATTCCGTTGTAGCAATGGTCCTGAGGCATAATCCATTATTTTCTTTAACTGAACATTTATATCCAGTATACATCGGTCCAAACGAGTATCCGGGTCGATTTTAATACGAATCATTCGATTTTGTAACTCGTCGGCTACAACTGAAATTTTTTATTTGTTGTTTTCAGAAGTTACAAGTCCTTACTTATTAAAAGCTTTCATGAAAGATCTCCAATTTTTTGACAGCCACTGTCTCTCTCATTTTTAGTAACTAACGGTGTTACTCGATATTAAACGAAATTTTCGAATTTTGACTTTGGGCTGGAAATACATTATATCAGGTATTTCGATTTTCGTAGTTTTTCGGCTCTTAATATTATTGACGAGTAATTTTTCCTAAACCCATTTCAATTTAATAAAAAAAAACAGGACATTAAGTCAAATATTAAGTATAAAACTGTATAAAATTGGTTTGGCGGTGACGACCACTGGTTATAAAACAGATTTATTGAGAAATTTCCTTTAGAACAGTTTGAAATCCGCTGACTTGATTCATCTTTTGGGTCTGATGCAACTAGTTGATCATTAAGTATGTTGATTAAGTCAGATACCAAATTTTAATGGAATTAAATTTACATGCCATATTCTCTCTTTAAATAAAATGTATTTAGTTCATGTTAGGGAACCCGAATGACTCACGCTCTGTATACTTTGGCAAGACCATCTCGGATCAGATATCTAGAACACCACTAAAGATACTTTGTTCTATACACACATTTTTTAAAAAAACACTTGTTTTAATATTTCGCAAATATTATAGGTTTAAACAAATCACTCGATCAATTTCGGCTAGTTAGGCCATCATCAGGAGTATCTACTGTGTATAAATAATTGTCAGTTACATAATTGGGTTATAGGTTGAATATAATTTGCTCGACTTTTTGACTAGATTTGCAAAAATATAAGCGGCACCACACTTAAGAAAATGTATGTATAAATACTGGGAAGGTACAAATCCGTTTCAAATTTTTATATGGTTCTTGGAAATAAGTCATTTTTTCTTCGAATATCTTAGCAACACGTTTGTTGCAGACAAAGGATATTTCCTTCATTGATTTCATGTCTTTATCTTATTATAATTCATTAGAGTATTACAACGTAGAAATGATTGTGGAATTCAATAAAACCTGAAAATATTGCATAACAGTTTAAGAGTAAATACTTGATTAATTCCAACGATTGTTTTTATTATTAATCTGTAAAATAGCAACTAAGAGCAAACAAATGACTTTGCGAGCACCGAACGCTAAATCTTTAATTTTAGTGATTTTTTATACCTATAAAATTTGTGAAATATTAAAACAAGTGCTTTTTAAAAAACGTGTGAATTAAGTGTGTTTCGCCAAGTGCCCACGGCTGATAGTATAAAAAGTATTTGCTCTATACCTTAAACTAAAAGCTACATTCGCCAAATTCATATTTACATGCTTATCCAATTCAGACAGTTTCCAGCACCAAATGGTATTCAAGCACGTATGTTGGTGGATTTTAGTGAAATTTTTTATATGAAATATTTAATAATGTCCATAATGATGGGCTGAGAACCGATTTTTGGAAAAAAACTGGCCCAAAGGTGAGAAAATATAATTCTTAATGTTGAAGAGTTTCATATTTTGAAATATTTTTCGGACTACCAAGAATTTTAGAGTTTAAAATTTTTGAAGAAAATACCAAATTTGTAGGGTTTCGTCAAATTTTACAAAAATTGAAAAACTTAATTAATTTTAAAAATTTACAAAGATAATTCTAATTAAAGATTGATAAGTCGGATCGAATGTTACAGCAAGACTGCCAAACTTTTATTCCAATACAATTAACATTAACAATATATATATATATATATATATATATATATATATATATATATATATATATATATATATATATATATATATATATATACATATATATATATATATATATATATATATATATATAGTATATATATATATATATATATATATAGAGACGATTATTTCGTATCATTTTTGGTAATGGATATTGATCTGTTTTGAGATCTTTATTAACAGACACTCTAAAATCACAACAAATACGAACCTCTTCATTCTTTTTTGGAACACAAACTATAGGGCTGGCCCATTTACTAAACATGACCGGACTAATAATTCCATTAACCACTAATCGATTAATTTCTTTATGAACTTTATCCTTTATAGCAAAAGGAACTTCGTAATACTTACAAAAAATAGGAGCACAATTCTCTTTGACTTTTATATCAGCAACAAAATCTTTAATACAACTTCTTCCATCTATTTCGAAAATGTTCTGGGATTTCGATTTTAACATATCGACAAAAGCATTGAGGTTGGACCTGTTTGACTGATTAGACTGACTTGAAGCACCACTAGCACTATAGACATTGGAATATGTTGACTTGACTGACTTAATAAATGATTAACTGACACATTTTTTAATACACCTAAATCGTTTTCATGATTCTTTACCAAAACTTGATTTTCCCCACCAGAATGTGAACACGATGGGAAACGAGAAAAATTTAGAAAAAATGTACGCCAATTTGGAGTGATGGTATCCAACCAGTTGCGACCAATAAGTGGAATAAACGGCCTGCTTGTATTAATTATTAGCACATCCAGAACCGCATCACTGGTTCCGCATTTTACTTGTACTTCTATTTTTCCCATAACTTCCACTGAAAATCCGGTAACCATTTGAAGATGAACTTCACAAGGCACTACAAAAAACCATAAATATCTTTGGGAAAGACTGAAAATGATGCTCCTGTATCCACTTCCATTTTAACCTGATGATCTCCTATGATTACATTTAGATATAGTGGTTGCTCGATACCCATTGATCCAATATTTTGAAGGTGTTTAAGTATCATATGATCAAAATAATTTTCCATGTATGTGTGTTATTTTTCATCATCATGTTCTTTTGAAGGAATAGACTGGCCAACATGATTGAATTTTTTATATGCGCTATGACGCGATGGACTGTTATTGTTTGGTTTGGTAGACTAGCAAACACGAGATGTATGACCTTGAATACCACATACAAAACATCTCCAATCTTTAGCAGGCCATTTATCATACTTCTGTTTATTAAAACGATCACATCTGTTGCACCTGCTTTTTGAACGTGACCTTGGACGTGATGTATAAAATGAAACTCGTGCTGGACTTTTTGATTTAGAACGTGACCTTGCTCTGGAACGATGTGTTTCAGAGAAAACGTTAAACTTATTCACATTATGATGATTTCACCGCGACATGAAATAATTTTAGTTGATTATCAGCAAGTTCCACTGTAGTTGCTATAACGAACGCTTTAGTGAAATTTAAATCAATTTTTTGCAACAATGTGCTTTGTATAACTGCATCTGATTTATGAGCTAACACAAAACCGAAAATTCTATTATAACTTCTTCAAATCTTAAAAGTGACAAAATATAGAAATATTAATTTTCACAAAACTGGCTAAATTTCCGAGCAAGAAAAAAAAAGAAATGCAATTATTTCGATTTTTAGACAGGTTCTAAAAAATTTTAGAATTTCAAAATTGACAAGAATTTTACTAATTTGAAGAATTTTTTACAAATAGAAAAAAATTTAAGAAATTCGAAAGCAATAATTTCAATAACTTTAAAATTCTAATAATTTTTACAATTTTAAAAATTATAAGAATAGCCAGCTAAATTTTAATTAAGTATTTAAATTTTATTAACTGTGGAATCTAAATTTTAAGAATTTAAAAAATATCTTAAAATTTTAAAAATTTGTATGAAAAAGGGTTTGTGTAATATTTCGAATTTTTAAATAGGTATGAATGGTTGAATATAGGATCTCCCACCTCAGAGATATTCCGATTTTTACTGTGAAAAATAGCCAAAGTTTATGTATTTAGGAAAAATTGCAAGCATTTCATGGAAACTTTTATAAATTTTGAAAACATTATTCATCTTAAGAGGAAATTCCACGATTTTTTAACAATGAAATTTTAATTATTTTGCTAAATTCCACAATTGAACAATTCCTTTTAAAACTACAGTCTAATTTAAAAGTTTAAACCGGTTTTACAAAATTTACCGCAGAACCTGTAAGGTTACCCTTTCAATGGCAGTTTAAATGTAGCGTTAAATTAGTCTTGTTTTAAATTTTTGTATTTTACTCAGAAGCAGATGTATAGCTCTACGAATAAATTTTTGAAATTGATGAATGAGATACTTAAGTATAATCGATTCATACCGATAATATATAATTCTGAGTAAAATGAGGGGTGCGTTCGTTTTTCAAAAGTCACTTGTTTGCCCTTATTTGCATTTTGACAGATTAATGATAAAAACATTCTTTGAAATTATGCAAGTATTTACTCTTAAGCTGTTGTGTATTATTTTCCGCTTTTATTAAATTCCACGATCATTTCTACGTTGTTCTATTCTAATGAATTCTACTAATGAAGAAAGTGGCCTTTATCTGCGACAAACGTGTTGCTACTATATTCGAAGAAAAAACGACTTATTTCCAAGAACCATACACAAATTTTAAACGGATTTGTACCTTCCCAGTATTTATACGTAAATTTTCGTAAGCGTGAAATTTGTCGCTTATAGATAAGCGTTTCGTCATCCAATCAAATTATTAATCCCATCACCAATCACAAATTAACTGAACATTAAATGTCGATGGTGGTTTATGGACAAGAGTTGATGAGTTTATTTATCTCGTTAAAAAAAAAAAAAATTAATCTAAAGTTACCAAAATATATATTCCAATATTTAAATATTATATAAATTTATAGTTAATATAAAAATAATGTTGAAGGTAGAGTCGGTCGCTCGTCGAAGAAAGACGTATTTTGTCTGTCTTCTTAAATTAAATTTAAATTTAATTTTATTTAAATTCAATCTAGTCAAGTAGTGTAGTGTTTTATTAATGTTGTTTTAATTTAAGTTAATTTGATTTAATTGTTTTCGGTTTAGTGAAATAAGTTTTTGTGAAGTGGTACACATATACATATGTGTATTGTTTGTGTTTGTAGTTGTGACAAAAACAGTGTATTAAATTAAGACAATAAATAGTTTTTATTTACTCTAAAAGTGTATAGATTGGTATATTATGGATATTTGTTTGGATTACCCATATTCAAAACGTATATGTATGTAGAACGGTACTTTCCAAGTATCGATAGCATATCCTAGTGAAACCAATCATTATATTAGCCTCATACTATATTAATTGGAAACTGGAATTATACGGTAAATTTTGACTTGTTCAATTCTAAATTTAATTGTATTGCATATTATAATATTACTTGTTTGGTGTCTATATATGTGTGTATAAATTTGTATTATTATTTATCTACCTAGTTTGTATTTTGAATAATCAGGTTTTTATTTTCAATGTGTTGCTTAATGCTAGTGCTATAATTACTGTTATCAGTAGAAAGATTTTCCATCGGTTTGCTTTGTATACCTAACCAAATGCCTGCATATTGATGAGATTGTATTTGGATACATAGTTTGTTCGTTTTTTTTACGGGTATTGAAGTTGCATTGTGAATGTGGTATTTTGTGGCAGGGGGGCGTGTACTTTCGATGTAAAATTTAACTTTTATTGTTGTGGTTCTTGCGATTTTTTTACACGAAAATTAAAAACGGCAGAATCTTCTTTTATGGTTGATTACAGCGTTATGATTTGATACATAAGCGTACGTTGAAGGCCAACACTAACAGTACCAAAATGAATTACACAGGAAACAGATTTCTGTCATGTTTACGTTTGAATTTGGATTTGGATTTGGATTTGAACTTGAATTTAAATTGAAATATAAAAACGCACCGATACTGGTTTGTTGCGTGACGTAAAAATGTTGATGTTAAATATGAGTAGGGGTAGGAGTGCAGCATTAAATTATTTGTATATTAAAATTATAGAATTTCTATTGATGGTGTTTTATACTGCTAAAGTATTGCTTCCCTTCTTTATGCTATCTAAATAACCGAAAATCATAATACTACGTAAGAAACTGCAGAAATATGTATATTAAATTGTAATGATATAAATGAAAGAGAGTAAGAGAAATGAATCATTGTAATTCGCTCTTCTATCGTTTCGCTTTTTTTTTTTTTTTAGAAAACAGTTTACAGTAAAGTACAGTAGCGCGGAACTACGAATATGGTATCACCATTTTTGTGCTACGGCAGAATAAGCCTGTATAAGCCGCACAGTACTAATATATAACGGAAATTATAAAATAGATATGCATTCGATTCAGCTAGTAAACATATTAGGTGCATAAAGAGGGTGTACGATTATATTCCGAAATTGGATTTTGATATTTGTAAAGGGATTTTGGATTTGTTACTGGCACTATATAGAGAGAACACTTTGTTTGCGGCAACCGAATTTTTTTTCCTACCGAATTAAGCAGTTGTAGTAAATGAGATAATATTGTTGCGACACCAATAATTTGAGGTTGATATAAATTGATTATAATGATTGTTATAAACCCATTTTTAGTTGTGCTAACTAATAAAAAGTTTATGTAACCTTAATATTAGTATTTCCAGCTAAAATCGATCGTGTGAACTAGAAAATCGTTCCTGTCTTCAGAATTACCGCAAAATTTAGTTGCGTCTACCGAAAATTAGTTGTCACAACCGAACGATTTGGTTATACAAGCCTTGTAGTAACTGATTTTCTGCTTGCATAATAAAAAGTCATTTGTAGTAAGGGTAAATAGTGTTTGTTTCTACTGTCTTAAGTTTAGGTTAAATGCGTACTTATTTGTTGCTTTTGTTAGTTTCTGTTCCGGTAAACACCATTATAGTATTTCATCTTCGTCTCAAATGACTAATCTGAAATTTTTGTTATTTTTTTTAGTTAAAATAAAACACTTAAACTTCAAATATTTATATTTATTTATTTTTAACATTATAATTTTATTTTTTACGGTAACATTTAAAATAATTCAATGTATTAACTTAATAGTCCCAAATTATAAAATGTTGACCGTTAGCAGCCTTACTTATTATATAAGAAGTGTGATTACATTTTAGTGAATCTAAATGTGTTTTGCAATTAAACCTTATATGCAAAGTAGTGAGTACTAAAATATAATCTCTCAACAAATTGTAAACTAACATAAAACTTTTCAATATCCTTAATAATAAGATGTATAAAATTTTTGTTTAAAAACAAATTTTTGAATTCTATCCACGAAATTAGTTTCGCGTTTGAATTAAGGCTATTGTATAATCCCTAAGCGTTTTTAAGGATAAATTAGCCTTTAATCGTGAGGTTTTAAAATTAAAAGCCACTTGAATTAATTTTTATTTATTTTTTAACAATTTAATTTTGTACAATTTTATTGTTTTACAAAGTTTGTCTTCATTGACCAAAGAGCGAAAATTAAATTTATTAACAAAAAAGCAAAAAAAAGAAAATTTTATTTTATTACACAATTGACATTTGAAAAGGTTTTTTAGTTTTTTATGGTTTACGAAATTATAGCAATTATTATATACATGCTATATTAACCGGTAATGATAATTAATAGGGTGTGTTTATTTTTTCATCTAATCCGAGTATAACAATTACATAAGTTAATGACTAAATTGAAAACTTGATAATTTTGAAGCTGACTATTCATCAGCTATATTTTATTAATTTTACTGTATTTAGATCTTTAATTGGTCCTTGTTAAGGACAAGGTTTGCAATTTTCAGTTGATGTCTAATATGCAAAGTTTTTAAAATATTGATTCTATTGTTCGAAATATAAGAGTTTTTTTTATATGTTTGATGTTTTGTCTCAAATCTCATTGAACTTATTGCAGCTATTGATCCTATTTTTTCCAAAATACTTGCATAATGCAATAAAAAATTATATTTTGGTTTCAAATTATTTTTAGAGAGTTGCATGTATAATGTGTTGTGCTGGGCAATAATATCTCTTAAGTAAATAAAAGGATTAGAATGAAACAGTTTCCTAAAAATAAGAAGAAGGATTTCTCTTAAAAGTCGAAACAACTCCCACTCTTTGGATGTCGGGGGTACCAGATCCCCAATGACTAACGAAAAGTGTGTTACTATAACTGTCATTTCTGATGCAGATAATTTAAATTTATTTTTCTGGAAACAATCAGTATTAAAAAGTGGCGGTTTCTGTGTCACAAGTCCAAAGTTGTATATTTCGATTCTTCTATTTAATTGTTCAATTGTAAAATAATGTTTCTCCAAAACAAAAATTTTAAGACTTAAACCCATATCATAGTGGCAAATCCCTTCCAAGAGATCATGCATACAGTCTACACTAAAATTCTCAACCACGTGAAAATGAAGCATCGTATTCCAGACAGAACCTTCTTTAATTCCTGTTAGTTGCATGTTGTTTAGTTTAACATCGCAATTATAATTGGTAACATTTCTTAAACTAGATATCTTTTCATTACATATTTGTTTCATTTATTCAATATTACATTTACAAAACCTGCAGTAATAAAATGAATTAAAAGATACTTTAAAACTAACATTGAATTTAAACCTAAATTATCAACAATAATAACGCAAGGAATTAATTTTATTAAATATTCTGTAAAGTCGTCTGAATGTTGCAAATTATCAATTGAAACAACAGCTGATTTCGAAATTAGCAATAAACTTTATTCAAGCCTTATATGTATATTGGGTTTTTGTTTCTTTATTTTTTCAATATCTCTCCACATAGCATAAATGCTAACAAAAGAATGATTCGAAAGGCATGGCGTCCTCCTTTCTTCTCTTCCTATGCGTACGTGTGAATTCGCCGCCATTTAGTAGTTTAAAATTCATTAATTTGTATGCCTGTCCTTTGTAAATAATTTATCTGTTTTATCAATGGATTAAATATTTTAGTATTGCCGAATCTTTTTACATCTTCAGTAAAAAAAAACCTAGCTAAAAATATTGACTGTAGTTTAGAAGAAATGTAATCCGGTATAGCTAATATTTTTATATAAACTGCTCCAATTTTTTCAATTCCACTATGGGATCCCAACGAATACAAACACTCAAAATTATCTAAATATATTGAAATAGAAATAACGATCAAATTACTTTGATTATCAGGATTAATTTCTCTAACTTTTGCTTTACAAAATGGAGTTTGAAGTATACTAACAATTGGCGTTTCTAAGCTCTCGGTTTTGTTAATATATTCTTTAATTAATTTCAGTATTGAAGTCTTATAAAATAAAATAGTAAACAGCTGATTTGACATTTGTGATTTCATTTAAGTTGGAATAACCTTGATTATATTCCGAGCCTAGTTTAAAATTTTCAAAATCTACTAAAATGTTCGTTTTTTTTAATTGCTTAATAATAATAAATTTAGATTTTAAATAATCAGCGCTTATCAGTGAATTTAAAATTAAAGATAACTCCTCGAAATTACCCCTACTACTATCCGCATTAGTTAACAATCTTAAAGCCTTTTGAATCTGAGAAATAAAAAGAAAAACCATTTTTGAATACGTTTAAAGCTGTCGTTCTAGGTACTCTGTCATCACTGATTGTTTGCAAAGTTAATTTTAACAAACAATGACCTAAATTATTTTCATCAAATGAATTAAATTCTAATCTGCTCTCAAGATTTTGAAGAAAATTACCGTTTGTATCCGGTAAAGGATGTATCATAAGTAAAATATTACTATCCAGAGAAACCACCAGTGGCGCTACCTTATTAGTATTATCTGTAGTTTCATTTGAAGCTTTATAGATAAGTGATAAATGATCTATGTCAATATGATTTAAATGTTTGTAAACATTTGAATATATTCGGTGACATTTCGAGTCTTTACAATAAAATCGATTTAAACGTGGATGTTCAATTTTTAAATGATCTCCATACATTTTTAAAGATGCGAAATTAGTTGCACAATTCCATTTTTATTCCAAAAAAAATCTTTTGTTTTAATCTATTTAGTCGACAACTCAGCGATTAATCTTTTGATTGATAGATACTAGCTGTGCGCTACTGAAATCATAAGATGTTTTTATGCAAAATATATGCTGTTGTACGTAATTCCACACAACCTTACTTTTCAGAGGGATAAGTAATATTTAATGAAAGATAAACGGACATGCAACATTTAACAGCTTCACATGGGTCTTCAAAGAAATATTTTTTGCCAATTAACGTCACATATGCGGTTAGACTTTTTAGATTACCAACAAAGACTACTCTGGGTTGATCTCCGCTATTTGATTTTAACAGTTTCCTCTCGTAACTGTCTGCTTGCTCTAATGTCTGTTAGAATAAAAACAATTATTTGAAATTATTAATTGGAGTTTTATTTACATGTTTTTGAATTTTATATGGCTCTTAACTCTGGTCGATGGAAAAAGATAAGGCAATACAAGCCACGCTACTGACTTTCTTATCTCTATATAATTCAAAATAAATCTAAGGGGCGAGCAGCAGGGACGGCAGAGACGCAACGATTTCAACAAAAACGTCAAGCAATACTAGCTACAGTTAGTACAAATTTGGGTGACCGCATGGGAACATGATGATGGAACGAAATCTCGCCCCCCTCACAACCGCCGATAGAAAAAATGGAGGAAGGAATAATAATAGTTGTTTACAGCTTTTCAGAAAAAAGAGTTTGCGGCACTAGGAAAATTTGTGTTGTCATTGTGTCTTCTTACAGGTTGGAGCAGTAGATGAACTTTAAATTGTATTGTCTTGTCTAAATAAATTACTAAAAAATATATTACTAACAAATTTACTAACTATCAACTACTTAGGTGTCTGGAACCGGGTTGAGTCTTTGTTTTGCTAACATTCCTTTCCCCCATCCCTCGATCTTGTTATATGTAAAAAGGTGTACGACGGCGGCCTGGCCAGGGGCGGATATCACACTATTAAGACTTTTATGTATGTGGTTATCGATGTGGCGCCTTTCTTTACGGAGTTTTGGGCTTCATGAAGAAATGGTGTGTCGTGTTGTAACATGGGTATAGTGGTGTGGTATTCGCATTTATAATACGGGAGACTTGCTTAATGCTTGATCGTACATCGCAATCAATCAATCAATCAATCAATCAATCAAGCGTGAAATTTGTCGCTTATGCTTTGGCAAATCTATCCAAAAGTCTACCAAATTATTAGAGCTCCCATAACCATAAAACCAATTACATAACTGACAATTATTTATACAAAAACACATAAACAATTAGTTCTAAAATGTTTCAAATTAATAAGAAATCATTATTTGGTTTTTAAACAATAACTATGCCGCATAGTAACTAATTGTAATCATTCAGCATAATTTAAATTTTCCAAACAAATAATTTTTCTATAACAAGTCGCAATCAACCAAAAAATTGGTCTTTAGTTTTATTCTTTACCAACTGAATATTAAAGTATTTGGTTTTCTAATATAAAAAAAAAACCAAATTAACTTTTCCATAATTTTTAATTAAAACTAATTAACTTTTATTATTTTCTTCTTATTCTTCATAATTTATGCTAAATACATTTTGTTGATACACAAAATACGATTATTATTTGGGGTTGCGAAGAAATCTCGCATAAATATTTCACTTTAAATACAGTAACAGAAAAACATCGCTTTTTTTCATTTAAATAAATTAATTGATATTCGACTAGACTTTTTTTTTTTTTTTTTTGTAATAATAACAACAACAACACAACCAGTAACAACAAGAAAAGTGTAAGAAATAAATAAACGTAAAAAGTAAAATAATAATATTTTCTTGTATATTCACAAGAAATACCGAAAAGCTTTCCTTAAATAGCTTTTTCCTCATTTTTATTTTTTTACTTTTGGCTGTTTTGAATTTAAAATTTAAATTTATAACAAGAAGAAGACGGCAAAAAGAATGAAGTCAACCTTAAAAATAAATATTTTTTTCCTATATCGAATACTGAAAATATAAATAAAATTTTATTAATATTAATAATAATTTTTGCTCCTTTTCTTGCACACTTAAGTTCCATGATTTTTTTTTTTTTTTTTGTGCTTGTACAAAATTTAAAAATATTAAATCTTTCTGGTGAATGATGATTATATATAAGGAAAATTTTTTGCGAAAAGCACAAAATCAAAGCAAAAAAGGTCAGTTATGTGTACAAAAGTTGTTATTTGTTGCGGTGAATAAAATAATATAAATAAATTAGATTACATATTTTTAAATAAATTAAATTTTTAATGATTTTTTTTGAAATTATTGATAGATTTTGTTTTGTATAGTAGGTATTATCAACTGATTTTGCTGCTGTTTACAGACGACGAGCAAAAAAATTTGTAACATCAACAAATAAATCTTGCTTAAATTTATTATTTATTTGTTTTTTTTTTGTATAGTAAACAAAAGGCCTAAAATACGCCTAAAATTGTTAAAACACAACTGTGGAAAAACCCATAAATCTATTTTCTTGTTATCATCAGAAACAACAAAACACAAAAATCCCAACTCTATATAGTCGAAATACCCTAAAAACGTATCGATGCTGTTTTTTTTATACGTATTTTCTTTTCACAGGACACACTAACTAGTCGAAGTGGATCTAAAATCGATTAAATTAATGATGACAGATTTTATTACCGTTACGCTTTGTGCCGTACAGTTTACTTAATTCAACGAATATAAAATAATAAATTGAGTTCATATTCTCGGTTGTGTTGTGTCTGCACGTTTTGTGTATTAAGAAAAATTTCGGCTAATTATAAAGTCGCGCGTAATTGTTTTATTAAGTAGATAACATTAGTCTTCCATTTTTTTTTGCTATATACATACAATTGGGGGTAGGTAGAAAACTCCTATGTGGCAAAGCAAAATATTCCTCCCTTCTTTCGTTCGATAAACATCTATACAAATATAATTCACACACAGTTTTTTTTTTTATTTTTCACACATTTCCATATCTTTACTTCCATTTTTTCTTCTAGACATATCGAACTTCACTTATTATAATACGAGTTTTGTTTATATACCTTACTATATAAGGAAGCTTTATGTACATAAGCTAAATGTATAACGAAAAAAGAAAGGAAAAACAAAATGAAAATTGAATAGAATTCCTGGCTTCTGTTATTCATTATATACGATTATAGTATTTCTGTATATTTCATTTACTCTGATTTCGACTGAATTTTTTTTTTTTATTTTTTATTTTGCTCCCTGGTTTCAAGAATAAAACATTTTATTTAGCGGAAGATGTGTTTTAATGTTATGAAACGAAATTTTTATGTTTTTGATATGTGGCTTTTTCAAAGATTTTTTTTTTATTATAAATCAATTTTTATGTATCATCTCTATTCAACAGAAACGAAATTGGTATTATATTGTGTTTGTGTGTGGGTGTGTGCGTATGTGTATTGGTGTGTACGTATGGGTTAAGCAACAAAAAAATATGGCTAAAATTTAAAACAGAGTGTTTAGAAAAAAAATGTTTCCCCGTTTCGGTTAATATAAATCCGCATTGACATGTAGTAGGAAAATTGTACTCCAGCACCAGAATATATTATTATCAAAATTAAATAAAAACAAAATAAAATCAAAGTTATTATGATTCAAGGTCTCTACGAAAAAGATTCTAAACATAAAATACATCCAGTCGAATCTATTATTATTCGCCCTACGCATGCAATAACACATTTTTCAGTTTTTCAAGTAGAACTTTTTGGACAGATCTTTAATTAAGAATATCCCTTACTAAAAATGGTTCATGTCTCTTAGGTTAATTACATTTAAAAAATCCAAAAAAACATACTTTAAACAGGTAAACATGGAATTTTAATTAATCAATATTGTCAGTACTGCATAGAGTTTTTTTGACTTGGGAAATTTTAAATTCTTAAATTGTAAGTCGAGTTGTAGTTTTTAGAAGATATTTTTTTTCTCTTCATTATTGTAATTCAACGTATCGCAGTATTGCAATTCTTTCCCTTTCTCTGCTTTTCACTTTATTTTGTGGCAAATCTGATATTTCCTTTGCTCAGAATCCATGCCGTAGCACGCAAATGGGTCTTAGACTGAAAAATAAACTTTAAAAGCTTTGAAAATGTGCCACTAATACTTCGATTACATTGAAGTCAGGTGGATTAACGACAAAAATATTTAATAGACTGATTGCTCTTAATAAATAAACGGCTAATTCAGATATAACTCAGAAAATCAGTGTAAACCTAAAAAAAAAATTTGGTGTATCTCCATTTCGATTTTTTTTTTCTGGAGATAAACCAAATAGTGGAGTAACCAAGTCACCGTCACAGTATGTATCATGTACTAATGTTTAATTAAATTTATTAATTCAAAATTTATAAAAGTCTCCAATTTTATTTATCAGTTTATCACAAACAAAAACATCATAAATTTCAAATTCAGTCTCTTAAATACCATTTTGTAACTTACGTTACTTAACATAAAATAATTCACAGAAATATTATAAAATTGTTTATCAATTTCTGGCATTTACATATTATGTAATTGATCGTTTCGGTGGGATTTTGTAATTAAACTAGCTCAAAGGATTTAGGCATTTTCTTACACTTTTTTGTATTTTATGACTAACAGTTTTGATTGCTGGTAAATTAATTGCCCCATTGTAGTTTTTAAATTCTTCCGGTTTTAGGTGAATAATTTTAAAATTAACCTTAGCATATACTCTAAAGATTTTAATAATTTCATTAACGATATTGGGCTAAAAATATTCTGATTTCGCAGGTAACTTTCTATAGTGATATTAATAGCGGTTATTTCTTGAACTCTTTTCATTTCTGGGAGTGCCCTCCTCTGAAATTTTTTTCTGAAAAAAATTTAAGAGCATTGTTACTCGGTTTCGATTTTGCTAGACCACAAAATAATTTTCTTTAATTTTGGATTGTCAGAAACAACATTTCAGTAACAGTGCGCATATATGTACATTTTTCAGGTCATAGCATACCATTGTTGTAAACTTACCTTCGCCTGTTTCGCTGTTTTATCTGTTACAAAGCCATGAGCAACTCATCGATCGCATTGATCCTTTTTTGATACGAAATAAATTAAATTCTTAATTAAACATTTTTGAATAAAGATTATATTTTACGAGATCGTTCGTGTACTACTTACATGAATATACCCTAAACACTTTTTGAGTGCTTCGTCCAGTCTTGAGATATTTCCGTTCGGTAGAAGCGCGGCAAGAATAGGAAAACTTTTAATGTATTGTTTTGGTATTTTAAAAATAATAAATCTAGTAGTTGAAAATGGTGTTACTTACCTCTATGAAGCGACTATCCTTTTCAAAATAATAAAGAATTGTATCTTGGTTTCATCAGTTGACTCTTGTTGTTCTTTTCGTTTCTTTTGGGACCTTTCGAGTGAACATTTAATTTATTATCGTTATTAAGACTCCAGAATGCATTGTAAACCATCAAACAATCTTCTCACTTAAACTTTACAACAAGATTAAATACAAGTCTCAGCGCGCGCCTTATTTATTCGTCGAGCCCTTTGAACGACACCTCTACAATTCTTATATTCTCTTTCTTGACATTTTAAGTGTTTGGTGATATTCTTACACCACAACGATGGCTCACTTTTAAGTTTCAGATACAAACTTTTTCCACAGGGTCGAGTGAGTTTATAACATTAGTTGCAGTATTTGTGAAAGAATTAAAATTGTCGGGCAGAGAATTATAGCTATGGAGATACTCGTATAAATAATATTATAACTCTATTTAATTTCATTTAAAAAAGCAAATATTTTAATTTGTCATCCACGTCGGAAATTTATTCAAAACTGGTTTTGATGGTTTGGCTTGCTGAGCCTGATTATTTGCAAATAAATTACCACCTTAGCGCTTTTCGCTTTATGGAAATTTACCTATTTTATAAGATAAAACAGCTTTAGTTGATGTTTCTTAATCTGAAGAACAATCATCGGCTTAAAATCAAATGACTTCACTTAAACAAAAACTCTAAAAAATTAATAATACAATTTACAATTAAATTATTGTAATTTAAACGCTAATTAGTGCCTTATATACTTGTTCTTGCTGATCTGTGTCCAAAAGCCGAAGGTTCGATAAAAATTCGATATCCATTTTTTGAATACAATTACATTTATTTGTAGTAACTACTAATACTCATATTAATAACTACGCTTAAAGCCTTTAAACGTAAATAATCACATATGTAGTTTACAAAACATATATTTTACTAACGATTTAAATTAGACTAGTTATGTTGGAACGGCCAATTTCTTTATATACTGTAGTATCGCGTGAGATAAAATCGGTATCTTATTGGTGTAATATCGAAAAGAAACGAATAAAAATTTTTTCCGTACAATAAATACGTACACCAAATTAAGCAAAATGGTGAGAGCTGGCATACAATGCAAAAATAAATACATACACAATTTTTTAGTTAAGGAAATCCATTCTGTCAAAAGATTACCGGTAATTGTTAAATAAAACACAAATTTTTAGTTTAGTCTGCATTCCCCCTTCGAGGATAGATGTACATGCCAGCGTTTTTCCAATCATCGAAACATTTTTTATAGGTACTTTCCTGGAGGGGCTTTAGTAAGCGCGCCGAATTTTATTTTATGGCTATAATGAAGTCAAAACGGGTTCCACGCAGAGTAGCAATTAGAGTCTGGAAAACAAGTAAAAGTTACCTGGTGCTAAGTCAGGCGAATGTAGCGGTTGATCGATGGTATTAATTGAATTGTTGGCCTTATATTCATTCACAATCGTAGCTTAATGTCGTAGCCATAATTTCGGTAATTTTTTTAGCATCTGCAGAAGAAATTTCGTTTGCAGCACATAATTTAAGGTAAACTCTTTGTTCAATAATTTCGTTCACCGTAAAAAATCGCCGTGCACTAATGACGTTGACTGAGTTAAACTACTGTTGTAAATAAACTGGGCCCCTATTTCTGAATACGAATACGAACAAAAAATCTACGAATTCGTATCATTGGTATTTTTGAATACGAATACCTTTATTTCTTATGCGAATTCGTGTAAGCATGATTCGTGACAAAATTTCCCTTATTTCTCAATACGAATTCAAGCAATTTTTATTCGTTCATGAACGGATTTTGGTTCGATGACATAATAGCTAACGACACCAATAATAAACAAGCAAAAAATGCAAGATGTATACAAGGAAATTATATTTTTAAATTTTTTTTTAATTTTTAAAAAACTAAAAGCCAAATTTTTTTAATTGAAAATATTTTTTATTCAGCAAAATTTCACATATTTTATATAAACACCAATTTGTTGACTAATTACCGGGTCCCTCAATGCCGCAATCACAATAAATTAAATAAATAAAACTAAAATTTCACGAAATATGTATAGCTATGAATTTATCTAGGTACAGATTTGTATTTCCTTTTATTAAATAAAATTATTTTATTTTGGTATAAAATAATATTTATCCAATATGGCGCGGATTCGTTTTTATTCACGTAGCCAACTTAAAACTGATGCCAAAAATTTGACATATTTACGTTTATTTTCAGTTTTACACTGTAATTTTAAGGATTTTTCACGTAAAACAAAATTTCCCTTTGCCTACACTACAAAAATTAAAATAGGTCGTACGTTCGTATTCAGAAATACCAATTAATTTTCGTATCGAATAGCATTTTCGTTTCGTATACAAATTCGTATCGTATTCAGAAATAGGTCCCTTGGTTGCCAGATCGCGCTCAAAGTTGGTGTTGTAATGAAAGAAAGTCCTACCAATCAAAAACAGAGTACTACCAATCAATTTCAAAATTTTCCCAGTTGAAATATACTGTAAGTATAGTATTTATAGTTAAACCGTAATTATTTCTCACATAAAATTAAGCGCTTTACCCACTGAAAACCAAAAAAAAAAATCGGATTTTGATGTCTCGATATATGTAGGTATTTCCAGAATTATTGCTTGTTTTTCGTTAAAATCAGAAGACCGGATGTCCTATACAGCACCATTTTTAATTTAAAAAGTTCAACTCAACAGGGGGTCATAGATGTGTTCATCTTCATCACCGATCGTAATCAGATGATGAAAAATCCCTTTTCATCCCGCCCCTATAGTGATTCGAACCTGGTACCTCCCGATCCAACCGCCACAGCTTTAACCACTGCGCCGTTTGCTCGGTTAGAAAATAGTGCTGTAATGTATAGTTCTCATTTTACTGCATGCGGTGTGCGGTAAAATTTACAAAAGGCTGGAATAAAAACTAATCGAGTTCTAAATAAAACATGGCGATACTATTTGATAGCCAAATATTAGTTGAATACCAACATTTTTTGGTACTACTGGAATGGGACTACAAAAAATTATTTTTAATCAACAAAATAAACATGTTTAACTACAAAAATAATTGTTTTCTGTTCCAAAATAGTATATTTGGTGCCAATTTGAAAGATGCACTTTCATGCTGCATTCGTCTTCCTTCACGGTGAACTATTATGTAGTCAAATTCTAGCAACTTTAACCACCATCGTGCTATTCGTGGAACAATATCACGTTTGCTCATGGCCTTTTTCAGTGATTGACAATCGGTTACGATAATAAACGGTTTTCCTAATAAATATTGACTAAATCTTAAAACAGATTCTACAACTGCTAATGCTTCTAGCTCATAGCTGTGGTAATTCTGCTCAAAACTAGTAGTTTGTCTGTTGTAAAACCCCTGCTATTCCTATTGCGCTTGCATCTGTATGCAATTCATGATTACACTTTGGGCTGTATATAACCAGTGTTGGTTCTTCCATCATCATTTGTTTAAATTTATCAAACGCATTTTGCTGACATACTCCCCATATAAACGGGACATCCTTTCTAGTTAACCTAGTCAATGGTTCAGCGATCTCTGCATATCCTTTTATAAATTTCCGGAAATAGCTTGTAAGCCTAACCCACCGGCTTATGTCATGTACGTTTTTTGGTACAACAAAATCTTTTATAGGAGATAATTTTTATTTTCCCGGTTGTATACTTCCGTTGCTAATAATATGTCCCAAGAATTCCACTTTCTCATTCGGAAATGAAGATTTTTTTTATATTTAATGTTAAAATTAACTTGTCTCAAAATAACAAAAAAATTTTGTAGTTTACATATTCCTTCTTCTATTGTTTTGCTCGGAATAATAATATCATCCAGATAAACGACTATAAAATCCGGTTTTAATAATTGTACAACCTTATTCATTATTTTCTGGAACCAAGCAGGCGCATTTGCTAATCCAAAAAGTAACCTACAGAATTCATATTGGCCATCAGTAGTAATAAAGGCTGTATATTGTCTCGATTGTTTTGCTATTGGTATCTGGTAATAGCCAGATGCCAAGTCAAGTACTGTAAAATATTTGTAACCCACCAAGCTATTTAATTGATCTTCAATTATTGGCATTAAATATTATACTTCTTTTGTGATTATATTTAATTTTCGATAATCAATGCACATTCTCTCTTCTCCATTTTTTTTAACAACAACGACAGGTGATGCAAATGGTGACTCAGATTCTTGTATAATTTTATTTTCTAATAGTTTATCAATCATCTGTTTGAGCAAAGCTTTTCTTGCATATGGTACCTTATATGGTGGATATACAACCGGTTCAGTGCTTAATAATTCTATCTTTACTTCATACAAGTTATAAAATCCTACATCAGAAAATCCAGTGGACACGCAGTCCGAGAAATTCTCAAGCATAACCCTCAATGTTCTCTTGTTATCAACATTTAATATAATTCCAGTATGTGTGTTATCATAAATGAAGCTATTTTTATCAACATCTTTGATTTGACCAATATGACTGATTGCGATTGAGTTACTTCCAGTAATCAATTGGATTTGTGGCAATTTAAGAAAATCTCTTCCTATTATAACATTTCCTCGTTTATTCTCTGATTTAACAATTAATAGTTTTAGATGAACTTTGACATCATTAATTTCTAAGGTGGCTAACGTAGAACCGACACTCTTACATTTTCCTCCAGCGAAACCCGATAAAATTACATTTTCTTCATTAATTGCCCATTTATTTTTAAACACATCTAACTCTGATACAATACTTCTGGAACTTCCGGAATCTATTAAGGCTTTTAATAGTATTCCATTTATTTTTACATTTTTGTAGAAACCGTCCTCAATATTATTCTCATATATGTTATTAACTTCCAGATTTTTTGCATCTTTTTGTATATCTATATTTGATTGTCCTTTTCTTGCAAAACAGTTCCTTGCTATATGCCCCATTTTATTACACTGATAACGCTTAATCAATTTTCGATTCTATATACCTACATTCAATCTATTTTCTGCATTTGTTGTATATCTAAAAGTTTGAAATTGGTTAGAACCATTCAATGGTAGTTCTAATCTTGGTTGCATCCACTGTTTTATACTTTCATATTGTTTAATCTGAGAAATGAGATCCAATATATTTGTATAATTATTTGCTGATAACGAATTTATTAATTTAAAATGTTTTAATCCCATCATTATGTACTGATATATAGATTGGCCACTTAATTTTGCTCGTTTACCAACCATTTTCATTTCGTAGCAATATGTCGTTATATCTTCATTATATTTTCTTTTTTTATTTGATAAAAGTTGATGTATCTGTACTTCGTTATCATTTGATAAGAAACTTGCAATTAACTTATTTTTAAACTGTTCCCCTGTAAAAACAATATCCTGAATACTTTCATACCAAGATTTTGCTGGTCCTTTCATTTTGGAAGCTGCCGCTAACAACACGACCCTGCTATTCCAGTCATGAATTTTTACCAATAAATCTACCCTTTCAACCCAATTAATTACTGTCATTCCTGTTAAATTTGTTGGGTCAAATTCTTGCAAGACGTCACTAATATCTCTCAATCCATATTTTATAGTATTACTACTATTCATTCGTTGAGGAATTGGATCGAGTTTTTCTTGATTAGACTGAATTTCCAAATGTGTTCGGCCAGTTATATTATCATTTATTATCTGCTTCTCTAAAGCACAAATATTTTGCCTATAACGTCCATAATTTGGAAATTTTGAATTACCAGGAACTCTTTCATAGTTTGTGGCAACTCACGAACCTAATATTTTTAATCGGAAATTAATAAAAAATTTAAAATTGGAGGCAACCAATAAAATGTCAGTAAGCTGTAAGCAGTGGCGTGGACCTCTAAAAATGCTTCTTTTACCTATGAACAAGTAAAGTTTTTATTTCACATAAAAATTTGCTTTACGTCGTTTTTTACTTAAAAAATTATTTATTCGTATTATCTAGCCTCCAGCTTAAAATCATCTGATTTCGAAAGGGGGATTTAAGAAATTGTGCAAATTTTAATGTTTACAAGTTCATATTTAGACCTTACAGACTGTTAGTGCCCGAAAAAAATTTCAACTATTGCATAGTGGGAGATAGTTTCTTTACCTGTAAAACCCGTTACCATTTATAGGTAAACTTTGCGATTTTCCATTTACCTGAAGTTTTTACCAGTAATTAAAATTAATCAAAATATTGCTTAAATTCGTTATTGAATAGAGAAATGCACATAAATGTGATGCTCAAACCTGACACAAAACAAATAATCTTAAAAATGTCGAATTTTCAAAGTATCTTGTATATTCTAGATAGCTCTCAAACGTCAAATAATTCGGAGATATGTGAAACCGAAGGAAATCCTATACGCGATAATCACTGCCATGTGAATTGTAAATAACCTGAACATTCTTGAATAATTTCGAATATCCTAGGAAATTGAAGAAATATCGAAATTTTGGCATAATCTCGAGAAATCTACTAATTATCACGATTTATATGTATTAAGCTCAGAACATTATCATACAAAATTCGAATAAATTCGAAACTGGAATATTAATAAAATTGTCGAAAAATTCGAGTAATCTCTGTATTATCTGTATTATATAATAAGGGAAAGCCTGGAAATGAATGACTAACTGCGTTAAGCCTGTTAGTAAACCCAAGAACATTTCGACAAATTCCGAAAATTAGTGAAATTAGCGAATTATTTGTCTAGTAACTTAATAACTTAATAAAGCAAAATGATACTAAGCAAGATAAGGTTAAGCTCAGCCAAATGTAGTAGTATCGGATATCCATATTATTCAAATAAGCTCTAAGATTCTCGAGTAACATCGAACAATCTACATTCGACAATCTGATACATTCTCGAATAATCTCAAAAATCATGAAAATCTCGAATAACTTGAATGTTTAGAAACACAAAATTACCAATTAATCCACAAACATTATACATCTCATCTCCATGCTAAACTCCAAAAATCTCGCGAAATTTTAAAAACTGATCAAAAGATGAAACCTGAGAAACGCGGAATGAAGTCGGGAAGTGAGAATTTCCAAAATTAGGAGAATCTCAACAAGAACAAATAAAAAGTAGTTCAATTTATATTTGCCGTTTACCGGTAATCAAAAAGAGCCGTGAAATGAGATAATATTAGCCGAATGAACTCTAATTCATTATAGAGACTGAATAGTTTGGCTCAAATATCCATTGATGCCTTCTCTAAAGCAATGAAGCCTTCTAATAGGCGAAATTGTTTTCAATCGTGGTTAGATATTTTCTTAAGAAGAATGTTTCAACAATTTATTTCTTCTTGATTTTTATGAACATCACAATGATTCTTCGCTAATTGCTCCGATTAAAACTAAATTTGATTTGTGAAAGGTTAAACTTGAAGTAGAAAAGGGGTAAATTTAGAGTATACAATTTATATAACAAATAAATAATTCATTAATGAAAGCATTAATGTTAGATGAGTTTATTCAATTTTCTTCTAAATCTAAACATCTGTCAGAACCTAGATGGATTTTTATTTCTAAGGAGTCGCATTACTTACAGTTACTCAGACAATAAACTTCAGCAACCGTGAAGAAAATAATTTAAAAATGTTGTCTGCTTGATCAATATCGTGGGCCCCAATTAGTTTGTATGAGATGATTGAGTAATCGAGCCTAAAAATATTGGTTTCAAATTATGTTAGACCAATATTCTTAATATTGTTACGTTTTTGCCTTGTTAATTAAGGTTCGTATCACTGGATTGTGAATAATACAAAAATCAATTTTATTTATCACCAACGAATTTATTTATTTAGCTCAAAAATTATTACAACACAGTTTATTAATAAAAATTCACAAAACCAGTATATATAAATTATTCTCAAATGTTACTGTACACATATAATTTTTGTTTCCATTAAAACACTTTTTAAATCACTTTTTAATTCCTTTTTAATATTCACAATGTCGCTTACCAAATACTTCTGATCCAATTCGACTTCGTTCGCCATTTTATATACACAAACCAAACTTCTATAAATCTCATGACTTTTCCAGTAAGAATAGCGTAGAAACATTTAGAACAATTTTATTATGGAAAATTCCATTTTAGTACAGTTATACTTTGAGCTATTAATTTAACTTATTCTATTACACACTAGGTGTCACCGTCACAATATTAAATAAACAAGCTTGTAAAAGTGAAGATCTGTACTATCCAAAATACAAGATAATTTTAAGTAAAATATTGTGACGGTGACACCTAGTGTGTAATAGAATAAGTTAAATTAATAGCTCAATGTGTAACTGTACTAAAATGGAATTCTCCATGATAAAACATTTCTAAATGTTTCTACACTATTCTAACTGGAAAAGTCATGAACTTTATAGAAGTTTGGTTTATGTATATAAAAAGGGCAAAAATCGAATTGGATTATTCAAATTTGGAACGCGAGTGTAAAGTTGTAAATGAGTAGTATTTGGGAAGCGATAGCGTAAAGTTTAAAAAGGAATTAAAAAGTGTTTTAGTGCGAAAAAAAAATTATAAGTGTACAGTAAAATTGTGTGAAAATTATTTAAAGTGATTTTGTGAATTATCGTTAGTAATTAGTGTTGTTATAATTTTTGTGTGACATAAATAAATTCGTTGGTGATAAATTGAATTGATTTTGTTTTATTCACAATCCAGTGATACGAACCTTGAGTGACAAGGCATAAACGTAACAATATCAAATAAATTTCCGTTCATTTTAATTTAATTCTCTATTTCGAAATTCTGTTAATCACAACGATTTTTATAGAAATGTCTATGGAAAAACTTTACGTTAGTCATCATGAAGCGGAGGTGTTCCACTCTAATGATGGTGAAGGTGAGTGTTATGTAAATCTTATTTCATTTGAAAATTTATGCGGCTGTACACAAAATTAGTCAAACACGTTTTTATTATGTCTTGCTCTCTGTACAGGTGACGGAAATACCAGCGAAAAACATTTAAGTCAAACAATGAAATGAGTTTCGGTCAACAGATAATTTTAATCTGAAATACGCTTTCAGAAGGGTTTTCCATTTAAAAAAAATGTATACGCAATGAGAGTAATAATTGACTGAATATATTTGAAATTTTAATTAAAAATTAATTAACCGCCACTGTTTGTGTTAGTGCTAGGAGCCATTCTCTTGCTACAGTTGTTCAAGCTTTTAAATCGTTCGAAATCAGAGATTCGCGGAGCGGCTTTCCCCTCCGCCTGATGATGTCATTGCAATAATATTATGTGTGAGGCGTGAAGCCTAGAGATCGACCTAATCAATCATATATTTAAATTAAAGAAAATTCTTATTGTTGATGAGTTGAATTGCCCACGACCAATGGTAAAATTTCGTGTCAAAACTACTATAACTGTCATAATAACTGGAAACTGATTTTAAGCAAATAATTTTTCAGTTTTTGAATTGGAGGGGTAGTTCTTCCACGATTTTTCATTTATTTTGCTTTAATTTTTGGATTAAATTCTAAGTATATAAGCGAAGTTAGCCGAGAACAAAAGTATTTCAATCCGAAAATTGGATGTGCCCTCAATTCGATTTTTTACCAGCATGAATGATCATAGAGATGATCTAAAATTTATACTTCATCCCGAACCATAAAAATATTTACGTGAAACAACATTTTTGGTGAAGATGTTTGTGGGGCGTTGAATATTTTAATGAATTTTTTAAACGAATTTTTAAAATAATTTAATTAAGTTTTATAATACGGCGAATATAAAAATACAACATTAAATTAAAAAACCGGCGTAGTTTAGTCTTAAAAGTTGGTAACTGCATCATTTTCTTTTTTTGTACTTTATTGTAGTCATCAAAAGCCAGTTGCCAACTTTGCGAACAGTTTCTTTGAGTGGTAGTTAGATTCGGACAGACAATACACCACGTAAAAAAACATCTGGTTTCCATTCCAAAACGAAGACTATAACTTGCAAAAATACTTGTTATAAATGCATGTTTACTAAATGCTGTTTGCATTTAATATTATTGTTTTTTATTAGCCATTATGTTTTATAAAATTTCATTCTCAAAATTATTTTCAATTCGGTATACATTAAAATAAATTATAATTAGAAAAAATGTTTATTTTAGGATTTGAAAAATTGTTTCAGGTAAATATTTTTAATTCCGGTATGGAGCGTAATTTTACTTTTTTACAAGCCATTTTTTAAACCATTTTTATTACAGCCATGTCATTTTCCACTATGTTCACGGAAGCTGTCACAAATAGGAATCATTTTCAGCACGAGCCGTCAATTGAATATTGATAATATACATTTTAAAATTTTTATTTCCTTTAACATCAAAAGAGTTAATTGTTTTAGGAATTTTGTATCACAAACCAGTTTCCGGAAGTCATACGTTTAAAGAAAATTACATTTTGTTAGTCAAGTAAACGAATCCGTTTATATTGCCATACAAACGATTATTATATATAATGATATAAAGAACAACAAAAAACAAAATGATAGCTGGAAGGAAAAAACTTGACAAAAAATAATAAACCCTTTAAATTTTGTTTTAGTCTTTTTTATGTTTACCAAAAAAAAAAAAACAGGCAGGCAGATAAAAATAACAGAAAATCATAGCCTCTTTATGCTTATTTTCCACTTACTGTTTTCTTTTACTCTCTATATTATACTTATCTATCTTTAACAACAACAACAAAAAAGAAAATCTAATAAAATAAATAACAAGAATAAAATAAAAAAAAAAATAGTAGGAAGAACTGAAAGCTCGAGAAAAGCACAACTCACAGCGAATAAAATGTGTACATATTTAAAACAAAAGCGAAACAAATATAAATATAGAAAACGAACCTGCTAAAGTTGATGTGCGCGAGACGCTATAAAAATTCTTTTACTGCCCTCAAGGGATACTAAAGATGTTAAATAAAAATATCTAGGTGATATCATATAATATTTTATATCTACTTCTAACAACAACACAACATACGAAATAAAATAAAAACTACAGCATAAATAAACATAAGACCATACACACGTATAAAATGGAAAATTATGTGTATCTCCTCTATATACATAAATGTATGTACATACTATGCTACATTTTTTTTTTTTTTTATTCTTTTGTTCCACCAAAACAATATAAAATGAATTAAATTATGAATCTGTTATTTATTTATTTATTTTTATTCTCTTAAAGAACACTTAAAGAATTGAAATTTAAAAGGTTCATAAAAATGGAAAAGTTATTATGATTTGAAGAGTGTTGTATAATATGAAAACTTTGTGTATACGTTACGCTTTCATCAACTTTTCACTTTATTTGTTTTACCTATAACAAGAGTTACACTCAAGTCGATCGTATATACATATTTACGTATAAACTGAAAAAAAATTGGTGGAAAATTTTGTCTGGTATATGCAACAATAACATTGATACTGACCCAATTTGTTGTATAGCTAAACCAACCAAAAATTGTTGTACATAACAAAACAAAATTGAATTTAAAATGTAAATTGTACAAAATTATAGTTGTGTGTTACACGTTTAAATTAAATGAACTTTTTTCACATATTACATATTCCGATTTGCAATTTTTTTTTTCTTGGTTGTGTTGTACAGTTTTTAACAAAATAACAACAATTGGCAACTATACAGACAAAAACGAAACATAAATTTTTATCTTCTTGTAATTTATAAAATTATTTTCAACAAAACTATTTTTCAAACAATCAAAAAAAAAAAAAAAATTTTACATAAAACTTATTTTTATTTATTTTCTTATGGTTGAAAACTAATTTGTCACTGACAATTTTACTTGTTACAATTAGTTTTTAGCTTTTTTGTTATGGTTTCATTTATTTTTGTTGTTTTAGTTTTCCCCCCACTCCCCACCGTTAAAAGTTAAAACACATAAGGCAACAACTTAACACACCAAACAATATATTTATTGTCTGGCGAAAAGATATAAACGAATGCCGTTGTATGTTGTTCGCCAACTTAAAGTTCTTTTGAAATTCTCGGCTAGCATAAGAGAGAAATCTTTGTTTTGAAGCTTTTATTTCGATTTTTTCTTATAGCTTTGATTTCTTTGTAATTTTATATTATTTACTTTTTATTTGTAAAATGACAGCAAACATGTAATTCCGTTTGTTATATTATATTGTGATTTATTTCTTGTGTATATGTCTGTCTGTTATGATCCTGATAATGGTAATAAAACAAATTTTTGTTCTTAGTATTTTCTTAAAGTTCTTCGACCCAAGTTTTGTTTTTTGACGAAAACATCAAATTTACTTTGTAAATCAAATTATAACGACAGCAAAAATACCAACAAAATGTTTTTAATTTAAATGTATTTTGGTTCTTTAATGTTTTTTTTTTTAATATAATTAAAATAAAAACAACAACAATAAATTACAATTTTACAATAATGTAAACAGCACAGCACACAAAAAAAAAGTTTTGTTTAAAATCTTAAGAACGCTTTGAATTAATTTTTTTTTGGTTGTTGTTGGATGTTTACATATTCCATTATTTTAAAACTCAAGGAGTTGCCTGTATGTACATTTGAAATTATTATGTTAACATTTTTTTGACACTTTTTGTTTAATGTACGTATGCGAGTATACATACAATTTTTTTATTTTATTTTGCTGTTAGTCTAGCCTTATACATAACACAAATAAAATTAATGAAGAAATATTAATTATCTTGTGCTTTTTCGTGTATTTGAATAAGAATGACAAATAAATATGTTTACACAGCAGCAAAACAATAACAACAGAAGTTCGCTACATTTTATTTTCCGCAGAAGTTTTATTGCGTTAAAATAAATTTATTTGTTAAATATTTGTAAAAGTTCTATTTTAAGCGGTAAATCGTAAATTATTGTATTGGAATTAATTAAGTAATTTATAATTTTGTTAAGGCGGCATAGGTTTGCTGCCAAAAATAGATTTTATCTTAATATTTTCTAAATTTTGTGTACGTAAATATTTACAAAACGCTTGAACAAACGATTTAAGGCAAAATCAAAAATTCGGTGTCTTTTATTGTATATAAAATAACCTCTTTAAACCATTGAATAGTCAAAAAAATTAAATTTTTGAGGATCTTTAATTAAATTATATTCCGTTAACATAGTTAACACTTTAATTGAATTCCAACGAATTAGCTGAAATCGAACGAGATATCTATTTGAGGACTATCGAAAGGTTGTATTAATCATAAGAAACTTCTCATATGCAAACAGAAAATCGACAATACTTTGCTCACATTGTACTGATTAAACCTAATATCGCTAAATAACCAAATGTCCTATTAATTTGTCGTTTTAGTACAATACTAGTGGCCTGTGGCCCCTACGAGGCCGAATCTACGGTACATTTAGTTCGCTAAATCAGTGAGAGCCCCCTCACACGACTAAAGGCCACTTATAGCTGCCCGTGAGTAAATACTGGTTTAGGTAGCTCCTAATTTTTTTTTTATAGTGTTAGCAAATGTGAGCCTCAATGGCAATTGCATTTTTGATATTGTAAATGACATATTTGGATCAGTTGTAGTGATCAGCTTTATTCTTACCATAAAAACAATAGTACCTTTTCCAACACCTGTAATAACTCCTAAGTGTTACAGATTTTTTAAATAATTCAGTCACCGCCATACGGACATCATTGAACGAACCTCATTATAAATTTATATTCCTGATAAGCATAACTATTGCACTAACTTCCAGGATTAGTTTGTGTGGTGGCATTCCAGAAGGTGCAATAGAATTAATATACTCTAATTGTTTGTTTAATTGTGAAGGATCCGTTAATATGATCAAATTTTAGAATTTATAAATCAAACATTTCTTTATAAAAAATATTTTTAGTAAAAATGCTACTACTTCCATGAATCAGATTTCCCTGGTCCGGCATTGGCAGAATCTTAACTTTGACGTCGTAGGAATGACAAACTCTTGAGAATGCAACATAAAGTTATCAGTGTCCAAATACAGGTTCCGACAGGTATATCAGAACTTTGTCCATTGTTTGACCTTGAGCTTATTTATGGTCATAGCAAATGCTGCCTTAATAGGAAATTGTCGTCGTTTAAGTTTAAAAGGTAACTTCAGGTCGGAACTTGAAAGATCTATCCTTGGAATTAAAACGATGTTACCCATATGAGATCCAGTGAGCACTTTTACCTCTATAACGTTATCTTTCATGCTTTTCACAACTAATCGTGTCCCGTTGCATAATCCTTGTTTAGTGTTGAGATTCTGAAGTAGCATGACTATAGTTCCAACTTTAAGATTCAGAGTATGTTGAGGTAGCCCAGCCGGATTGATAGAATTCAAATATTCTAGTGGAAAGTTAAGAAGCTCACTTTCATCTTCTGTATCGACTTCATATGTACTTAGATACACTCGAATTTGTTTAGGAAGCAACCCAATAATTTGATTGTTGATTCTGTCCACATCAACGTTCTTTGGATATAAAATTACTTTTCTCGATAAGAAAGGGATGTCATTTAAAGAAAGTGCTTTAACAAAAGTTTCTGTCACCAAATCATCGCCACAAATAAAATTTTCGGGAATTTCAATAGTGTCAGGTGGTAATTTGTTCCCACAATCAAGTGTTCCAACTCCAAGTTGTAACAACCAATTATTACACTTTTGATCAACGCATCTCATGTTCTCTACTAAACTCAGCTTCTCAAAATTGTGCCAGTTTTGCGAATACTTTAAGGTTCATTGAACCACAATAGCTAAATATTGCCGAAAATCACCTCCAATTAACATGACCTTTCCACCAATCGGGACGTTTGTTTGCATAACTTCTTGTAGCAACTTGTCAATTGTATTGAGAACATGACTGGATGACATAGTGCACTCATCTATAATAATCAATTTTGCATGACGAATATCTTCTGCACCATCGCTTTCCATTCTCAATCCTGAGATGGATGTTTCTCCGATTGATACAGGCAGATTAAAATGTGAATAGCATGTTCGTCCATTAATTAATAAATTAACAGCTACTCCAGTTGTTGCCGTAGCCAAAACTAAGTGCTTTCTTACGTGAAAATGACGAATCAGTATTTCATACAAATAAGTTTTCCCGCTACCTCCAAGACCATCAAGAAAATAACATTTTGGACTTTTTATCTTGAGTTGCATCAACAATTTTGTGAAATACACAGGACTACTCATGGGGTTAAAAGAGGTGATCATATTTTCGGCAATCTCCTTCTCTTCTTCAAAATTGAATGGAGCCTAGTCAATATTAGGTAATCCACTTGTAATAGGGGGTAGGTTGAAAGAGTCTAGACTAAATCCGAATATTTTTAATGCGGATTAATTGTCCTTTAATGCATATGATGCGCAACTGGTGGAATACTCAACCCAACCGTGGTGTTTGCGGCATATATCTTCAGTAATGTCTCCTTTATTTTCATTCCAAAGCAACAAAGGGTCAGATGGCGAGGAAAAGGCACAAATATATGCAAAAAGCTGTCTCCAGAGCTTACCCCGCCGCTAACTGCAATCGTTTTAACGTCTTCAAATGATTTAGCTCCCGTCTCATGTTGAAGCAAGAGTCTGAGATGAAATGTTTCAGAATCCTTGATACTAACCGTATACATCCGACCAATCACTTTATTCCCACAAAGTTTGTAGCAGTTTTTGTATGGATCTTATTTCTAACAATGATTTCAAAAAGATGAGGCAACAATTCTTGGTAAGGAAATCGTAATTTTGAATCGTCATCGAGAATAATTAAAATGTGACCATGTATGACAATCCTCGCTTTTGAAATTCTATTACATGAACGATTGCGTTCACAGTTCCAAAAAGAGATTTTTTCATAATGTCCGTTACTAAATTATTTAACTTTAGCCGAAAAACTCTAGCTACCAAGTCTGGCCGATGTTCCACGTTTTGCCAGGACTCTATTTTTTCTAGGATTTCTTTCCATTTCGGATTGCAGGTCATGGTGACAAAAAGATCCGGCTTGCCATACTTTCTAACAATTGCCATAGCATCCTGGTAATGCTGTTGCATATTGCGAGGGCTACCCTGAAAGCTAGATGGCAATATTACAGATTTTTCAACCTGCTTGTTTTCCGAATCTGCGTCACGATTTAAGTATTTCATTAAAGCGTTCTAGCTATCTGCTCTCAATGCCGGTTTATTGTTTTGGATCCATTTAAGATCGTTTGACTCTGCGCGAATATAAGCGTCAACCACATACTGCTGGGTTAAACGTCATGCGTTTAGCAACTGGGAAAACACATCTCTAACTGACAAACGATAAGAAAAATATTCCGTCATTGATACTCGGGATCGCTTATTTGTCTCGTCCTTTTTACAGCGACAAATTTGTGTGTTCCTCCTTCCTGACCCGTCGGAAATAAAATCGGGTATGTTACGGTATCTAAATGAGGATAACAAATGTCAATCCGTTTAAATTTTGGTTGGTCAGGCTGATTAGCACAATATCCCGATGAAACGGTGGTTCTCCATCTTTACTTTGAAACACTATAGTGCTAATGCCACCTTGGTTGGCTCAACGCCATCTGCTTCGGCAGTTTCAATAGCTTTTTT
This sequence comes from Tipula vernalis, assembly GCA_958295665.1. NCBI lineage: Eukaryota > Metazoa > Arthropoda > Insecta > Diptera > Tipulidae > Tipula > Tipula vernalis. The sequence continues at coordinate 432,830,498 of OY282558.1, forward strand.
TCCACTTCATGAAGCATTTTAATTGATTTTGCAAGTGGATGTTTGTTAATTATATCAGATTATTTTCTCATGATCATTTCTGAGCACTGCTTGTTCTCTGAAAATTTCATTCGTTGGTAAATTGCATCATCAGGGTCCAACACGTATATCTGGGCAAATTTTTGGCTTCATTTCCTTCAGGATGCACCGTTTTAATCCGATGAACTATTTGTCCGCTTACTCGAAAGCAATGCAGTCCTTTCCCTTGAGGTGGCTTAATGTTAGCTCCAGTCGAGGCAAACGTAAATGAACTATTATACGATCGTATGCATTCCATAAATTGTTTGCTTTCTGGCAGAACATTGGACATTAAGATTTTCTAAATACTATGGATAGTTATCAAGTGGAAGTAATTTACCTTGGCTCTTCTGGCAACATCGAGTAAATTCATTAGTACAATTTCCAGTTTTTTCTTCCTCGAAGTTAAGCGAAAAGCAATGTTTGCACACGATGTTCATTAATCCCAAAAAAAGTTCAGAAATTGCTGCTTCATTACTGAATGCACTTTCTGCCACCTCTCGAACCCTTTGGGTAGCCGTCGTTTGTTCTTCTACGGCGAATGATTTAGTTTCAAGATATCGTAACCAATAGTTTTGAAGTCGTTTGTTATGCTGTTCAAGCGTTTTAACCGCTCTTGAAGAAGAAGTCCTGCTTCGATGATTTTCAAGCCGTATGTCATGTTGTTCAGGTGTTTCAACTGCTCTTGTTGCTTTCATCTTCTTCGATCTCGCCGTAACTTTCCAATAGATCTTTTTTTCGGTGGCATTCAACATTCTATTATACGCGTACAATATTTCTTGTAGAAGATGAAAATTTAAAAAAATGTAATTCATTGTTTTATTATGTATATTATGTTTTATTCGCAACACGTTGCCTGTTTCTCCATATTTGTGATATATTTCGGCTAAAATTTGTCCAAGTTATTATGAAAAACCCGAAACTTTAACGAACTTTTGAACGGAAGGTACCCGAAGCCTTCCGATGATTTATGTTAATTATAACCAAAATTATTGTTAGTAATATTAAACTAATCTGGGTCAAATACGATACAAATCGGTTAAAATTTTTCCAAGTTATTATGAAAAACCCAGTAATTTACCGAACTTTTGTTCCGGAGGTACCCGAAGGAAACGAAATTTAATAAAAAATCGTACGGTAGAATTCAATATGAGATGAAATTCATACATTGTAAAATTTTCATGACCATCGGTTTAGCGGTTTAGGTGCCTATTCGACACAGGCAAACATGAAATCGCCTATTAGTAATATAGATGCTTTGAGAATTTCAATTTTTCAAATAAAATTGAAAAAGAATTTTTTTTTTACGAAAATGGTCTACAATCTTTTCTAACAGAAATGAAATTATTTGTGAAGGTATAACAATATGATGGGACACAACAATTTCACATAACATTATTACATGAATTAATTTAGCAAAACTCTGAATTTAAAATTTCTCAAAGTAGTTACAGTTATTACACTAAAGCGTTTTCCACCAGCACAAAAGATCTTTTAGGTCGTAGTGCTAGCCGCTTTTGGGCAGGGACGAAAAAAAAAAAAAAAAAAAAAAAAAAAAAAAAAAAAAAAAGCGTTTTCCACTACAATTCATCCACTATTAATCTTTTTTTTTCTTAAATAAAATGTAAAACGTTTTTTTTCATAGTGCTACGTACATTATAAGAACTTTACAATATATAGATCCGTTCCCACTATATAACAAAACATGCTATATAACAATGTTATATAACATGTTACAAAATTTTTTAAAAAAATGGTACAGCACGTATAGTAAAGTTTCTCATTTTATATAACAATTGTTGTGTAACAGTGTTATTTATTAAATAATGGAAACATGTTTCATGTTATTTAACAATATGTAACCGATCTTCTGGCGGCTAACACGTTTTTTATATTAGAATAGACTACAGCCGCATGGGGGTTCTTTGCCGCCAAATAAACTTAGTAGATCGCACAAACCTTTACGTGTTGAAGAAAACCAATAAAAAAAAGCCATACAGCATCTACACTCCTTCGAACTTCCCCAGTTCAACATCATCATCATTAAAGAAAATTTAATGTTTTATTTTAAAGTAATGTATTTCAATCAATTAAAATTTGAATTATTAAACAATTTTGTACAACAAAAAAACCCGAAAAGTAGTATCCACACATATATGTATATGTATATATTGGCACGATATTTAGAAAAAAAAAAATTTTTTTTTTAAACAATCAACCAACAAATTAGCACATGATCATGCTGGGAGCACACAGGTGTCCATAATTTCCATACTGAGAGATCGCAGGCAAATTATTTTTTGATCTTGGTTTCAGTCGAATAAATATTCGTTCATTATTGACACAAAAGGCTGGAAAACTATTTGAATGTGCTTCAATCTTTTTCCTCAATTTCTTATAATCTTCGTCTTCGAATTCAGATGAAGCTATATCAGGAAGAGAATTAAATTTAGTTATGCTTGATAAATGCTCTTCTGTGGTATGGCAATAAATTCGTGACAACATATCAGGAACAACATTGCTGCTCAATGGAAAATCTGTAGCCTTGTAGCTTCAAATTCCAATGCACAAGTCGACCACTCAAATCTCGCTGTACCATAAGCCATTTAAAACCAGCATGATCTGTTATTATAGTAAAGTCATGGCCTTCCCACGTATGGTCTGAATTTTTTTATGGCCAATATCGCTGCTAAGCACTGCATCTCAGTCACTAAATAATTTTTCTGGGCTTTATTCAATTTCTGTGGTATGTATGCTATGGGCCGTTCGTTTTTGTTCAGTATGTTTTTGATATAAAACTGCACCCTCGCCTTCCGTACTAGCGTCACATCGCATGAAGAACGGTTGATCATAGCAATGATTACCCAATACTGGAGCTGTGGTAAGGAGTGGTTTTAAATTGTTAAAAGCGTCTTGTGCATCCTGAGTCCAATTAAATTTTCCTTTTTTCAAACAATCTGTTATAGGAGCCGTGATTGCTGCAAAATTGAGGACAAACTTGCGGTACCATCCAGCCATACCGAGTAGTCTTCTGGTTTGTTTGACATTTTCAGGTGGAGGTAGATTTAAATTTGCTTCAATTTTAACAGAATATGGTCTCAAGTCGTCTTCACCTATTGAACGTTAATAATCAGTTCCGCCACCCGTACCAAGTCTGCGACCAACTCTAACAATTCAAAGTGCTCTCTCAATGTGGCGGTGATGACCAGCAAATCGTCAAGTTAGACAAAAACTCTATCATGGAGTTCATGCGGTATTACTTGGTGCATCAGCCGACACATTGATTGGGCCGCATTGCACAGCCCAAATGGCATCCCTCCGAGTTGACAGAATGGCCGCCCCGTTACTGTAAATGCCGTCTTATCGCGTGATGATTCCGCAGGCGGAATTTGCCAAAAGGTGTCCTTTAAGTGAAGTCCTGTTATATATTTCGTATGAGAGAGTCTCCCAAGAAGTCCGTCGATTATGGGTAAAGGATATTCGTCTTTTTCTGTTATTGAGTTAAGTTTTCGTGCGTCTAAACATAGTCTGGTCTTTCCGTTCGGTTTTCGTACAATCGTCACTGGTGAACTCCAAGCACTTTTAATTATTTCAATTACACCAAGGTGTAACATTCTATTAATTTCTTCGTAAAGACATTGCTGTACGGCAGGCGATATACGGTAATATCTTTGTTTAATTGGTCTTACATCTTTTTTTACAACAATTTTAGGCTCGTACAGGTGCGTCTTTCCGAGTCCATCTTTAGAAAATGAAGGAAATAGGATTACGATTCTATCACATTTTTTTTTGTTCCGATTCAGTCAACACGTCCAAATTATTTTGTTCTTTTTCGAATATTTTTATTTCACCAACTTGGACAGTTTGCACAATGTTTAAACGCTCCCAAAAATCAATTCCAAGGTATACTGCTGATTCCAAACTGGGGACAATACTGTTCAATCTGGGGACAATTGATGTTCTCCATTTTAGAACCAAAAGTGGCAGGTAACCATACATAACTCTGTATTAAATTGCATGTTCCGTCAGCTGTTATTATAAAGGAATTAAGCTTATAATATTTATGTTTGGACTCTGCCAAAAACTGGAGAGAATTTTTGCCTAAAACGCTAACAGAAGCATCGCTGTCCAGTAGGGCACATATTGGTTTTGCACCAAGAGTGATTTTAGCATAAGGACGTGGATCATCTTTGACAAAATTATTCGAAATGGATGAAATACAATTTTTGATCAATAATTTTTTATTTTTAAAATATGAAATAGAGCTGAGAGAGAGAGTGTTTTTCTGGCAGTTTTGACACTGAGGCTTCCGAACATTTGCCGCTTCACAACCAAAACAGAAGATATCGGTGAACTCGTGTAGGCAATCCAGCCAGGCAATGTTACGAATATTTGTTGAATTGTTTTATAACATTTGTTGAATAACATTGCAATGTGTCGTTTCCGCTATATAACAAAACATTTTTTATAACAAAGTTACATAACATGTTATAAAAATTAGTAACTAACATTTTTCATGTTGGATCACAAGAATCATGTTATTCGACATGTTACATGTTAAAAACAATATCATATAACATGCTATGAAAATTAATAAAAATTATTTAAGTTAGTTAACATGTTACAACAATGAATAAAATTGGTTATGATAAGGTGCGTTTCCATATGTAACAAATATCAAAATTATGTTACGTTTTTGCCTTCTCAATTAAGGTTCGTATAACTGGATTGTGAATAATACAAAATCAATTTAATTTATCACCAAAGAATTTATTTATTTAACACAAAAATTATTACAATACAGTTTATTAATAAAAATTCACAAAATCACTTTATATCCATTATTCTCAAATTTTACTGTACACATATAATTTTTATTTCCATTAAAACAATTTTTAAATCACTTGTTAATTCCTGTTTTTAATCTTCACACTATCGCTTACCAAATACTAATAATAATCTTACAAGTTTACACTATCGCGTTCCAAATTCGAATATTCCAATTGAACCTGGTTCGCCTTTTTATATACACAAACCAAACTTCTCGAAAGTGCATGGCTTTACCAGTTAGACTAGCGTAGAAACATTTAGAACGCTTTTATCATGGAAAATTCCATTTTAGTACAGTAAAACATTGAGCTATTCATTTAACTTATTCTATTACACCCTAAGTGTCACCGTCACAATTTGATATTGTTACGTTTTTGCCTTGTCAATCAAGGTTCGCATTACTGGATTGTGAATAATACAAACTCAATTCAATTTATCACCAACGAATTTATTTATTTCACAAAATTTATTACAACAAAGTTTATCAATAAAAATTCACAAAATCACTTTATATAAATTATTCTTAAATTTTACTGACCACTTTTACTTTATCTATCGCACTACAACACTTTTTTAAATCACTTTTTAATTCCTTTTAATCTTTATACTATCGCTTACCAAATATTACTAAATCCAATTCGACTTCGTTCGCCTTTTAATATACACAAACCAAACTTCTAGAAAGCTCATGATTTTTCTAGTTAGAATAGTGTAGAACAATTTTATCATGGAAAATTCCATTTAGAACAGTTTAACATTGAGCTATTAATTTTAACTTCTTCTATTACACACTAGGTGTCACCGTCACAATATTGTAACGGTGACACCTAGTGTGATAGAATAAGTTAAATTAATAGCTCAATGTGTAACTGTACTAAAATGGATATTTCTATGATAAAATTGTTATAAATGTTTCTACGCTATTGTAACTGGAAAAGTCATAAGCTTTCTAGAAGTTTGGGTTTGTGTATATAAAAAGGCGAACAAGATCGAATTGCATTATTCGAATTTGGAACGCGATAGTGTAATCTTGTAAGAATTAGTCATATTTGGTAAGCGACAGTGTGAAGATTAAAAAGGAATTAGAAAGAGATTTAAAAAGTTATGAAGTGCGAAATAAAAATTATAAGTGTACAGTAAAATTTGAGAATAATTTATATATAGTGATTTTGTGAATTTTTTTTATTAAATTGTATTGAAATGGTGTTGTAATAATTTTTGTGTTAAGAAATAAATTGATTGACAAGGCAAAAATGTAATAATATTTTAGTAATAAAGGACAAGCTCAAAAGGTATTAAAATAACAAAAATTGCGAACACACGGTTTCCTGAAAAGTTATATTTTTTATCTGATGAACCACTCCAGAAATCCACCAAATTAAATTCGTAACTTTAATGTTAACGTTCATTTGGTTGCAAAAAAAATAAAAATTTGAAACGTTATCCAGTTCATTTGAAAAGTTCTCACCCGAATTATATGTTCCATACAAAAACTGTTTGGTTTTTGGGTAGATAGATGATATTGTTATTTATTTAATATTTTGGGTTTATTCTAAAAATTATTTCAAGGTCAAACAGTTTTTTTCTTAATAGGCACCTATATTTCTATATGCAGCGATCTATTTTATGTAAAAATTGCAGACCTTTCATTTGAAATGTTTTCTTGTGCGAAGTTCTTTTTCAAGATATTTAGCAACGGTATATTAAATTAGAAAGTTGACACTTTGTCATAAAATAATGGTTTACAAACGACTTCGTATCTTATCTTTAGTAAATGTTTTGTTTTTTAACATCCATTATTTATCTGATTGCAGTAAATTTTCGAGATGGTCGGCGTTTTGATCAAAGCAAATATTAGTTCCCTTAAGACCATAAAACCCGATCCTTCAAAACCTTTTTCGAGATAATTCAGGTATACAAGTTTAAATAATAAACAAAATGTGTAACATAATTTAATACAATCTCCAAAAAATTTTGGCTGTCATCATTTTGTCGGATTGAACTGAAGATACACTAAATCTGATTTCTTATTATAAACAATCCCGATGGTGTTGGCCAACGAGGTGTCTGGCCAATTAAAGTATTTTGTCTTGAATAATTATTTTTTTCTGACATCTGAACTATGAGAGTTTATTTCCGGTTAATACCCAGAATTACTCAGACTTGTTTAATTATTTATTTCCTAATGATTATGACACTAGGTAGTAAATTATCTGTAGCAATAAAGATATTATGTGAGAAAAAATTTTGTAAGTAAATACTCTAGTACTAATACCGAAAGTAGTAATACTCAAACATTTCGTATAACATTCGTTAATATGTAACAGGGTTTCTAATATACCGCTGGTTGCTTCCGATAGCTTTGACCACCGAAAACAGGTTCGTTTTTCTAAACACAAGCAAATACAGTCAGATAAAATTTCTCAACACAAAAGTTTTGTACCAATTTTTATATGTATGGCTGACTACGTCAACGAACCGTTTTCGCTTACATTTCATTTATAAATAGAAAGTATAAATAAATGGTAAATAGAAAATGAGGATAATTCAAAATCACACACGAAGGTACCTAACAAATGTCATTTTCTTATTCCCATCAACATCATCACCATCATCATTGTTTTTTCTCTGTATACACAATATTTTGAGCTTTTGGTCTTTTTTTTGCTTTGATAACAATATTAAAGAACTGAACAAGTGTAGACAAGTAGAAAAAAGATACGTAGTAACAATTTGTTGTAGGCGTAAAGCTGTTTACATATTTTTGTATTTTAATATTTCTGATCCATTTTCATTTTATGTAAAATACAGAGAGTTTTTATCTAACCAAAAAGCGGTATAATGTAGAAAACAAAAATGTTTTAATTTAAAACAGTAGATAAATTCTAATAATACTTTGATGTTATCGCGTAGCGAGCTACTTTTTTGCTTTACATTTGAAATTTGTAATACTTTGTATTCTTTTTGTGTTGAAAAAATTCTTATTTGAGTTACCAAAGGCAAGAAATCTTTATGTTTCCGCACGGAATAGAAATTTTGTTAAACGCGTCGCAACAACCAATCGAGTGTGCAGAAAAATTATTTGTTCTTTAGTATTATTAAAAAAAAAAATATGCTAGTTTCTATCATACATACTTTGTTGGTACAAATCGAGTTTGGAACTCGCAAACAATTTGAAATTATGGAAAATCTCAATCAAATTTAATATTATTTAAGGTAAGTTCAGAATTTAGTGGGGCTTGGAGCTCTTTGGATTTTTTTTTCTTATGGCTGCTGGTATTATTAGCTTACATGGTTGGAGTGGACAAGGTTACTTCTCTATAAGATATTTCCGTGTTATCCCTTATGATATCGACTAATTCTCCCCTTCAGAATGGTCTCATAAGTTTTCAGTTCCAGGGACTTACGTATAAACACACAATACTATTTCTCTGCGGTATTAATTGCCAAATATCATATATACATATATATATACAAAATATAAAATAGTGCACGTCTAGTCCGTCGGATTGACCAGAAAATTAAACTTTCCATTCCGAGTCCCTCATTGAATAAGGCGGAAAAGTTGTACCTAACCATTTGATAAATACATTGATTCGAATTCCGAACATACGTAGGTTGGAATACTGAACGGCTTACTATATTGCATAGAATATGCGCGATAACTGTAGTTGGTCATAAGGAATGGTCATAAGCGTTCAGCTCCAGTTGGGACTGTTACTGTTGACTCAGTAAAAATGTCACTTCTGTGACAGTTCATTGGTAAGCTCTTCCCGGCATACTTTGATCAACTTATTCAACCTCCGAAAATAATTAAGCAGTTTAGCTACATCGTTGTTTTGATGGAAGCACCCTTTTAGTCTTAGTGTGCAAAAGTAATTAATTGTTAGATAGTATTGATATTTGTTTATTTAGCCCTGAACTGATAGCCGACATTTTGTTTATTACTTAAGCTAAATTAATTTTGGAAGTTATTAGAATGACGGTTCTGGGAACTTTCGATGGATCCAACCGTTCTTCCTTCAAAGCTTGATCTAGTGATTCTTCAGAATTTCTTTAAGAGATTTATACAACACTCAACATTGAACTTTAATTTCGCCTAACATTAACCCCAGCAAAAGTTGATAACCCTCCTCCGTTCTAGTCGTGACTGTAGTTTATCAAATTGTAATTAAGTAAAATTTTTCCAATAATTGAAGAAATTCGGATATGGCAGAAAAATGGATCAATGACGCTTAATTTGTGTCTATCCGACATATCGAACGATACTTTTCCTACAAAGCTTCCATTATAAAGGGCCAAACCCACCATCTATCTTTTAAAAACATTTTTCGTTATTTCCGGCAAAGTCCTTGAAAGACGTCACGGTTTTCTTAAATTTCTTAAAGACCACTTCTCCAAAATCACAATTGGTCAAGATAACAGAACGGTTACCTATTTATTTTTCCATAAAAATACCTAGGAAACAACTGTTGCAATTTGGAAGAGTGAACGTTGCAGATCTTCTTATGGTTTATAACATTATAAATCTTACATCATTCCCAGGCAAGGGTAACTCTTACCATGTTCATTGAATTTACTCCCATTTCATTCATTATATCTTTCAATAGATCAATTTCACTTTAAATTTTTAATGCTAATTTCTTATAACTTGCTTAAGTTTACTGACTTTTTCAATCACCACAGTTAATGTTCAGTATACCGTTTATATTACGACGGTGACACCTAGATTGTAATAAAATAAGTTACATTAATATCTCAATGTTTTACTGTACTAAAATGGAATTTTCCATGGTAAAACTGTTCTAAATGTTTCTAAACTATTCTTACTGAAAAGTCATGAACTTTCTAGAAGCTTGGTTTGCGTATATAAAAAGGCGAATGTGATCGAATTGGAATTATTAGTATTTAGTAAGCGATAGTGTGAAGATTAAAAAGGAATTAAGAAGTGATTTAAAAAGTGTTTTAATTCGAAATAAAAGTTATAAGTGTACAGTAAAATTGTGTAAAAATTAAATAAAGTGATTTTGTGAATAATTGTTAAAAAAATTGTGTGGTAATAATTATTGTCAGATGGTCGAATAGGTGTGATGCATCTGAAAGAAGCTTGCGCTTTGTTAGTATTGCGCTATCATAAATCATATTTACCTTGAACGTGAAATGATCTCTTTCGTAGTTCCAGTGAAGTCCTAAAACCTTTTAAGCGCAGCCCTTTATCATCTCTATTGCCGTAACTGGATTTTTTCTTTCGATGGTGTTAAGGAATTCCCTGGAATTCGATGCCTATTTATGTAGTAGAAATCCAGCCGATACTAGAACTTGTTGTAGATTATGGCTTAATTTAATAGCTTCATCAGTCGAATCGGCTCCGCTTAACACATCGTCTACATAAAATTCATTGCTTATTACATAGGATACCTCAGGTTGCGTTTTTTCTGCATCTCTGGCTAACTGGAGCAGTGATCTGGTTGCCAAAAATGCAGCTGGCGTGGTTCTATACGTCATCATTTTTAGCTTGAAATGCTTTAAAGGCTCTGTAGGTGTCTTTCGCCAGATTATTCGCTGATATTTAACATGATCAGGATGGACTTTCATCTGTTTGTAATTTTTTTCAATGTCTGACGTGAATGCTATTTTGTCCAATCGAAAACGCATTATTATTGATGTCAGATCTGTTTGCACAGTGGGACAGACCATTCATATTTTATTAAGAGATACCGAAGATTGGGATGTTGCTGAGCCATCAAACACTACGTGTACTTTAGGGGTGATATTTGATTCCTTGATTATTGGATGATGCGGCAAATAAAAGTGATGGGTTGGTGGAACTGCTAGGTCCTCTCCTGTAAGTTCATCCATATGATTAAAACGTACGTATTCGTCCACAAATTTCGCGTTTTCTTCCCTAAGATTATGATTGAACTGGAGCTTTCTTTCTAGAGTTGAAAATCGCGATATAGAGCTTGCGTTACCGAATCTCCAAGTAAAGGTGGGTTTGAAAAGAATGGCAGTTTGACTACATAACGACCTTCGCTATCACGGTATGTAGATCTACAAAATAATTCTTCACATTGATGATCTCGCAGACTTATATGATTATTCGTAGGAAAATCCTCTAACTCTCAGAATTTTATGAGCGTTTGATCAATGTTAAGATCGAAATTGATGTTGAAAGATTGTTTTTCTGGCATAGGCGCATCACCACCACCAATAGTCCAACCGAATAGCGTATTTTGAGCGGTTAGCTTATTTGGACCTTCAAACCTACCGTCTGATAGTATTTTTAAAAAATAGATAACCCCCCTAACCACATCGATTTCAATGTTATTGTTATCTACTGGATCAGCCAAAGTATGATATTTAAAACTTTCCCAATCACTTAGTAGTTTTGGGCTGGCCTTTGGAAGTGTTTTTGGTAGATCATTGATGAGGTAAAATTTCAATCGATGTTAACCCCCTTGTGGTGGTTTTCGAAGCTATTCCTTTGACTGGGTATCTTGCATTTATGCGTGGAAGATTCAGTTTTCGAACACAAGACTCGCTTATCATTGAGCCATTAGATCCTTAATCCAACAACCGACCTAGATAGCTCCTTCCAAACTCGAGCAACTCGGATTTCTTTGCGAAATACCCGCTTGATTTATTATATCATTTGCTGTTATTTCATAGAATAAAGACGATAAAGTGTCATTACTGGAATCGGCTTGTGTGGTATTGTTATCCAGCGGCTGATGTAAAGTAGTATGATTTTTTTTTATGACACAACTGACATCTTCTTGGTGAGCGGCATACTTTTGAACTATGGCGGACAGCAAGACAATTGAATTGACAATTTGAATTGTTCACAATCCTGTAATCTATGGTTGTTTCCATACTTCCTGCACTTTATCATCTTTAATGGTAGATTTGTCTGAGAGGAGGTCTGCTAACCGCTGTTCGGTTTTAATGTCACTGGATGTTTTGAATTAATTCCATGTATCGGTTTCGTAGTAATAGATCGCCTGTTGGGGATATCGCAAGTATCGAGAACGTTACATCTTTTCTCAAGAAAATCAAGAAGCGAATTGAATGTAGGATATTTTATTTCTACCGTTACCATCACCTAATGCTTTGAGACCAGCGATCGACGGTATCGAGAGCACGTCTTAGAAACTGCGTGTATGATTTGGACATAGCAGATTGTTCCAAAAAACCTTTTCACGAATGATCGAATTACTAGAACTGGCTGAACATATCGTTTACAGACCTTTTCCTAAGTTCCTTTGTAATTGGCATCCGTACGGTTTGACCCCAACATTTCTTCTTTATTAGTTGTATATGACGTCATCGTTTCATTTAATTGCTTATGAACCGCTGTCAATAGTGGATTTGTATCGTGGATAACAGTTCGAAGCTTCGCCTTTAATTTGAGAAATTTTTGTTCGAATTGTTCTATCTCAGAAGCATTTGGATCAACGACGTTCTAATTGTTCTACGCTAACATAAGCATCTTTCAAACCCATTTAAGTATCGCCGAGGGCACTTATAGTTTTTTCTAGACGAGTGAATGCGCCGCGTGCTTAACCACGCCTTTTTGTATATGCCGCAATTTTTTTTTTTTGCATATCAACGCATGGACAAAGCATGATTGATAGTCCACTGAGCACAAATTTAACTTAAGTGGTAAAGCACCGGCCAATCGAGCAAATCGAACTTTTTACTGTTTTCTATATTACAGTATATATGTACATAATTTATTCAAGTTTATGGATTGAATTTCAATTATGTTTTAGACCACCGAATGGTAAATTGAAAGGTTACTTACGTGAATTACGGCAACAAAAAGCAGGATGATTCTTGATGATAATCCAAAACGGCTCACGTATTACCGAAAATTGATGCTATGACGTCACCATAAAATCCGGAACAATCCAAAATCAAGTAACAGGATAAACTCGGTTTATGACTGCAATATTCCCGGGTTTCGGCACCAATCTTTTCGTATCAATATAAAGCAACAGTATTTTGTAATTGTAAACAAGATATAGACTTTTATATTTATGTTGCTTTACAGAATAATTTTAATTTAATTTTAAATTACAATATTTGTGTATATGTACAATATTTTTGAGCACTCGTGTTGAATCTATTTTCTTTCTCATGGCAATATTATTACCGCTGCACCAAATTCTGAAATCAATATTTTTCTCAATGATACTAATTAATTAACCCCGCGAATAAAATGTACATGCCAAATTAAAAAAGAAAATCGGATTGGTATTCTAAAACAGCATGATCTGGTCAGTTCCTCAGATATGGTTCATTGCTTTCATCATCATATAGAAGCAATACGGTGTTTTTGTTAACTGAAAAAAAAAATTAAAACTATCAAATGAATGTTTTCATTCCTGAAAGTTTTCGAAGATATATTTAATTGTACTAATAAAGAACGGTTATTCAAAAAATGTAATATCCAAGAACATAAAGAGAATAACCGATAAATACAACGGTATTTAGAAACCACCTCTGATTTCCAAAATTTTAATGTTGAAAATACTCGATAGATTTTTTTCAATTATACATGTAAAAATCCTTTTCGAAAAAATTAAATGGGCGGTACAAATTTATGATATAAGAATTGTTGGTAGACCATTAAAAAGTTTAGACAAATTTTTGTATACAACACTGAAGTCCCAAATTTTCTTTATTTAATTTGGTGTATAAGTTGAAATGCTTTTGTGGAAAAGAATATGTAGGACAGACGAAATAGTTAAAAAAAAACGAGTGTACCAACAAATCCACGTTTATAAATTTGATTTTTAAAATTCGTGTATTCTTCAAATATTTTGTTCGCAGAAGTGAGGTACTACATTCAAAGAGAAAAACTGCAAGAGAGGGAATATTTTCATGGAACAATTTAAACGGGCACACAAGAAAAAATTTTTGGCGACAAATATTAGCATCAAAAATAATAAATTGGCATCACAAATAATATTCTGGAATAAGATATGAGAAAATAAACAAATATTTTTGAAGGGCATAATTAAATACTCGTACTGTGACGACAAATATTGGCATTAAAAATAATAAATTGGCAACAAATATAATATTTTGGAACAAAACAATGAAAATACAAACAAATATATTTCAGCATCAAACAAAAAATTTTTCCGACAATAGAAAAACACAAAATTGAATGTTCATTTTTTTTTATTCTAATGGCTTTTAAAGCTGTCGGAAATTCCCAACAAACAATCCATACGGAAACCGGAATATTTTCAACTTTAAAATCGCACATGTACCCCCTAAACCGATGAGCGGCGCTAACTATTACTTTCACAAGTTTTTATTATGCTGTCCGAATATGTTTAATAATTTTTTTTGGCGTATTTCCCCACCTTATATATTTATTCAGTAGGCGTGTGCCAAAAGACTTCGGGTTTTTCCATCTCTCTTGTGTTATATTCTAAAAAATTACTAAACATAATACAACATAAACAAAAAATTACTAACTTTTTAGAATATCAACAAACAATATAAATTTACCTTTTTTGGCTGTTTTCCAAACGATATTTATTTACTTACTTATTTGTGGAACCGAACTTATTCAACGTAATTCCTTAATAAGGAATAAGTTAGGTTCCACAAATAAGTAAGTAAATAAGTACCGTTTGGAAAACAGACTTAGTGTAAAATGCGTGTCGAAAAACCTGAAGTCTTTTGGAATGCGCCTACCTTCACATGCACCATAATTCACTACCGAAGTGGATTTGATAATAAGCTTTCATATGTATGTCTTTTCACACGTATCGAAGATTGCTAATTTGACTGAAGGGCAACTAGCTTCATTTCGAATGTTACAAATTAGTGTCATTATTTTTCACATCACTGTATATAATACTTAGAAATAATGCAGAGTAATTGGATTTTATTTTGATTTACGCAGCAGTAGAGAGTGATCTTTCAAAGATTTGGTATAAGTATCACATAAATATCGGTTTCGAAAACAGCCTAATACCCCCGACAGACACAATTTAAATAATCGTGAATTCGAGATTATGTAGTTTTTTTTTCCAGTCTATCACAACACGATTTTATAGCTTTGAGGATTGCTGCGCTTCGTAGCTTTGTTATCGTAATCTAGTTGTACAAACTCGATAAACATGAAATACAAAAAAGAGACAAAAAGTGCAAGTGAAATTGAATTGCATTTATGAAATTGAAATCGCGATTTGAGATTATCGCGATAATCTTTGTGTCTGTCAATGGTATAAGGACCTTTTCCAATTATGTACTAACTTATTTTTGGAACCTTACTTATTCAATGTAACTTCTTAAGTAATAAGTTAGATTCCATAAACAAGTTTGAAATAAGTAAGTAATTGGAAAAGAGCATTAGTCATAATTTGTATATACACAATTATATTAAATTTCACTTATCATATAAAAAAGGATAAAATAGCGTTGCCGTATGGCGGTGGAAAAATCAAATACATTATCTAAAATTAATTTTTTTCCAATTCTCCTATTAATGTCAATGTTTTAAAATTTTTCAAACCAATTCAAACAATCAATATAAGCAATTTAAAAATAATGTAGCTGTCAAAACAAGTAACCAAAATGTATTAGCTTAGTTTAGAATTAAAGTATGTAGCAAAAAAGTATCGTCATGTGAACTCAAATTTAAATATTTAAATATTTGATCACATACTTATTTCGATACTGATACTTATATTTCGATAAAGTATACTATATATCAGAAAAGTATTAGTATAATACGTTGTAACGTGAACCCTGACTAGTAACTATATGTTAATGTCATTCGTATATTTGTTGTCAAAACAAAAATTATTACGTGAATCTAAAAAGAAAATCAAAGATTCGGTTAAAAATTTAAATATCGTAAAAATTAAACTTAATTGAATACAGAACTCTATCTGTCAGAACAACAAACATCTATAGTATGCGTTCACACTACAAATCGTAAAGCTAGTGTGGACCGCAGCGGAAAATAATTAAATAGCAAAAAAGTTTTCGAAACCGATACTTATTTCATACTTATTAACTTTTTCGACGCCATCTTAAATAAGTAAGTGAAATCATTCGAATTGATTTCACTTACTTATTTTGACAGCAGCAACAAAAAACGCTTTATAAAACTAGGAGAGTGTTGAATTTTGATGACCTCTAAATAATTCATTTTTCACTTTAGTGTTCTTCAAAAGCAAATTTTAAATTTTTCGGTATCACGCTATCATAGAAAAATATTCATAAGCAAAATGACAAGCAATTTAGATTTTTTTTATAAGAAAGGGATAGAAAATAAAGGCAGTGATTAGGCAAAAAAATTCGTTTAAAGTACACAGCCCACTGAAATAAAAAATCGGACGTTGGTATACCGCAAATTTATTGTCTTATGGTATATTTACTTAACCTTAAAAAAGTTGCTTTCACTTTTTTAATGTTATGTAAATTTACCATATGACAAATTTATTTCTTTTAATTTTTATTTTTTATAATTATGTTCATCTTAAAAACAGGGAATGAAAGCTCAAACTGTGAGAACAATAAATTTATGACAAGTAAATTGTTAAATCTATTAAATGTCATAGTATAAAATCGTTTACATGTATTCTCGACATACGACTTTTTTTGTGTCGTATAAGGTAATACAAATCAACCAATCAGCGCGCCGTGTTTTTTTACCTTAAAGGATTTTTTATTGCATGTATCACTGTCTGAAGTCACCTCGATAAGATACTTATTTGACACAAATAAGTATACCTTTCGGAAAGGGCCTAAGCTGTTTTCAAAACGAATACTTATTTGTGGAACCTAACTTATTCAAATAAGTATCCTGTTGAAGTGACTTATTTTTTATCCCCTTCTTACAAAAAAAAATCTAAATTGCTTGTCATTTTGCTTATGAATATTTTTCTAAGGTAGCGTGATACGGAAAAATTTAAAATTTGCTTCTGACGAGCCTTGAAGAAAAAATGAATTCTTTCATATAATTAGTTACTTAGAGGTCTTCAAAATTAAATACTCTCTATGTTTTATTAAGCGTTATTGTTATAAGCGTATTATTTTGCGAATAGTAGTGACCTTAACTCAAAAAAATTAACAACAAATAAATTTTTGTTGTTGCTGTCAAAATAAGTAAGTGAAGTCAATTCGAGTGATTTTACTTACTTATTTAAGATGAAATCGATGGAATAAGTAAAAAAGTGTGAATTAAGTATCTTTTTCGAAAAAAAGGCTAAAGCCATTTTCCAATTACTTACTTATTTGGTGGAACCTAACTTAATACATAAAAAATTATATTGAATAAGTTTGATTTAATCAAATAAGTAAGTAATTGGAAAAGGGCCTAAGTGTAGAATGCGTGTCGAGAAACTAGAAGTCTTTTGGCATGCGCCTACCTTCACGCTTGTGCTTCACCCTTTGTTCATGAAAATCGCTAATAAACAACAAAGAACAAACATAATTTTGTATTGTAAACGAGCCGCTCTGTTCAAAGGGTAATAAACAACTAAACTCAAGAATCAAATGCCGTCTTACTTTGGTCACTTGAACAGTTATTGGTATAAAAATAAAAAATGCAAATTACGCTCAAAATAAAAACCGAAAATCATTTTCTTTTTACTTTTATCAGTTGACATTAAAAATTAAATATAAAAACCAAACAAATTAATTTTTCACAAATCTCATAAAATTTTCTTTACAAAAAAAAAAAAAATTGTATTCACATAAATTTGCCCCATATATTAATTTGTTGGCAATAAATTAATTTTGATGAAAATTTGTGTCCCCACTTTATTTTATTTGCTTCCTTAAAGAACATTTTTTGTATAGACATTTGGAATCAGCGAAATAGTTTATTTGAT
This sequence comes from Tipula vernalis, assembly GCA_958295665.1. Lineage (NCBI taxonomy): Eukaryota > Metazoa > Arthropoda > Insecta > Diptera > Tipulidae > Tipula > Tipula vernalis. The sequence goes on from OY282558.1 coordinate 432,848,251, forward strand.
ACCTATTCCTCCAACAATTTATTATTTTTGTTTCTAATGGTTGAATCTAGGGTTTGTCAAAAATACCGACTTTTCGAAAACCGGTTTTCGGTATTGAATTTTTACCCAAGACCGAGAAAACCGGTGAAAACCGAAATAAATTTATAAAACAAAATTTTAAAAACTTATTTCATTTGATTTATATTTATTTATGAAAAGCAAAAATGAAATTCAAATTTATAAAATTACTATATTTAAACTAAATATATATAAAATCAGTTCAATTAATTAACATTATTGTTAATATATTACTTATAATAATTAGTTTTTGGCTAAAAAATAACTATTCAAAAAAGAAATTGCTTCGATTGCCTTATCACTTAACCGAGTTTGTAATTTGGTTATAATAGTTCCTGATTTGGAAAATATTCTTTCACAGCTTATACCCAAGACACACTGCGATTTAATAAAACCGATTTAGTGAATTTCTCGAGATTAGCCGCAGTGTGTCAACCTCGATTTAGCTAATCCCTTTGTTTTTGCATAGAAACTTAAACTAGTTTAACTAAATCGGATTTATTAAACCACAGTCTATCTAGGGTATTACGGAGGTTGGCCTAATAGTATTTAGAGCGTTGAATAATAATGTCAAATTTTCCGTCTTTATGTGAGTGACATCGAAGATGTGAAATTCAGATTTGATTGATTTCATGGTCATATTGATCTGATCGGGAGTTTTCGAAATTTCATTTATAGTTTTTTCCAGAATATTCTGAAAATGTTTTGCTGAAATAGCAAGACAGTCTTCATCTCCATCTCCAGCATAGTCCTCCTCTTCTGCAACGTTCGCATTTGGATAAAGTCGTGACATTAATGGCATTGCCAATTTTATCGCTTCTGTTTTCGAACATAAATTAATATTTTTGATTTTACTTTCTTTTACTCTAGTAAAATAAAGTATAGTAATCATGAAAATTTTGGACCTTGATATTTTTAGTGATTTATCTGTTTTGAGGTCCCCTGAGTCCGAAAAAGTTGGTTTCGAAATGGTGTCTGTCTGTCAGTCTGTCAGTCTGTCAGTCTGTCAGTCTGTCAGTCTGTCAGTCTGTCAGTCTGTCAGTCTGTCAGTCTGTCAGTCTGTCAGTCTGTCAGTCTGTCAGTCTGTCAGTCTGTCAGTCTGTCAGTCTGTCAGTCTGTCAGTCTGTCAGTCTGTCAGTCTGTCAGTCTGTCAGTCTGTCAGTCTGTCAGTCTGTCAGTCTGTCAGTCTGTCAGTCTGTCAGTCTGTCAGTCTGTCAGTCTGTCAGTCTGTCAGTCTGTCAGTCTGTCAGTCTGTCAGTCTGTCAGTCTGTCAGTCTGTCAGTCTGTCAGTCTGTCAGTCTGTCAGTCTGTCAGTCTGTCAGTCTGTCAGTCTGTCAGTCTGTCAGTCTGTCAGTCTGTCAGTCTGTCAGTCTGTCAGTCTGTCAGTCTGTCAGTCTGTCAGTCTGTCAGTCTGTCAGTCTGTCAGTCTGTCAGTCTGTCAGTCTGTCAGTCTGTCAGTCTGTCAGTCTGTCAGTCTGTCAGTCTGTCAGTCTGTCAGTCTGTCAGTCTGTCAGTCTGTCAGTCTGTCAGTCTGTCAGTCTGTCAGTCTGTCAGTCTGTCAGTCTGTCAGTCTGTCAGTCTGTCAGTCTGTCAGTCTGTCAGTCTGTCAGTCTGTCAGTCTGTCAGTCTGTCTGTGTCTTCTCTACAGCCTAGATGGTTAAACCAATCGAACTGAAACTTCAGATTTAAGCTTTTTCGATAAATTGGGAGGTCCCAGTGAATTTTACTCCAAATCGGCTAACCGGAAGTGGCCACTCCCTTGGTCCAGAAAATTTATTTTGCAAATATCTTAAAAAGTATAAGGTTTACAAAAACTACTGAAAACAAAATGTTTCCAAAAATTAAAAACAAATAAAATTAGAAAAAAAAAATTAAAAAAAAAATTTAAAAAATTATAAAAAAAAATTTAAATTTCTCAAAATTCTCTGTTCGTAAAAGAAAGTCGTGTGTTGGCCACACCTCCATTTTTTTTTAAGTAATCAGGATTTTGTAAATATAAAATTAAAGTTACAAGTTGTATGTTGTATATTTCTTCGTTGATAAATACGGCATTTTAGAGCGTCTAGTAATACTCGACTTGTTCCGGTATTTATTTGTTCCAATTTATGGAACAAAACCTCAAATATGGCCTCACTTGTTATTAGATTAGCATCGTCCCGGCTTAGGGCATCTACGGTCTATTTTATTGGCTCTAAAGCTTCGATAAGATGGCTTAATAAAGGATAGTTATTTTCGTCCCACATACTAACGTTGCGTCTTACAATCCAAAATTAAAGACAATTCCCTTCCCTCTTGAATTCTAATGTAAAATTGTAGACCGCCATTTCGCAATGGTGATTTTCGAAAAAATCGACAAATTTTACGAACCTGTTCAATAGGAGTTTTATATTTCGCTGAGATTTTGTGTGGGTTGATATTTAAAATTTTTATGATTTCTTCATCTTCCCATTCATCGCTTGTTTGATTCTCAAAATCGGAAACGTCGTTTTGATCCGGATCGTCATAAATCTCCTCATACTTTGCGGTTTTGTATAAAACATCTGTAATAGCCAGATGAAAAGCATGGTCATAACACTCCTGGCATAAAATGTGTGATAATTGGCCATATTTCACCATAACTGCTGCACCATCGTTCGTTGAGGCAACAATATCTGGCAATAAATCTAGTCCAAATTCTTTTAATTTGTTTTCAACTAAATTCAAAATAGTTTTCGCATCACATACTCCACTGATAAAAATTAAATCCAAATTTATCAATCGTTCTGTTGATTTAACATTTATTTTTATATATCGCCGATTGCGTAAACTGGTCCTTTTCATGATTTCACTATTATTTTTTAGTAAATTAAGCCCATTACGTCGCAGTGACTGACGAATGTAGTTACAATTCACTATTGCATTTATACTGACTAATCTAGAAATAATTTCCATTAATTTGACTTTTGGTTCAACTTTAAAATTAAAGCTACTTAATTGCATTTGTCTTTTTGTTTGAGGTAGTCCCTCTTGTGATTTTTTTGATGGCTCTACACCATCTTCATGAAGAAGCCGTTTGCCCGAAATGTTGTGTATAGATTTTAAATGAGTAATAAGGCCACTTGTACAAATTTTTGTTACATATTTTGCATTTAGCCTTTTCTTCTGATGTTTTTTCGAAGTAATCCCATACTTCTGATATACTCATTTTAAAAATCTGAAAATAAAGTTAAACTCTTTAAATATTCATGCATAATCTTACGTAAATGCAATAATAGAGTTTTGAATTACTTGTTAAGTTGTACGAATCAAGAGAATAAAAAATATAATACTTACTCGTGTGCTGTCAAATCTCTGTTTTTTCGAACAGGGTTAAGCAAAACAATTCTCGTTAACAATAAATAGTGACATCTGTGTTTGGAAATTTTATCATTAAGCATACGAGTTTTTATGCGAAGCAGTGAATATTGATTTTATAGTTTATGTGTTAAATAAAAAAACCTGGCTAATTAATGAAATCACATCCGGTTATTTCGAACAACAAACCCGTTTTTCGGTATTTTCGGAAATTTAATAAATACCGGTTTTTTAACTCCAGTTTTTTAATACCGACAAACTCTAGTTGAATCTCAAAACCTTTAATTCAATGTCCAAAAATAAATTTTTGTGTTCCCTTCCAATAGTGCCAAAAAAATAATAAATGTTGCCACATTATTATATTTTGTTCCAAAAAATTAATTTGTGCCCCTTTATTAATTTTTTGTATCTCAAAACTATGGTTGCAACGAAGGGAGCATAAACTGATAGCTATTGCTTGAACCTAGTCAGGAATCGAACTCAAATAATTCTCTAGTTGCGATAGAGAATTCATAGCACTCCAGATTTTTAACTGTTATAAATTTGACTGCATAATAAATTCATGTAATACATACATAGGTACAAGGGACATATTAAATTCACTTACATAAATATAAAACTATATACAAGGATTTCTATAGTGTCTACCATTTTTATTTTTTAAGTTCATTGAAATATGGATGTTGATATTTCAGTAAAATGCCTTAGTGATTTCAACTTAATCCTATTTGTGGGCTCACACCAACCAACAAACAAACAACCAAAAAAAAAAATAAAAATAAAAATAGGAACAAGAATTATATTGTAAACTATAAATTTTAAAATCTTAAACAAAATGTGTACATTCTATTGCCAAAAACACCCACTTAAATTAAAAAAAATAAAATAAAAACCAACTACAACAAAATAATAACAAACAACAACATACACATAAGTACATATTATATGTATATATAGTTAAATCTAAATCTATCTCTAAAATTCAATAATTTATAGTTTCTTGTACAGTCTAGTGTATTATCTATATGTACGTTATACATTTTCTACTTTAATCCTTTTGTTAGACTTTTACCATGTTAGAAGCTAACTATAAAATAATATATTTTATTTATTCTCTCAACGTTCATTTTCTTCCTTTTTTCCAGAAAAAATCTTTTTTCCACTCTATACTACACATAAAGTAAAGAAAATACTGTTTTTCAACTAAAAATTCATTTCTCTATGTACTTTATGTATATGTACACATGTGTATATAATCACTATATGGATGTGATACAAGATTTTCATTACTTTCTTTAAAATAACAACAATAGAAAATTGTTTAAATTTCTATTATTGTTTCTATTTTCTTTTTTTTTATTTGGTTTGACAATTTTGTGTGTGTTACAAATGGTCACCCTGAAAGGAAAGTTAAATTGTTAAATTTTTCGGGGTTAGTTTTTAGTATTTTTTGTTGGTTTAGTTTTAATATCACCTTGATTACTCACAAAAAAAAAAAGTCGAGGTTAGAGTTGGTATTGTGTTTCAGTTAAAAATGAACCAACAGTTTTATTTTTTTACATTTTTTGTGGCTGGGCAAAAAAAAAAAAAGAAAATAGAATCTAATGTAGGAAAATAAAATAGAAAAAAGAAAAACAAAAAAAAAAAACAAAGTAATAAAACTAAATAGAAAGTCTATTGTTTAGTAGTAGAATTTGTTATTTTAGCATCTATGCTTTTTGTAAATGTAAAGAGGTGTTTCTATTTTTTTTTTTTTTTTTTTGGTGTGTAAAACCTGAAAAATAATTCGTTTCGTTTTTGTTTTGTTTTTTGAATGAAAATACATACATATAAGAAAATTGGTATTTTATGCTTGGTACAAAAAAAAAAAAAAACAGAATACAGGTATTTTTCCTCTACATAAATGGAAATGAAATTACTGCATTTTGTTATTTTGTAATTTTCAACAAATGCAACATAAGGTTAAATGGTTTTTATTATGTTGAAATTATTTCTTTTTTGTTGTTGTTTTATAAAAATTTATAGTTGGTAAATTTGTGTTTTTAATTTTGGTTTCATAAAACAAGATTCTAAATTTAAAATGGTACTTAGATACACAAAAATAAGTATTTTGGTGTGGTTTTGTAGCCCCATGTAAGAATATTGATAGTTCATTAAAATGCAATTTTCATGATTGTATATGAAAGAGATTTTTTAACCAATAGTTTGTGTAAACAAATTCATTTTTAACAGCTTCGTCTTTAATTATGTTTAGTCATTTAGGTTCGAACTAATGCTTACACCCGTATTTTACAGACACAACATGTATTTATATGAATGTTTCTTTTCCAAAAATAAAATCTAATTTTCTATCATTTAAAAAATAAAATTTAATTAAAAAAAAAATCGTTTTTGTGTTATTGTCTAAAAATAATCAAAAACACTGTGCTGAAAGTTTTTCTAAAAACTTAACACAAAAGGTAACTTTTATTTTGTTTTTGCTCTAGTATTTTGTTTTGAAGTTTGATTTTAGTTTTTATTTTGGTAGACTAGAGAGAAAAAAGGTAGTTGTTCCTATATAATGTATTGAAATATGCTATAAAAAACAAAAAAGTTCACCGATTGTTAACAAATGCGAACCTCAAAACTTTGTTTTATTCATTATCTCAAATGATAGTGAAATGGTTTGATAACTGAAAAGGTTATAATTGTACATAGAGGATGTATTGGCTAAACGGAATACAGTGTATCACTTTTAAATTTAAACTTATACGTCTAGTCCCAATATCGCTAAATTTTTGTTATATAGTAACCGTAAGAAAGATAAAAAAAACCATATCCACCAACTATGAAATCATAAATTAAATTACCATCAGTATTATATGTCTATTCGACTGTGTATATGAATTTAAATAAAATAGTGGAAAAGAAAAACTGAAAGCTTTGAGTTAATAAAAATTCAGAAACCAAACAAGGAAACCTCTTTAAAAGGATTTTTTTTTTTTTTTGCTATTTTAATTTAATATTTTGCTCTCTTCCGACTATAAATGTTCTAAAGAAAGTTTATGAACCTGAACTAGAAAGCAGCATAAGATTATTATTTTATATTTAAATATATAGTACACAATACTGTAAAAAGCTTATTTAGTTTTATAATATTAAAATAAATTTTAAATATCACAACAGACTTGAGATAAAAAAAAAAATACACACACACACACACACACACACACACAACAAGACTGAGTGAAAATAGAAGAACATTATCTTTGGAATATTTTTTGTGTGCGCTTTTATTTATTTTGTTTCGAAAATACATAACTACATACGAGTAGCTACACATAAGTACAGAAGTAGATAACAATATGTTTATATAGTGAGAGAGAGTATTTATTAAAGAATTTTTTTGCAAAAAAATATGTTGTTCACAATTTAAGTATAATTTTTCATTTTCCAACATTGCTTTATGTCTGAAACGATTCATTATTTTGTTTTAAATATTTGAGTATAAAATACGGGTAAAGGTGTTCTGCTTGATTGTTGGTGTAATATACTGTGGGAAATTCAGATGTTTATGAATCAAAATTTACAACTTTAAGCCCACATTTTTAAGTATGTATACGGTTATTGGTCTTTATTAGCATAAATTATAAAGATAGTCTGGTGTTTAACCTTTAATTATAAAAAATTGTAATGACTTAAACATCAAGTTTGGCTTCAAAAATATCATTTCCAAATTTCCATTTTTTTTGGACATTAAATTGAGAAGCGAGTTATAAAACATTCAAATTGGTCGTTTACAACATTTGGACATCTCTAGAATTTTTCTAGAAATGTTTCAGTTATTTCCCAAATTTTCAAATTTTGATAATTCAGAGGAACAAACTAAAATAATATTTTATTTTGAATAAGTGAAATTCGACAAAGTAATTTGGAAAACTTGCACTAATAGACAAACTTAAGGTGGTCTCCAATATGTAACAAATAGTTATGTTATAGAACAAATATTATGAAACATTGTTATATAACAACTCTATGTATGCAACAATGTTATATAACATGTTACAAAAATTAATAAAATTATTTTAATGTTAATTTTCGCAACATAGAGACGGGGACATTGATAGATTCTCTATTATTGAATAAAATTTTTTGGAGGCCCTGTATTGGGCCACAGAATCAAATAGTTTTGAGAAGCGCTGCTCTAGAGCATTGATGCTCAATCCAAAGTTGTTTTTTATAACCAGTTTAGTGTGGTGACTGTAAAGCGGAGGGGAAGGTACTAATTACCATTTAATTTCGCTATCTCGTTTTTATAAACCGTCACTATAAATACTGTTTCACAAAAAATTGATATTTAAGATATATCCAAATAACCAGCTTTAACCTTACGTCTGAGCTAATTTGAATCGGGTTGTGCTTCATCTCGGTGAATTTAGTAATCCGAGAAAGAGAATTATTGGACAATTGCAATTTATTTAGGTAAAAAATGCTCATGCTCTGTTCGCATTTATTCACTTGAAATTAAAAATTCTATCTCGTATTTGGTGCATTAAGAATAGTAAACACACCAGGAGAATTTTTTTTCTTTTTTGGGGCAAAACTTCTAGAAGTAAACCTGAGCGACTAATGAATAAAACTCACACATTTTCTCCTCCCAGATCGCTCTAATCAATTTTGTCGCATTTCCTTAATTATTTTCAGTTTTGTAAGGTCAATCTTTTCGGTTTCCAAAAATATTCCAATTTCTCAAATTAATTTAAGTTTCGCTAACTTCTCATAATTCAAACCGCTAATGTTAACACTTAACCGCTCCTAAATCCTTTATTGTATTTATTATTCTCAGTAATTCCTCACTTTAGTGTTTAAGTTTTACAAACGCATTTTAGTCATCTTCTCACTGGGGGTGACGATGTGCTATTAGAACAAAATTGGTATGTAATTCGATCATCAAGCCTACATTTGTACATAAGGCGGCATTCATATCTCCAAAATTACTAAAATGCATATGTAATACTTAAATACTGCAATGAAGAATTTATTTTCTACTCAATCTGAGACATAAAAAAATAATTTTTGACAAAAAATTAAAACAATTTCAACACGAATTCCTGTTGAATATTCGCAGATAAATAAATGTATATCAGGGACCACTAGTGGTCGGCCGACCATCGGTTTGAGAAACGCTTCTCTAGAGGAAATTTTTTATTTGGTTTTTGGAGTTCTCTAATCTATAATTTGTAACTAATTATTAAAAAAATTTCAATTTTTTTCTGTGAATGTTGGAATATCAATAAATCGCTAAAGTGGCGGTTGGTGGGCTCTTATGTGTAAAATAAAATAATTTTGAAATTTTTTGGGAACCTGTGTTTCATGTGAAACATAAAAAAAATTAGTTTAATGCTCTCAACAATAATATATTTTAGTAAGCTGATTTTTCTATACCTTCGGCTCTTAATTTCAATTCACATTCAGTACATATTTTGCGCTGATTGCAAGGTAACCGCGCAATTAAAACAAACAACACATAGAATATTTTCTTCCTTTGAAGAAGAAACTAATATTGCTGGAAGTATCTGCGTCTTCTTGAAAAAACATGATCTTCGAGTGGCAGCGCATAAGAACATTCTATTGAGAAACGTCTCGGCCTGATAATTTTGTTCATCTTTTATAGTCGATGATTTGGGCTTCTTAGGCACAGACCCACCTCCACTATCATTAAAAAATCCCATGTTTCTGAATTGAAACCACATTGAAAAAATTGCAACAAATAGATGGAATGAACATAAAGAAGAAGGAAAAAATTAACTATATGGTTTCAGCGCAGCATAGAAAAGGCGTTTGCAGCAGTAGTACGCTATAAACCACAAATAACAAAGCTATTCCGGCCAACTATTTACAATGAAAAAAATCCTGCATCAATATAGACAAAAACTGCATTAATAGTAAAAAAAAATCGTTAAAACTGAGCCGATACGACCTTTCGTTAATAGAACGAAAATCATACGTTAATATAGTGAAACAAATAAAATTTTTTATTTTAATCTTAACTACTTAGGTTGTAGTATTTATGATTCGATTTATATAAGATACGAAAAACATTATAATTTTAATAGCATATGTGGATGAATAAGTTCTTATAATTAACGTAAGAAATAGAAGATAAGATGAAATTTTTCATAATACTAATGAAATGGTAAATCAATTCATACATTTAAGTAAGAAATTCATTATTCATATGTAAGAAGAATGGAGTGCACAGTGGTTATGAATAATTCACAAATATGATGATTATTTTCATAAATATATTGAAAATAATTCATAAAATGCAGGAACGGGTTCATAATTGATAATCAAAATTACATATTTTTTATATTATAGTGATTCATAGTAACAATGCAAATTTTTGTGTTGTTTGATGACTAAATTCGTAAAATATGTACAGCACAGTTGTAAACAAATAAAAAACTTAAAATTTCGGTTTGTAATTCCTTTATTTTTTTGGTTTCTTCTATTTGTTCAGTCCATTTAATTTCATTAAAATAAACTTTAATTTTAAAATAAAAATAATTTATAATTAAAAAATATAATAGGATTAATAAACGCCATGTTGACAGGTTACATTCGAAATTGTTGATTTCTCCCATTTTCCTTTTAAAATTCGATAGTAATTTGCTATTCCGTAAAATAAATTAAATTACAAGGTACTCCAAAAGCGAGAATTCATGATTTTCTCCAAGTAAAATTTGGAATAGTAAACATTTTCTTACAGGCACACTATAATAAAGCAGAGGTATTAGTAACACAATAATAAATCATATAAATTATAAATTTTCACATTATTTATACAATGAATTTTAGGGGTTTTCACACAAATGTGTTCTCCTTTTAATTTCACGGAATAAGAATTAATCATCGATCACGAAAGCGATATTTTATTTAAGTTCTTATTAAAACGAAAACACGGACATAAAATACCATATTTACCTGATTTTCAACACACAAAATTATTTTAATTTATCACGATTTTTCAAACTATGTAAATTATCCTTTCAAGCCGCGCGATAATAGTTAATAATAAAGCGTATGCGAGTTATTTACTTTCGCTATCCCAATCATGAGTCAACTTTACGTAATTTTCGTAGATGCTAGAATAGATTCATCCAATCATTAATAATACGAACAAATTCGTATATATTATGCAATTATGAAATTTGATATATTCGGATAAATAAAAATGTAATGGAATCGTTAGGCATATGAATTTATTCGTAATATTCAAGTATTACAGAGCCACTTTCGGTAATATGATGAACAATAATTATTTAAAATAAATTTTCATCTTAGTCTTATTCATAAATATTATGAGCTGTTCATAAATATGTTTTTTAATAAAATCATGCAAGTTTCACTAATACGCAAACCACATGTAAATGTATAATACATATAGTACAATAAACTAAACCATTTTTTAGTTTATGAACTGTGATTCGTACTATTAACGCTAAATTTTCATGAATTTTTCTAATTTTTGTTGTTTTTTTTACGTAAATATAGTAATTTTTACTTTAATAGTACGAATTATGGTTAATGAACGCCATTCGTAAATAAGATGCCCTATATTTCTTTCAGTGTAGTGGCTGCAAAAACTAAGGTTGCCCATCTGAAAAATAAAATTTCACTTCCACGATTGGAACTATGTGGGGCCCTACTACTGGCCAAACTATTATTTATTTATTTATTTATTTATTATCTAAATTTTAATTTTTTACATTTTTTACATTTTTTACATTATGATAAATTATAATTAATGAACACGTATAATAAGCGTAAAAAAGTAAAAAATTCCTGGAGGATTCTGTGCCGAAAGAACGAAAGAATCGTATCCACATGAATATGGCCTCTAATACAACGCGTTGAAAAAAACTGGAGCAGTAACAAGGATATAGCGTCGAAAGTGATCAATAAAAAATCGGGGAATATTATAAACAAAACTATGGTTACCTCGAATATTGTACCGAATAAGGCTCCTTATAGTTGGTTGCCCACTACGCCTAAAAAATATTCTTAAAACCTTATAAACATACAAATGTTATAACGGCAAGACATTATTAGCCGTGAATAGAGGCCAAGATGACTCAGATCTGTTTTTTCTCAATAAAATTCTCAAAATAATTTTCTGTTGCACACATAAATTAAGCAACGTAGTTGCAGCACCCACCCCAACATGATAAACCATATTCCAATTTAGACATAACCAGTGAATGGTAGATAGTTTTTAGCTAAGGAACAGGGCAAAAATCACACAGGAGATATAAAATTCTTGAAGCAGATGACAAGTAACGTCTTAAAGAAGGGACATGAATTTTTCAACTGTGATTACCTACCGTCCAAATGAACTCCAAGATATTTAAACTCGTTGACTAATTCAATATTAATACACTCAGAATGGCACCCAGTAGATGCACAGTTGGAAATATTATGATAAATTACCTGATTAACATTTGCTGCTGATGTTGTGCCAGTCAATTTGAACAACATATAGTATATTTTGTTTTATCACTTAGAATTAAGCAATGCTCATTAAACCATACATGTAAGACTTTAAGGCCAAAATTAATCATATAAATGACGTCATTAGGGGTTTTACCAGTGTAAGCTAAAGCTATGTCATCAGCAAACCCAGTATAAAGACCAAACAATTTAAGTTTAAAAACCAAATTAGTATAGATCAGAAATAGCAGAGGGCCTAATACTGAGCCTTGCGGAACACCAACGTCCACAATTTTTGGTTCACTTAAAGTGTTATTAATTTTAACTCGAACCGATCTGTTGGCAAGGTAAGACGCGAACCACTTGTTAGCAACTCCCCTAAAACCAATATCATATAAAATATTCAGAAGAATTTTATAAAGGCTTTAGCAGCATCAATAAATAAACCAGCATAAGCTTAACTAATGTTCAGTCCGCTGTGAATTGTGTTCAAAAATTCCAACAAGGCCGATTCGGTACTCCTGCCTTGACGGAATCCATGTTGATGGTTACTTAATAAATTTTTCTGATCTAAAAAAAAAGTGACTCTGTTTTTCACTGTCTTCTCTAAAATTTTCAAAATTACTGGCTGCAAGGCTATAGGTCTATAATTGCCTTTATCATTACGATTGCCTTTTTTAAACAACGGAATAATAGTAACAGTTTTCTGTCTTTCAGGGACAATTCCTTGTACGAAAGAAAGATTGAAAATATGGGTAAAAACAGGGCTAACATAATTAACAATATCTTTCAATATATAATTACTAAGATCATCATTGTCTACTGACTGCTTTGGTTTCAACGAGTTATTGATTGATATAATTTCATAATTTGATACGGGAGTCATAAAAAAAGTAGTACAACAGTAATCATAAGGCAAATCGTAAAATAATGATTAAACTCATTGGAAATTTCTAAATCACTAGTAATAAGCTCACCGTTTTCAGATAGAATGCTTTTATTCGAAGAAATCTTAGGCTTCCTTGTTAGAATTTCATTCACGAGATTCCCGTTTTTTATAACATCTCCACGATTAACAAGGAAACGATTGGAATAATACATTTCTTTTTCCTTCTTAATGTCAGCATTAATTTGGTTACAATTACTAACATAGATATCCCGAAGAACTGAATCACCAGGACATTGTTTCAACTAATTGCGCAATTTGTTTCCCTTATTAATACGACTGGCAAGGTTAAAAGAAATCCAAAGTTGTAAACGTTTGGTTTTTACCCGACTCAAAGTGTAACAATGTTCTAGTATATCAAAAATAATGGTCAAAAATTGATTAAGATCTAAAGATGGATCATCAAGGTTAGGAACATAATTCCAATTCAATTTTTCAAGAATATCTGTTAGCAATGCCAGATTGAGCTTCTTCGTATGACCAACATGACGTATGACATTATTGGTTGCTAATGAAACTTGAGGTATTTTGAATATTATTTCAATAAAATGATGGTCTGAAATTTTAAGGTCCAATGCTGCCGTTGTTAGACAAGAAAGATCGTTAGACTTGAGACGAGCAAAAAATTATCAATACAAGAAGCTGATGTTGCAGTCACAGAGATTCGAGACCACAGGAAGACATAAGAAACATATAGTCATTGCAACTATTTGGAAAATTAAGAATATCTACGTTAATATCTTCAACAATTAAAAGATTTCTTGCCTTAATATTGCGAATAATTCCAGAAATTTCATTCGCAAAAGTTTTGAAATGCGCTGAATGTAACTTATAAATACCTAAAAATACATATACTTCCTTATTAAAATTCCACTCAACTTTAACAATATCAGCTGAAGTTATATTAATTGCAGTTAGTAAACATGATAGGTTGGAATCATAATAAACCGAAATCCCACCAGACCTATAAGTGTCGTTACAAGCACCAAACAAAGTGTAACCATTTAAATTATACGAAGACAATTCATTGCTGTTTATCCAAATTTCACTTAAAAATATAAACGATGGTCTTTTACTATAAGCAATTATATTGGCTACGAACAAGTCAAAATTTTTTCGAAGGCTGCGAATTTTTTGATGTACAATTACAACATTCTCATGGTTATTATTTATTTATTTTATTTATTTATTTATTTATTTATAATATTTATAAATAATTTAGTATTAAGAGGAAAAGCACACATGGAAACAAAGCAATCGAAACGAAAAAAGAAAAAAGAAGTTGCTTCCATTAGGCATAAAAACCTCTTAAATTTTTTCAAACAATTTCCACCTCGTGCTTACACATTCTATTTTGAGCAGTAGCTCATTTACAATAAAATGTACAGCACGAGGTGAAATAATATTAAAAATTAAAAATTAACAAAAATAACATGATTATTAAAAATAAATTAAAAAACTACGTATTGCACATCAATCACGCCACTCCAAAAGTGGCCACTATTATTTATGCTAGAAGACAACTGGTTATTATAAGTAGACTTAATATCTAAATAAAACATAAAAAAAAGAAAATTTAATGTACAATGAAAAATCTAATAAAATAATGAGAAATAAAATTAATTAAAACAGAAAATAGCTGTGTTGTATATTAAATTTGTTAAATTAAAACTAAATCGAGAAAACTAAAAACATACATTTGCACATAATATTGACATAGCACACATATTAAAATTAGTACGAAATGCCAAGAACCCAGAACAAGCCGCCGTTTTTGTATGGTCTGATATTATGATCAGAATGGCATGGCTTTAGCTGAAATTTAATCGGTATTAGAACCTAGCCAATCACACCACATAAAATTTAATTGTAACCCAGCAGACATAGTTTCCCGAAAGATAAGCACTCTTCAATTAGGAAGCACTCAGCTTGACTGGTTGCTAAAACGGTTAAATACAGACTAATTATATCAGCTAATACCTGAACCGGTGCCAGAACTTGTTACAGGCTTCCAACGGTTCTTAGGGTGAAAAGGACAATAGCGTATTGTTATAGATTAGCAAGAAAATCACAACAGATGAAATCGATAGAACTTACAAACAATCACTTCGAAAATACAGAGGCCATATCATAATTTAGATGGTCTTTACTTGAAATTGAGTACTAAAAATAAACTGTTTCACTACAAGACGGCAAACTTTGGAAGAAGCAAACAAAAAGAAAACTAGATGACAGAGACGCGGCACTGATTCATCATGTATGCTACCGTAACGTTTTAAAAAAGAGAACAAGTGATATTGATCAACATTTTCTATTATTAAAAAATCAGTTAGGAGAAATGCTAAAAAACAACAAGGGAAACAACAATTTTCTAACTTTATTAGTACACACCCTATTAATAAGTAACTTCTACCAGGCTATTAACAGCTCAACAACTCAAGTCAGAGTTGCATATCATGAAAAGAAGAGTAGCTGCCAGCATCGAATATACCGATAATATAGGATAGATCTGAATGAAAGACAACATCGAAATCGAAGAACCACTTGCGAAATGTTTCTCGTCAGATAAAAAAGAAAGTTATTGTGACTGGCGATGAAAAATGGGTCTATTTTGAGAATTCAAAGCACGAAAAGTCTTGAAGTCAGTTCGGAAGACAATGCTCTGTATTTGGTGTGATTAGAAGAGTGTGATTTATTTTGAGTGAAACCGTAAATACTAATACTCGAATCGAGCTTTGCGTGAAAATGGCCAGAATATGATAAAAGGAAGCACAAAGTGATTTTGCTTTATGATAATGTACCATCACACAAAGCAAAACCGGTCAAGGAAACATTAGAAGCACTTAATTGGGAAACACATTCACATGCTCCGTCTGATTATCACTTATTTCTATCGATCGGGCACGGGCTGGCCGAAGAGTAGGTCACTTCTAACAAAAATCGAGCCATTTTTGTAAGAAGTGACCTACTCTGCGGTTTGCCTCAAAAGAAGAACAGTTTTCTTGGCGTGGCATCCACGCGTTGCCAGAAAGATGGGAAAAATGTATAACTAATAATGGGCAATGCTTTAAATAAAATACTCTAAACCAATATCATACGATTTTAATACGAGTATGTTCCGAAGATTGTAAGGGAATTCAATCCAGTTTCGAACTGATGAGCTTATGATTATGAAAAAATCAATCTTCTCATCAGGCCGCGGCGACTGGACTGATTATACCACAATTTACATTCTATATATACAGAATGTGCTGTGCATTTAAGTATTAGCGAATCATAACTAATACAGATGAACTCCCTTACAATTTTTTTTCTTCACAATATTCACACAGCTCTATTTCTGTGTACGCTAATTTTTACTTTATTAATTTTTTGTTGAATATTAATTAATTCATGTAATATCTAATATGCTACCGGTGGTTAGACCATTTTAATTGTGTTTCGATTAACACGAGAAGTATATTAGTATTTACGAACAGTAATTCAACGAAACCGACTAATAGACGTAATTCTATTTATTTTATTTATATGATTTTAATACGAGTATGTTCCGAAGATAGAATGTATAACAGTAGCAAAGTCAGAGGTCCCAGTTAACCCTTTAAATTTAATTAAAAAATGGCACATTGGCCATTTTATACACCAGGCATAGACGGTTGTTCCCTGGAATTCCCGGGAAAATAGGTACATTTGCATAAACCCGATACTCCCGGGATTTTCATCATAAATCCGGGGAATTTTTAATTTATATTTTGCTCAAAATTTATTCAATTTTTTTAATCAAATATTTTAAAATTGAGTGAAAAACTTTAACATTTTTATGATACATTTTAAACTGAAAATCCTTCTTTGTAATCAGAACGAAATAAATAATAATAAGCAAAAGTTGTTTTATACAAAATTTGAAGGCTATCGAGGTGGATTTTTTTATTTAATAGAAATCACACAATTTCCAAATACAACCATAGAGAAGGGGACAGACTATATATAAGATATCGAATAATTTTACTTAATTCGACAAGATGGAAAGGGATCCGTGCTGTAGTAAAGCGACCATTGTAAAAAAAAATGTGTCAGATTAACATTCTCTAAGTTATTGTTCCATTGGTACAAAAACGCTTCTAATGGAAGAGCCATAAAGTTGGAACCATATTTGCTGTTGAGTGTTTTCTGATTGATAGTATAGTAAACAGTTTCTTATTTCTCATACTGGCGGAGTCACTGTCTCTTTAGAAACGTGACCTCACCAGAGAATGAGATTAAAACGTTCTGCACAGTATTTTCAGCCTTCGTTCGATTGCAGTGGATTCGTTTTCTTGTATTAATTTTAAGACCTCTTTGATTTCTCCTGAAAATATATTTCTTGTTTGCTTCCTTTTTCGATGGATTGGCAATGTGAAAATTTTACTAAAATTTTAATCTTTCAATATTTTTGGCGCTATTGTGCACTGCCTTCCAATGATCAGAACTTCAGATTATTCTACCTAAGTAAAACTATAAAAAAGTGAAACAAACTTAAGTGGCTATATCTATGAAGGACAGTGTTGGGATTTTGGGGCCATCCTGTGAACAACCAACTCTACCTCTTTACCTTTTCACCCCCCTATTTCTACTCTTCTAGACAACAAATCAAAGAATAGAACATCGTGGGTAATTATAAAAAATACAGAATCAATATAAAAACGAATTTCAATTTTCGAAAGAAGGTAAAACTGTATTAAAAAATCGTGTTTCCATATATTTTATAGAGTTCCAGCATTTCTAGTTAACTTCCCGGGATCCAGTGAAATTCGGCTCCCTGGATTTTAAAAACAGTCAGGAAAGCAAATCTCTACAGGCATGTACAATCAATTTTTTTTTTATAAAATCAACAAATGCTCAAATAGCTAAAAATCTTGATAGTTAAATATTTAAATGAAAATAAATAGCCCAATATTAAATTAGGGCACTTTTCCATTTAAATTTATTGGGGTTTAACGTTTTTAAACCCTAAACAAGTTTTTGGGGCATTTATCAATTTTTGTTTTGTTGGTATTTATGCATTGGGTATACTTGCCACAAGCCACTTTTTACAAGTTGAACATGCATAATTAAATTTGTACATAATTGTTTAATTTTATCTTACTTATAATTAGTACAAAATTGCATTTTATTATTATTATTATGTTTAACTATTATGTATGGAACAAAACATCATACAATAAAAACTTTAAATATTTTAATCCTTATTTCTTACAATTCTAAAAGCCTCATTTTCAATATTTTCACCTGTCTTAATCCCTTCATTATATTCATTTTTATACTAAACCCCGAGAGTTGAATACCTATATATACGTTCATATATACATTGTCTTATTCAGCATAATTGATTAAAATTAAGATATTCTATTATTCTACTAAATTTGTTCCTTTATTCATTTTCGTTGTTCTCTATAGAAGTGCTGGTGCTAAATGACAATAGCATCTTTAAGAAAAAAAAAAAAAAAAAAAAAAACGAAGAAATTAGCAGCAGTATTAGTGTTATTATTATGATTATCATTACTTTTATTGTTTGTTCAGAGAATGATAATACAAAAAAAAAAAAAAACGAATATCATATTTTGTTGTTTTTTATTATTGCAAATTACTATTATTTCTGATAATAATAATATTTTTATACTTTTAGTATTCCAAATAATATTAAAATATATTTATATAAATATCCATTATGATGTTGCAAAACATTAAGACAACCAGTGACATAAAAATAAAACTAATAAAAGTTGATTTCTATTTTTATTATAGACGTTCAGAGAATTATTTTTTTTTTTTTAAAGTTAACTTTACAACATAATTACATATGTTTGAAGATTGTTGTGAGTTTCAAAACCATTAAAAATATATAGCATTAACGATTATAATGAGAGCTTTCACCTATGCTATTAATTTTGCACTGCTTAAATGTGTAAAATCAATTAACTTCTCTGTGATAACATAAAAATTACTGATAAAACATATGCATTTATCATAATACAGCATCCAACATTGAACAACAAAAAAATGCATACAATATTAATTTAAAATTTTTATTTATTATTTTAATATTACATTTTCCACTGTGTTACTTTTCACCGTATCTCTATATACATACAGTATAATAATATGTATACCCATATAGTTTATACAGCTTTTTGTTCTGTTGTTTGATATAAATAATAAAAAAAAAAAAAAGCTCGTTCATATCACGTTTTTTTTATACACATATGTATACACATAAATATAATATTATACTAATATTTTTTGTCTTTTTTTAACGTACAATAGATAGAGCACATAAGCAAACAAAAATACGTGCAAACGATAAGTTGGCAACACTTTAAACTGTAAAACAATAAAAAAGTTAAAAAATGAACTTTTTTTTTTTATTCCTGCTCAACTGTATTATTTTTATTATTATTATTATTTTATTTGATTTTTCTTCTAACAGCCAATGCTTTATAATAATATAGGTAAACACACACAGAAACACATACCAACAAAAAAAAATGTGCTTTTGATAAATACGGATACCTTTTATAGATATTTGTTTGTAGATGTATTTTTGACTTGGTATACATACTTTTGGATTTTGTGTTTGTGTAAGCTTTTATTATTGGGATTTCATTTTCAAACAAAGTGATGAATTCCAATTTGTGGTTTGTCGTCTAGTTCCGATAATTTAAAATTTTTTTTTTTTTTTGTCGTCGTCTTGTGTTTTACTTTTTGATTTTCCGAAATGTAAACAGAAAAAAAAAATTCTCTTATTTAATTTTTCAATTTGTTTGGATTCTTTTAAACATTGGATTTTATTTTGTGAGCTTTAGCTAGTCGGAAGGTGTATTTTAAGCTTAATAATAGAAAACTTGATTTGTTATTAGGTTTTTTTTTTTTTTTTTGAGTATTATGTTTGAGAATTAAACCTCATTATTCGTTCAAATTAAAGTTGATTTCAAAATTCGGGAAATCTTTAATTCTATTACTTAAAGCTCTTACCTATAATTATCTGCAATTGGATGTAGCAAATCAGTAAAAATATCTATCAGATTTCCTTACCAAAAATGGCTTTTTGACATGTTTTCGTTTGCCAAAAATATAACTGTCCTTGCATTGAGGTGCTGCCAAATGAGTTACAACTGTTCAAGTATATATAATTATGTATTGTATTTCAAGAATGGCTAGAAAAATTCTAGCTATAGTGCTTATATTAGGCCCAAAATTTTCAGACTTAAATTATACTTCATCCCACGCAAATGAGAGTTATGAAAAGTCTAAAATCACATTTTTTAGGAAAGCAGTTTAAATTTTTTCACTATTAAATCCATTGTAACTGTTTTGCTTCAAACTTTATTTCAACGGTTTCAATTTAAAAATTGTGGGGTTTTATCAGTTATTAAAGCTTTAAATATCCATATTAAAATTATTTAATTATTTATAGTGAAAACTAAATTCAGAAATGTTATAATAGGCTAGCAGAAAATATATTTCTGGGTACTAAACGACGCAATCATAATTTAATTAGGAGAAATATTTATTAATAATTTTTGTATTTGGGCCCCGTTATTGGATTGAGCGAATTATATACCTGTTTTAATTCAAAACAAAGATTCATTGATTTGGTCGAAATTCGTCCTCAGGATTTTATATCTTTAACTAAAACATTGGTTCTAAATGGCTCCGCAATAAAAAGCAGTTTGATTTTTGTAGTAAACCATTTTTCCAAATTATTATTTTTGCTAAAATTAAATAGGTTTGAAGGAGTTTTGAAGTTAGTATTGTAAAATTTTCAAAGTTTATTTCAATACCTTTACTAGCTGGTGCGGTTTCACTTTTGTAAAATAATGAATAAGCAATGCATTAAATATGTACCAATAGGAAATTCATATTTCAACGATTACAATTATAATTGATACTGATCAGTGATAAGGTCTTGCTTTATTCATGTCTCGCTTACCACTGCTGATCGTTATTTATTACTGACGTAACTTTTTTTATGGACCCGTTAAGGCCACTAACATTTATACAATATGAATTTCTTATTGGAACATATTTAATGCATTGCTTATTCATTATTTTACATCTTCCCTTTTTTTACATTTTGCCTACACTTAATACATACCTAATACTAACTCAATCATCTGCAGAATCACATGAAATCTTGAGTTGGTTTTACCTTAATATTTCTTAATCAAATTTTTTATTTTTATTGGTGAACATAATCACTTTGCATGTCTTAAACAATATGAGTTTCTTCTCACAATTCGTCCGTCATCCAACTTGATCCAATTTGACCGCGGGATTTCATGCCTCTTTTTAATTTTAGCTTTAATCCATTGATTACCATTTCGAAACCAAATATCTTCACCTTCCCGAAAATTTTCCCGAATAATTTTATTTTGTTTATAATAAGATCGAATTCTTTGCGACTTTAATTTAAATTTATTAACCAAATTATGTAAAGAGTGTGGAACAAAGAAAAACTATTTTCCCGGAATTAACGTTCTAGTTTTCCTATACCCATTATCAATTTACTTGGCGCTCACCCCAATTGAGAAATCGGGGTGTTTCTATATTCAAGAAGAGCCAACCATAATTCCTGATTCGATTCCTTACATTTTTTTAACATATTTTTAGCAGTTTGCACAGCCCTTTCAGCCATTCCGTTTGCTTTCGGGTAATATGGGCTTGTGGTAGTAATTTTTATGTGTAACTGTTTTCCAAAATTTTGAATTATCTACAACTATTAAAAAACATGAACCAACGCACTGACACAGATCCATTCTTATTTTACTAAATGGAAGTTGGAGAATGTCGTGAGGAACCATTTGATCCCTCTGGTTTGCGTTGTTAAATTTTTGACACTCTTCACAAGATGCGAATTTATTTGCAATACATTCATTGCTTCCTGGCCAAAATATTAGTGTTCCGGCTAACGCTTTTGTTTTTTCTATTCCCAAATGAGCTCGATGTAATTCGTCTATATTAACCCCTTTCTTAAAGACGTTGAAACAGTTACCTTTTCTCACTGATATTTATCAGTCCATCTTCTTAAATTATTTCGTTTTTAAATTTCCAGTAAACTTTTAATTCATCAGTTAGTTTTGTTTTTTCGTTCGACCAACCCTCATTTAGAATTGTTTTAAGCTTTCCTAATATTGCATCGTTTTGAGTTTCCTCTTTATATAATCTTTTTTTTTCGTCATTAATATTTATTGTATGTATCACCTCACTCAAATCCTCGATTTCAGTACTAGGTTCATTTTCACTAAAATATCTTGACAGTAAATCGGCAATATAAAGAAATTTTCCTGCCACAAACTTTAAGCTAATATCATAATTTAGCAAGCGGAGTTTCATACGCTGTATTTTTTCCGATTTATGATATGTTATCACTGTTATCTTTCTTCCGTAAATCCAGTTGTGAAATTTTTTACAAGAAAAACAAATTTCTTTCTCTATTTGTGAATAATTAATTTCTACTTCTGTTAAACTTCGAGAAACAAACGAAATCGACTTTCCTTCTTGCATTAAACAGCACACTATTCCATATTTGCTGCTTTCAGCTTGTATGGTAATCTCTTTACCTGAATCAATAATGAGCTTTTTAATATTCTCCAGACATTCTGAATGTGCCGGCAACCATCAAAAAATAACATTTTTTTTTTCAATAATTCCCGAAGCGGATTAGAAATATCTGATAGATTTAGAACAAAACTTCTGATATAATTGACCATCCCCAACAGACGGTGTTAATCTTTTTTACACTGTGGTATGCCACACATGATTCCATGTTCAGAAATGACATGGTCCTAGAAAATTAACTTGTTGAATTCTGTACTGGAATTTATTAAAGTTGAATTTAATATTCAATTCAATTGCTCTATTCATAACCTTTTCTAAGATTCTATCATGTTCACTAATAGTAGTAGCCGCAATTAAAATATCATCTATATAAACTATAACCCCCTCCATATCTGCAAAAATTCTATGGTTCAATTTTTGAAATACCTCAGGAGCTGATTTTATTCCGAATAGCAACCTTTTAAACCGATAACAGCCGTACGGTGTATTAAAAGTACACATTTTAGAAGAACTGTCGTCTAGTCTAATTTGCCAGTACCCTTCTTTTAAATCCAATACTGAAAACCAATTTTTATTAGCTAACTTTGCAGAAATTTCCTCAAATGAAGGAATTAAAAAATTTTCACATTTATTAGCTTCGTTACTATTTTTAGGGTCAACAATTACTATATTGGATACCCAGTCAGCTGGTTTATCTACTTTTTCAATAATTCTGCGATCTTCCAAATTTTTCAATTCCAGCGTTTTTATATAGCGTTCACCCTAGGCTCCAAAACTGAATAAAAAAAATTCTTATTGAATGGCCTCTCTCATCACGAGAGTCATTCCGTTTTTAGAGGCTGTTTTAGAAATCCGATTTAAGCTTATCTCTTTAACGTTTCCTTACATTTGATTTATTCGACTTTTACCGTGTAGTTTTCATTCTCAATAACGTTACTACTTACAAATTGTGGCATGATTGGGCTCCATGTCGGAGCTTCCGTTCCTGAATTGGACTGAGTAACAGCAACGGTCGAAGCCTGCCCACCTTAATACATAATTGAAAACCTGAACTTGGGCCTAAATTAGTATAATGTTATAGTTATTACTTTACATTAATCGCTTAAAAATTAAAACTACTAACTTAATAAACTAACTACTTTCAATTGTGTGGTGTTTCCGTTCAGTTTCCTGTGAAACACTCAAAAAAAATTCCAAAAAACGGGTATTCCTAAATTTATTAATTTAAGAGTAAGCCAAAATACTTACTTAGCAAGTCGGCTTGCGGTTGAGAACGGTTCTCAGTAAATATTTCATCACTAGTTATTACACTTTCGTTACCTAAATGAAATTAAAATATTAGTTACCTTTAAGAATTACCTCTTAAATGGTGCACTTATCATAGTCTTACCGATTTTTTGTTAATGTGCTTCAATGCCAATTTTAATATTTTTTCAACTCTTAGGCAACATTTGTTTACATTAAATTGATATACAAGTTCGTTCTTGGCCGAAAGTTCAAGAAAATAAATATTTAAACTATAAAAAATACTAACGGATGAAACCTTACGAGGTGATCGGAACTTCGGCCTATATTAAGTCAACTTAAACCAACTCCCGAATCAATCAATCCCTAACTGAATCCCTTAATCCCTTACTCAATCTAAACTCAATCTCCAACTGAACCCCTTATTCCCTTAAACTCAACCTCCAATTCAATCCCACCGTAATTTCCAACGAAATTACAAAAATCCAACGACATGACCATCACAATCACCAACACCCACCACCATCACCATCACCTTCACCATCACCATCACCATTACTATTACCATTACCAGGTTATAGAAATATTTACCAATATTTTATATATACTGGTTTGAATAATGAGTTGGGTATTTTTTGGGTATTGAGTTTGGAATTGAATTGGAGGTTAAGTTAGGAGTCAATTCAAACAAGCCAAATATAATAATGATTGGTTGAGAAATAGGCTAGTTAAATCGTACTTGGCCATATTCCAGAACTTCACCCAAAAATCATTTTAGAATCCCATTTTCAATGCACAAGCCGAGTTTCGTCATAATTGGTTGAGAAATTGGCAAATTCCAAAGAATGGAAGATCAGAATCCCATTTCCAACGCATTTATAATAGGCAAGTTCAATAATACTTGGCCATAATCCAGAACTTCATACAAAGATCATTTTAGATATTTTTTTTATTTTGCTTTTTTAGGCTCAGGGACTTTCAAAACTTTGAGAAAAGTGGTTTTGAATCAACCAAATTTTTTATCATTTTTGACAGGATCTCAATACTTTGGTCATTTTAGACCGAAGTAATTACTGAAATTTCTATAGTCGTTATCGAGTTTATAAAAATTCTAAATATTCTGGACATTTTGGTAGGGGTTCAGGTATAGTTCTTAAAAATAATTTAAAATTCATAAAGATGTAAAAAATGTTTAAAAATATTTATTTTCCAAAATCTAGTCGATATTTACATTTTTTTTAATATTTATTCAAATTGCTGAACTATATCTAAACTCAAAACTCATTATCCTTATTAAAAATTCTTCGTTACTTAATTATTTTTATCAAATTTTTCTTAATATAGTAAATTACTACAATTATATATTCCGTAAATCTATCTTAAGCTTAAAGCTAAATTTAGAAGGTTCCCAAAATTACTCAAATTTTACGGAAAATTAACATTTTAAGTTAAAATACCGATCGAGTGCTGAAGATTAGTTATTAAATTTGTGAAGAATTGTGGTTTCTGTAATTTGTAGGAATTAGTTATAGTGGCATAGCGGAAAATCTTTATGTTCGCTTATGAACTTAATTTTCTAATAAAATGGAATAGACTCACTGATGATTTTAGTTTAGGCTGCAGACGCTCGTTCTCAATAAATTTGGTTTTTATCTTCGAAAGTACTAGACAAAAAATTTTGTTGGCTCAAAAACTTTTAGATATTGTCTGTAAAATCCAAAGTTTAAGCTCTATTATCTCAGTTTTAAAACATTTTGTCATGAAACCAACTTACGAGTATTAATACTAAAGCTTAGTATGCTCTACTTCTTTACCTATGGCCGTACGATGGCCATAATCGTCACCTTATTTTAACTTTCCAATTATTTTAGAAGACTTGTATCGGCTCAGTCATGCATGAAATTATTCAATTACTCGTGCGTTTCATTCGCAGATTTCATTTAATCATTTCACCACTACAATACCAAGCGAAGTTTTTCCTTTCAAATATAATCAACCAAAATATTGTTACGTTTTTACCTTGTCAATTAAGGTTCGTATCACTGGATTGTGAATAATACAAAATCAATTTAATTTATCTCCAACGAATTTATTTATTTCACAAAATTTATTACAACACAGTTTATCAAATAAAACTCACAAAATCATTTTATATAAATTATTCTTAAATTTTAATGTTCACTTTTACTTTTTATTTTACACTAAAACACTCTTTAAATCACTTTTTAATTCCTTTTAATCTTTACACTGTCGCTTACCAAATACTTCTAATCCAATTCGATCTCGTTCGCCTTTTTATGTACACAAACCAAATTTCTTGAAAGCTCATGACTTTTCCAGTTAGAAAAGCGTAGAAACATTTAGAACAATTTTTATCATGGAAAATTCCATTTTAGTACAGTAAAACATTGACCTATTAATTTAACGTATTCTATTACACACTAGGTGTCACCGTCACAATATTTCCATTTATCTTTGCTACATGCTATCTAACGAAACAAACTGTGACGGTGACACCTAGGATGTAATAGAATAAGTTAAATTAACAGCTCAATGTTTTACTGTACTAAATGGAATTTTCCATGATAAAATAGTTCTAAATTTTTCTACACAATTAGTACTGGAAAAGTTATGAACTTTCGAAAAGTTTTGTTTTTGTATATTAAAAGGCGAATAAGATCGAATTGGGTTATTAGAATTTGTAACGCGATAGTGTAAAGATTAAAAGGAATTAAAAAGTGATTTAAAAATTGTTTTAGTGTAAAATTAAAAGTAAAAGTGAACAGTAAAATTTGAGAATAATTTATATAAAGTGATTTTGTGAAATAAATAAATTCGTTGGTGTTAAATTAAATTGATTTTGTATTATTTTTAATCCAGTGATACGAACCATACGCCTTGTTAACAAGGCAAAAACGTAACAATACAGTATAAACTGTTACACACAAATCGTATCGACACTCCATCTCAGAATTGTAAACAAAACTGTTTTTTTTTATAATAAACTGCTATCAAAAATTATTCTTTTACTCAGTGACTTAATAGCAATATTTGATTTAAAGAGTCAAAGGATTTGAAAAAAACAACAAAACTATCGTTTCTAGAATTATTCATTAAACATTGAATATTTTCAAAATTAAATAATTCGGCTAAACATTTAATATTTACAATTTTAAGAACCGCGTAATTTTTAAATATATTGAATTAAAATATTTTTGGAATTACAAATCATCGAATTACAATGAATTTTTCATGAATTTTTAACTCAAATTTTTTAAAACTTACTAAATCCCAATATTGAGGTTTCACAACATTACATTGCATTAGTGGCAAATATATATGGCTATTGTTTTATCCTAATCTTTGTATCTGAATATTGTAACAATTGAGCTGAGCTTCCTCAGCTCAATAAACAAAAATTTGTCTCTAACGGCGTTAAGTCACTTCGTATGGTATATCCTGAGCTCAAGGCCGTTAGAGGTATGTATGTTAGTCATGGGTGTCGGAGTGAAACGGTTGGAAACCTAGACTTTGTCGTATTTGTTGAATTGGGGAGGACAAAAGTATAAGACTTTTACTTAATGAAATGATTTGTGGTTGGCTTGACAATTTTTTTTTGGACCCACAATTTTTATCCCTTTGGACGCTTCAGTGACATTGGTCGTATGGCGAGGATAAGGCTGAGCCATACCGGTTTTAATAACTAAAGAGATAATTTCTTTAATAGGGATTATTTTTTTATATGCAACTATTTATTTTGAAATGAAGCTAACGTACAGCAAAATTTGCTAATTGGTTTGAATATTCGATTTTGTAGTTTTACGGTGGTCTACAACGAAATACGGATAATAAAGTAACGAATGTCAACAGGCGACCAATTCACACACTCATAATTCAAGGTAACCCCATTTAATCAAGGGGCCCAAGAGACCTTAGTGATACACGGGCAGAAAAGAAGTGTAAGTCCCGCTACCTCCTTTCCTCAAGATAGGATAACTATAATTTTGAAGTTAAAATATTTAATGATATCAGCTGAAAATACCTTAGTGTAAGTGATCTTGCTTCTATTGGAAAAAATTCCATTTTTAACTTTTAAAATTTAGTACTGGAACATTCGAATTCTCATTCGAGAAACATTTTTCGAAGGCTGAAGGATTTAGATCTTTTTGAAATATTTGCGGGTTTCCACTTTAATATTTGGAAAATCAACAGTGGTTTTGATCATAGATATGCTTTATATAGGTCATTAGAAAAAAATAAAATATATGGGAGAGGAGTTTCATAAAATACATAGGCATAAATAAAAGCCTAATAAAGAAGTTTTTTAATATTAGTTTGTTAGTGTGTGTTAGAAATTTGTCAAAGAAGTAACAATTTTAACTATTTTTTTCAAATAAACTAATCAATCATCTGAGTGAACGTTAATTCCAAAGCCAAGCTCCTGAAATGACATATATATATATATATATATATATATATATATATATATATATATATATATATATATATATATATATATATATATATATATATATGCTTTTGTAACGTTTTGTGGCATTTGCCTTCTCAAACTGTTGCAGTAGAAGTAATGATCAATATTTTGTTCTCTATTTGTTCAGTTTAGTTTCTGATTTATTTATAATAGTGCGACAGAGCTCACGAAAAATTAAATATCAATAATTTGTTTCATCGTTTTCCACAACTAACATGACCTTACGTAACATATAATACAACCAAAAATACCAACAGCAAAATTTTTCTCAACTATATACAGGTCTGAGGCAACATTTTCCAATAGCTCAAAAATTGTTTGTGCTGCAAACTAATGATTGTACAATATCAAGCAAAATCATTCAGTCATCTAAGTTTGCTCGAGTACATCGTAAATTGTCCGATTTTTGGCATACAAATTTAGAGTTACCACAAGGTGTACAATTTTACAAAAATTATACATTTTTGTAATTAGAACAATGTTGCAAAAACTCTATCAGACACTAAATCAATAATTATTAAAATATATTTAAAATTTTGAATTGTTATAAAACATTTTTTAGTGAGTTTTTGAAACATTTTATATAACGTGCTGCATTCAGATCTTTGCAACTTTATAACAAAACATGTTATATAACAATGTTATAGTTATATAACACTATGTAAAATAACGTCTTTCATGTTATATAAAAATATTTACGTACGTAATGGTAACGCGAATTTATTTAGTGGAAATGGTGAAACCAGAAGTATGTTCACTAGAAGGCATTCTGCCTTTTAATGTGACATTTTAACATTGTAAAACATCATTTCGTTTAAGACATGGTGGTGTCAATTTTACATTTTTTTTATAATTTTAGTAAACACACACCGTTGAACACACCATTCGTTGTCATAATCGATTGAAACTGTTTATTCTCCAAACCTACTAATTTCGCCACCAAAATCATATAGATTAGGTTTATTGGTAATAATTTTTAAATTCGTCTAAATTACGTGTACGTCGCGAAACAACACTGCTGTCAATGGAAAAGTCGACAGTTTTGTTGAAAATGTCGGTATCAGGCTCACAGAGTAGCACGAAGTAAATAAAATTATTTGCAAATAAATTAAATCATTAAATATAAACGGCATATTAGTTTAAATCACATAAAACCCTAAAAAAAAATAAAATGATCATTATATTAATTAATTACTATAAAGTATGCAGTAATAAAAATATTTTGTAAATTAAAATTAAAATTAATATTAACACATTAAATATACAAAATAAAAAGAAGAATGAATAAAACCACCATAAAATACTAAAAATAATAATGTTGTTTAATAACATTATTTTTATTATGATGATTTTATTATAATTTTGTTTTAAAATTGAAAAATAAAAATTTGTTTGCTTGTTTGCGTGAGTCCTTCATAATATGTCAGTGCTTATCATAACCTTAAAAAAGTATCAGACAATCACTTAGAACAGCATAAAATAAAAATTTGTATTGACACCGATAACTAGTTATTGGGAAAAATTACACATAGTTCCTACATATGTATGAGTGTTCAGGAAGCCAATAAAAACGTATATGTGTACATATCTGAAAAATCGTTACAAAAAACTAGTAATAAAGCATACATAATACGATATTCGAGTATGTAATAATAACAAACATAAAACATGTATCTTGATTTTTTATTTTTTTTTTGCTGTTTTTGTTAGGTAGTTACGTTATGCTGCTTTCAATTAACATTCATTACGCGAATCACTTGTTGTAACACAATAAAACAAAACAAAGCCGTTTGTGTGTAAAAGGAAAAAAAAGGGATAAAAAGGAAAATTGTTCATTTTAACAAAATGGCAAGAGAAAATGAATGGAAAAAGAGGGTGAATTAGAAGCTAACAATGATTTTTATCGGAAACGAAATAACGTGGATCATATTCAATATAATAATATTATACGTTTGATGAATTTTCATGAAATGTATAGTTGAGTGAAAATTGATTGGTTTTGTATCGGCCGCGTATTTTCATATATTTCAATTAAATTACATATAGTTTTTGGTACGTACAAAGGTAATCATGATTTATGACAACAATTCGAATAATACAATTTTGGACGTGTGTGCGATTTGTAGTAGTGTTTCAGAGTTTTTATAATCCACCTACAACATTGAGTCACCACCCTGTATTATAAGCGGTAAAATTGTATAATTTTGGAAAATATAATTAATGGAGGTTGGGAGACTTGCTAATTACTATCATATTGTATGAGTTGTTATTTTAATTTAATTGGAAGCGACGAGGAAAAATCAAATAAGCGAAATTTGGTACAAGATGTATTGTATTAAGAAATGCCTTAGTGCTTTGTGCTTGGATCTAATAGTGTCAACCACGGTTTTTTTTTTTTAAATATCTGTTGTTGCGCTTCACAAATTGGTTTTGGCTCCTTGGACGAAAATGACTATTTATGTGAAAAACTGACCCGTTCGAACCATATATAAAGGCCGCTACGATTTTAATATTTTTACATTTAAGTTAATTCTTGTATAATTTTTCAAAATGTATATCTGATTAGCATTTTTAAACTTAGTAGAGAGTTTAAAGTATTGAACATAGCTAAGCGAAATATGTTGAAATCGAAAAAACCCAATCTTAAACCGGGCTTACGTGAAAGAGGAATATTCTTAAAAAGTTTTATTTTCACAATTTGGAACATCAAAAAGCAAAAAAGGAAACAGAACAAACTCCTGAAAGAGAATCGGAAAACCAATTTCTAAAGTGGTCACCTGAAAGAAAATATATTCCAAGGAGTCTTGGGTGAAATATTCGACATAGCAATTAGAGATGTGCTAACTATAATGAATAATAGACAGAACAAAACATTTCTTAACATGCAAAGAAAAGAACACATGAGTGACAGTGACGGTTTTTGTGAGAGTGAAAACTAAGAAAAAAATATACAACACACAAGCGACTACAAAACACAAAAATCTCAAAAAACACCGAGATTATGGATTCGGATAAATTCGGTGAAAAGGACTTCTACACATCAAAATGATTGATTGCGAAAATTTCTTCCCATCAAGCTAAATGAGAACCAAATTTTAGGTGTATGACAACAGCTCTGAATAAAATTTGAATAATTTTGAGTGGTTTCTTCCAGCTTTGTTTGAGTGGTATTTTACTTTTTGATTCAAATTCCACTCAAAATTAAAATTAAATTTTAATTAGGTGGAGTAGAATCTTCGTTAGTACTACAAACTGTTAAAAATTTCACTCAAAACTTGAAAAAATTTAATGCTTTTTAATTTAATTCATACCAACTGAATGTCTAATTATACGTGGTATGGCTACGGACCATCCAATCATTTTATTTTTTTTCATTCAAACGTGATGTAAATTAATTTTAATATATACGAGTAGCAGTTCGAATAGTTTTCTAAATAATTTTTTCAATCAGGCTTGATTTGAGTGTTTTTGTTTTTTTAGTTAAAATATTCGTAATAGATAGAATTCTATTTTTACTTCATATCCTAATTAGTCTGAATAAATTAAACTAAATATATTTTGAGTGAAATTTAAGTATACATTTAATTTTTGAATAAAATTTCACTCATTTTTCTGTTACATCCTAGTATAAAATAAATTTTCAATAAAATTTGAAAAATTTTGAATGGTTTCCGTCAGCTTTGTTTGAGTGATATTTTACTTTTTGGTTCAAATTTCACACAAAATCACAATTAAATTTTAATTATTTTGAGTAGAATCTACATTAGTAGTAAATTTCACTCAAAATTTAAAAAATTGAATGAATTTTAATTTAATTCATACCAATTGAATGTCTATAAAGTGAAATAAAATTGTATTTGGGCATAATTAGAGTACAATTTGGATTTTTTTAAATATTATTTCGCTTATAAGAAAATTTGAATGAAATTATTTAATTTCAAACTAGATTTCAGTAAATAATGTATATACAAACCTTCAATGCTTAATAAAATTCGATTGTTATTTTTGAATAATTAAGTAAAATACTGGTAATACGAAAACTGTCGAAGCAATAAATTTGAGATATTTGGAGATAAATCTTAATCCATAATTAGAATGCTATTTAAACATAGATAACAAAATATTATGTTCACTGTATATAAAATCGGGTTAAATTTTCAATACTGATTTAAATTTCACCCAAACGTGTTGTAAATTATGTTTAATATTCAATCAGATTTGATTTGAGTGTTTTAGATTTTTTAGTTAAAATATTCGTAATAGAAAGAATTCTATTTCTACTTCATATCCTAATTAGTCTGATTATTCAACTAAATATATTTTGAGGAAAATTTTACTATACATTTTTGAATACAATTTCACTCATTTTTCTGTTACATCCCAGTATAAAATAAAATTTGAATAATTTTAAATAAAATTAGAATAATTTTGAATGGCTTTGTTTGAGTGGTATTTTACTATTTGGTTCAAATTCCACTCAACATCAAAATTAAATTTTGATTAGTTTGAGTAGAATCTTCATTAGTACCACAAACTGTTAAAAATTTCACTAAAATTTAATGAGTTTTAATTTAATTCATACCAACTGAATGTCTAATTATACGTGGTATGGCTACGGACCATTTTTTGTCTATGCCTGGTCCTAGTGGACCGCCACCCAAACCTAACCTAACCTAACTGAATGACTATGAAGTGGAATGAAATTGTATTTAAGCATAACTGGAGTACAATTTGGATAGTAATATTTTTTTTTTTCGCTTGAAAGAAAATTTGAGTGAAATTATTAAATTTCAAACTATAATATTTGAATTATTATTTCTTTCAGTTAATATTTTATATACATACCTTCAATTCTTAATAAAATTTGAGTGAAATTTTGTAATAGTTAAGTAAAATACTGGTAATACGAAAAAGTATTATAAATCTTAACCCATAATTAGAATGCTTTTCAAACATAGCTAACAAAATATTGTGTGGACTGTATAAAACCAGATTAAATTTTGAATATTGATTTAAACTTGATTCAAACGTGATGTAAATTAATTTTATTGAATAAAATATCACTCATTTTTCTGTTACATCCTAGTATAAAATAAATTTTCAATAAAATTTGAAAAATTTTAAATGGTTTCCGACAGCTTTGTTTGAGTGATATTTTACTTTTTGGTTCAAATTCCACACAAAATTACAATTAAATTTTGATTATTTTGAGGAGAATCTACATTAGTAGTAAATTTCACTCAAAATTTAAAAAATTTAATGCATCTTAATTTAATTCATACCAATTGAATGTCTATGAAGTGGAATAAAATTGTATTTGGGCATAATTTGAGTACAATTTGGATTTTTTTAAATATCATTTCGCTTATAAGAAAATTTGAATGAAATTATTTAATTTCAAACTAGATTTCAGTTAATATTTTATATACAAACCTTCAATTCTTAATAAAATTCGATTGTTACTTTTGAATAATTAAGTAAAATACTGGTAATACGAAAACTTTCGAAGCAATAAATTTGAGTTATTTGCAGATAAATTTGAATACATAATTAGAATGCTTTTGAAATATAGCAAACAAAATATTGTGTTGACTGTATAAAACCGGATTAAATTTTTAATATTGATTCAAAATTCACTCAAACGTGGTGTAAATTAATTTTAATATATAGCAGTTCGAATAGTTTTCTAAATAATTTTTTCAATCAAACTTGATTTGAGTGTTTTTGATTTTTTAATTAAAATATTCTTAATATTTAGAATTCTTTTTCTACTTCATATCCTTACTAGTCTGAATAAATTCAAATGAATATATTTTGGTTGAAATTTAAGTATACATTTTTGAATAAAATTTTACTCATTTATCTGTTACATCCTAGTATGTATAACATAACATTTGAATAAAATTTGAGTAATTTTGAGTGGTTTCTGCCAGCTTTGTTTGAGTGATATTTTACTTTTTGGTTCAAATTCCACACAAAATCAAAATTAAATTTTAATTAGTTTGAGTAGAATCTTCATTAGTACTACAAACTGTTAAAAATTTCACTCAAAACTTGAAAAAATTTAATGAATTTTATTTTAATAAAATTGTTTTTGGGCATAGTTGGAGTAAAATTTGGATTTTTTTAAATATCATTTCGCTTATAAGACAATTTAAATGAAATTATTTAATTTCAAACTAAATTTCAGTAAATATTTTATACACATACCTTAAATTCTTAATAAAATTTGATTGAAATTTTTGAATAATTAAGTAAAATACTGGTAATACGAAAACGGTCGAAGCAATAAATTTGAGATATTTGAGGTAAATCTTAATCCATATTTAGAATGCTTTTCAAACATAGCTCACAAAATATTGTGTTGACTGTATAAAACCGGATTAAATTTTGAATATTGATTTAAACTTCACTCAAACATCATGCAAATTAATTTGAATATATAGCAGTTCGAATAGTTTACGTGTTAGTAATAGTACAATAGTGTTTTTGATATTTTAGTTAAAATATTCTTAATACATAGAATTCTATTTTTACTTTATATCCCAATTAGTCTGAATAAATTCAACTTAATATATTTTAAGTGAAATTTAAGTTAACATTTTTCAATAAAATTTCACTCATTTTTCTGTAACATCCTAGTATAAAATAAACTTTGAATAAAATTTGAATAATTTTGAATGGTTTCCTCCAAAATCAAAATTAAATTTCAATTCGTTTGAGCAGAATCTTCATTAGTACTACAAACTGTTAAAATTTTCACTCAAAACTTTAAAAAAAATTTAATGAATTTTAATTGAATTCTTACCAATTGAATGTTTATCAAGTGGAATATTGTATTTGGGCATAATTAGAGCACAATTTGGATACTAATATATTTTTTAATATCATTTCGCTTGAAAGAAAATTTGAGTGAAATTATTAAATTTCAAACTAAAATATTTTGATTATAATTTCCTTCAGTAAATATTTTACATACATACCTTCAATTTTTAATAAAATTTGATTGAAATTTTTGAATAGTTAAGTAAAATAACTACTGGTAATGCGAAAACGTATTATAAATCTTAATCGATAATTAGAATGCTATTTAAACATAGCTAACAAAGTTTTATGTTGACTATATTTAAAACCGGGTGAAATTTTCAATATTGGTTTTAACTTCACTCAAACGTGATGTAAATTATGTTTAATATATAGTGGTTATAGTAGAATAATTTTCTAAATAATTTATTTAATCAGGCTTGTTTTGGGTGTTTTTGTTTTTTATTCAAATTATTCGTAATAAAGGGTGTCCCAAAATTAACGCAAGATTTGAAATTGCCGCCATTTGTGCGGTTAATTGGTGGCAACCCTAAAAAAAAACATTTTAACAGGTAACAGTCTGGGGCTAGTAAAAATGGAGCGTTACACGATACAACAACTTGTTTTCATTATTGAACAATATCTCAAAAATAATAAAAGTTTGGCGGCCACGGTTTGAAAATTTCTTACAAACTATGGTCGGAACAGTGTTTTAACTTTGTCAACTGTGAACAGATTAATTGAAAAATTCACAAAGACTGGATCAGTTGGAAATGCTTAAAAGACTGGTAGTCCAAAAACAAACCGTTCAAATGCCAGTGCGTGAGAGTATTGGCAAAAATCCCGGGACATCAATTCGGCGTCATAGACAAGAATTGCAAATTTCAGGAAGCTCATTACAGCGTATACTTACGAAAGATCTTTGTCTCCATCCTTTCAAAATTCAATTAACACAACAACTAAAGCCTAATGGCCAGGCATAGCAAAGAGAGTTCGTTGAATGGATTATTGAACATCAACAAGTGGATGTTGATTTTTCGAGCCAAATCATCCTAAACGATGAAACACATTTTCACCTTGATGGCTTTGTTAGTCGCCAAAATTTCCGTGTTTTTCACTATTTGCTGCGGGCTGGAGGCATCATTGGACAATATAAATTTTTGAAAATGAGGCTAGTGAAGCAGTGACTGTGACTGCTGCTCGATATTACGACATGATAACGCAGTCCTTTCTCCCAAAATTAAATGATATTGATATGGCCGATATGTGGTTTTAACAAGACGGTTCCACATGCCATACAGATTCGGTGATCAGAATTGGCCCATTTGATCGTGTGATTTAACACCATTAGATTTCTTTTTATGGGGCTATTTGAAGTTTAAGGTCTATGTCAACAAGCCCACAACCAGCCGTGTATTACAATCGACAAAAAAATCCTTATGTGCCAGCAAAGCCGTGTAGGCAATTAGCCCGATGTGTTATTCCATAAATAACCCTATCCTATGTACTTTATAATTGAATAAAAAAATAACAATCTAAAGACTAAAAACAGTGTTTTCTATTTAATTGGGACACCCTTTATATAGAATTTTATTTCTACTTCATATCTTCATTATTCTGAATAAATTCGACTAAATATTATTTGAGTGAAATTTAAGTGTACATTTTTGAATAAAATTTCATTCATATTTCACTCATTTTCCTGTTACATTCTAGTCCTTAAAGAATTTCTATTTAATTTGAACTGATTTTAAAAGAATGTAGGTTCTTAGATTCTTCGAATACTAACAAAAATCTCCGGATATTTCGAGGAAACGTAACTTTCGATTTTAAGAAGTTTTTTTGTTAAATTTAAACGGTTTTGGGAGCTAAAAATTTACGAAATTAAGAACTATGACCTTTCTAAAATGTAAATTTGGAAATTCTAAAATTTTTATTGCAGTTTTTAAAATCAGAAGTTTTATAGTAAGGTTAGAATTGAAAATTTGTCGATATTAGGAATTCGCTAAGTTTTTATATTTTAAAAGTTAGTTCAATACCGCAAAAAAGGAATGAAAACTGTTCCAAAATTTTGTGTAGGATTTAGGTATTTTAAAAAATACGAAAAAATGCCCCAATTTTGTTGGGCATTTTGTCTAGGGCTGCCTTTCCGAACTTTCACATTGTATGGATTTATCACACTTCGTGCATAAAAAACCCAAATAATTGGGGCTTTGTTTATTTTATTTTTGGGGCAAATATTTAAATACAAAGTTCATTAAAGTTATAGCCTCTGGCATAGGCAAGTCATTTTCAAAATTTTTTAAGTAAAACCTTTTAAGATTGTTTTATTTTTTGGTTACAGGATACCCAATTTAAATCTAACCATTCAAATATAAGAAGCCCCTCAAGGCCGTGTCAGATCCTTCAGAGCAGTCACTGAAACGGTAAAATCAACCATGTACACTTTTCAAAGTCATGAAGTCGATCAGAATTTAAAAAATCATCGCAACAGACCAAATCCAAATAATTTCAGAATTTTCTAATGATTTGGTGTACCTAAATTTAAATAAAGTTGAAACGTCAAGTAATTATAGAACGACAGTGATTTGAAATGGGCGTTGATTCAGAAGAAAGCTCCTTCGGGAGCTTACCAAAAATTAGAAATCACGGAAAATTTATGAGAGTTATTTGCCATCAATATGCATAAAAATTTTTACGGACAGAGTACTTTGGATGACATTTTAACTAATTCCCAGTCATAAGTCCTCGTTAGGCTTCATAAATACTTCTGTCAAATTTTTAAAAATTTATAAAAGTTGTAAACCATATTAATACATAAAAAATATTTTGATACATATACATAGTGCTCATAGTGAACAACAATTTTCGTGCGTTATATGACCCAGAGAAAAAAATTGTTGTGGCTTGGAATGATAGATCCTACGAACACGGTGATATTCTCTTGCATGTCGTTAACGGCGAAGAACTCTCTGAAATTTTGTATTAGGTCTACTGTTGGCCGCAATCAGTTGAGATTCGTTTTGAATTCGTAAAACAGTCACCTTTTAGTAAATAAGTGAAAAATGGGCCAGTATTAGCTTTTCTCTTTGACGGCAATCTACATTCGATACAAAGCTACTTTCTTAATAAAACGTAAGTTGTGGAACTGCAGACGACTCCTACAGGGCTGTTAAGTCTCATCGGGTCGTCTCGCTCTTTGTGCCTTTTTTTAATTTTTAAAATGATTCGAACGATCCTCCGGTGGCATTACCTTCACAGCTTCAAATTGAAAAACCAAAGTTGCGTATTGAATTTTAATATCCAAATCGATTAAATTCTTTTAGCAATTCAGGATTTCAATAAATTGTTTACGTGAATTGCTTTTATTAAACCACACACCCATAGGGAAATTTCATAAAACTATAAAATATTTAATTTATTTATTATCAGAATAGCAAGGTTCGTTTTTTTTTATGGCGCTATTAAACAAAACCTGTATTGGGTAATTTTGATTGAGCAAAGGCTAACGTTATGCACTATAAAAATCTTTTATTCGGTAATTTATTCTGCGAGACATAAAAATTTTACTACGCTTCATCTAAATATGTACATACATAAATAAAATAAACTATAATTTAATCAAAATTATTGAATATCGGAAGCAAAAAAAAAACGCTAGTCATAATCTCTATTTAGCGTATAGGTATCATTTATATACGTGGCTTGGATACTAAGATAAACGCCTACTAATCCTATATTCTACACAAATTTTTTACAGCAATATAAAAATAAAATAGATAGCTATTTGGTTTGAGAACATTTGTTTTGCAGACAAGTAAAAAATTTACTTGATGTGTACAATCTAAAAGACATAAAAAAAAAATAGAGCACAAATAAAAAACCAGTATTTTTCTCTAAGTGTGTCCAGAATTTTATATTTATCACTTTTCTTAAATGTGGTGATAAATAAAACTTTTCTAAAAACGGCGAGAAGTACAACAAAAAAAAAATGTTTTATACTTTTTTTAAATAAAGATTTTTATTTGTTTGTGTAACCATAAAAATTATTATTACACTGAAATACTTTGCGATCGTGATAATGGTAAAACGAAATAACAGAGCGAAAACCCCAAAAAATACTGGAATATTTCTAACTCAGTTTCAACTCAAAATATAATATATAGTGAAAAAAACAAATCCCGATGGATAAAACGAGCAAACCAGTAAAAAAAAAAAAATCATAAAATAAATTCAAAATTAAACGATTGTTTTTGTTTCCTCTAGTTCTCCAAAAACGTTCCTACATCCATAACCAACTCGTACACGAACGAGTATAATTTAGCTAAGGAGATCCTAATATTTTTCAGTCATGCTATAGACAATTACACCAATTCGAGATAATTAGTCAAAAAACAATTCAACCCTTATTAAGAATTATACCTGAACCAATACTAAATTTACAAAACCTTTCATATTTTCTTTTAAATCTTCACAATAACCATACAATAGGGGACATGAAAAATAAATAACACAACGCAAAAAAAAAAACAAATAAAAGTTTGTTTTTTGTGTACAAAAGCTCAAATATACAATATAAAAAAAAAAGTTAAGTAAAATTCATTTTCATTTAAAATTTAATTTTTTTTTGTGTGTTGTGATTACAATTTTTAAGGTTTAACTTGAATGAACATAAACTTGATTTTTTTTTTTTTTGCTAAATTATTGTTTAGGTTTAAAGATTAAATAAAATAAAAAGAAAATATTATAAGCAACAACAAACATAACAACACAACAACCAGAAATGTATATTTGGGGAAGATGTTTGCTTCATAGTCTCACATTAATTCCATGCCATAATTTCTTTTTTCCTTTTGACATTATTGCTGTAGCTCGGCTTTTTTTTTGTTTTTTTTGATTTAGTCTTCCATAAAATTTTTTTTTGCTATACGTACTTATAACATAAAAGGGAATATCTTAACTATAAAAAAAAATACGCAGTAAAAATATTATCTAAGAGATGGAAAAAAAATTGGATACAGTTTTTTTTTTAAAAGTTCATTTAGGAATAATAAAAAAATATAATAGAGAAGGGATTTCGGTTTTTTTTCGTCCATATTAAAATGAACGGCATTACACTTCAGATAAAATATTTTTTTTTTTTTTTTTAATAACAATGTTTACACACCCATTTCTTCATTATCATATAATTAAGGACTCCAAAAATCCAAACCAAAACGAAAAAAAAAAGAAAAAACGATTTGAAGAGAATTTCGTTGATGCTTCTTTTGTTAAAACGAAATTGGGTTATAAACGACACCATATTGCATAGTTTAGTTGTAAATTATTTGTTTTAATTTCTACTTTAGAATGAGATTTGAGACGAACAAAAATTACAAGGTTGTTAAATTGTCCAAAGGGATATTAACGCCACGTGTAAAGAAACAAGAAGTGTTGAAAGTTTTAGAATTTCAAATACCTATCTAAACAAATAAAGAAATGTAAAAGTTTTCCAAAATTCGAAAAATTTTAAGTATTTTAAAAATTAAGAACATCAATGAATTTTTAAAATTTTTGGAATTACAAGAAATTCAAAAATAAAATATTATTTTAAATGTTTTTTTCGGCTTTTTACAGACACAAATATATTAGTGAAAATGGCATTCACAAGATTTTCGATTGATTAATTATATATAAAATCAAGAGGCCAATTATTCATAATATATCTACCCAAAAAATTAGAAATATCAATCCCCCCAGTACTTTACCCCAAGAGTCCCTGAACAAAACAAAAAAACCGAAAAAAGTCATTTGATAAACGCGTGTGGGCATTAAACACACACAAATGATGGTTTTTCTTGAGTTTTTTGATTTAGCGAATATAATTCACTAAATCAGTACGTTGGTATTTGACACTATCTGTGATAGACATTTTTTTACTAAAAATATTTCTCAAATTTTTTTACGCCTCCCTGTGCATCTTTGAGTAATCTTGTTCAGCTGAGGAGAGCTTGATTGACGCGAACATTATTTTGGCTTTTCAATCCCATATATCTAATGCGAAAATACACAACCAACTCCATATGGACTAACATCAGTTTGTTAAAATGATTGGTTTTAGCGGGTCAAAAAGTTTCAAAGTGTGATTGTTTAATATTAATTGGTTACAATTTTCGAACAGAAATTGATGATTTTCTGACCAAACAAATAGAAAATCTTGATGTAGAAGATTAGACAAGATATGTAATTTTGAAAACAAATTTGGTAAAAAACCTATTGCGTCAACTTTTGTTCCGTCTGATCGAATTCCATCACCCGAAATAATATGGCCAAGATATTTGACTGAGTTTTGAAGGAATTTACATTTCGAAATATTTATTCGAACACTAGGTTCGTTTAACTTCTACAAAACTTCAAATAGAATTTTCTTGCATTCTTCCTTTGACGATCCACCTACAAAAATGTCATCCAAATAACATTTAATATTTTTTACATAATTTAAAATTTAATGTATTAGATCAAAATTTGACGGTGCCGCTGAAACTGCCAAAGGATGTCTGGTTTATTAAATGGGTATTTATGGTCATATACTTGAGGTTTTTCACTCAACAACAATTGCTGACCAAGATCTACGTTTAAGTTAATATTTGAAGGAAAGTTGTGCTTGAAACTACGTCGCCTGAAATTAACAAATAAGTCATCTAATCGGGAGCACATAAGTGCATCGGCAAACTTCGATTTTGCCGTGCTAAATTAACATTATGCCATAATATGCGGACCTAACTAATTCCTCGTCGAAAAAATGTTGTCTGAAAGACTGCTGACTCTCATCTATAAAATTGTTTGAAAGACCATTGTATACCTACTTTCTTATCAGATTACTCTATTCTATTGATTATGAGCTGGAAAAATTATTCAATAAACGAACTAGAATCGAACATTTTTGAATTCGTTGGTTTTGAGCGTTGAAATATTTTTTGATAGCAATAATAATATTTTGAATCTCGTTAATTCTGTATATGGTACGAGTATATTACATAAAAAATAAATTTTTAAGCAAACTTATCTTAGTTTCCGTTGTATACTAGTAACCCTATTTTAAAATTAATTAATATTGGTATTATCAATTGTTAGCATTTAAAAATTAATTTCGCTAAAATGAACATTGAAGCAAATTAACTATCAGGTAAAGTGTAAGCATTTAGTGTACAAGTTTAGTGATTCAAATTGACTAAAATATTCGCGCTCGTAGTCAAACGGTCAACCAAATTTTAGCCATACAGGTTTTAAGCAACGCCATTCATGACAATACCCCGTTAGAACCCTTTTTTTTTTAAAAAAGAGGGTGGGTTGGTAAGAGGAACCCTGTGCACTTCGACCAGCAAGATCTATTGTGCATCCCCGTGTAAGAGTAGAGAAATCAATCTATTGTGAAATGAAGGTCCAGGTCCTTGATAAACACCACAAGGTCATGCCATCATCGTGCTGACCATCAGCACCAGATCATCAGCATAGGCAATGATTGATATTTGAGAGTTCCTCAAAATAGCGAGCAAGTGGTCCATTACCAAGAGCCACAGTAACGGCGACAGTACTTCGCCCTGAGGGCAGCCCTTGGTAGGTTCAATTAAGATGCTTGCTTCGCCAATCGAGGCTTTAATTCTCCTGCTTTTGAGCATGTTTATTATCCACCTGATGGTTGAGGAGTCGATACCCTTCGCTACTGCTTGTTCCCGAATCACCTCGAAATTGGTATTATCGAAGGCACCATGGATGACAATGAAGGAGCATAATAGTGCCTGCTTGTTACGAAGTGTATCCTCGATTTCCGATGTTAATTCATGCAAGGCTGTCTCCGCAGATTTTCCCAACTGATAAGCATGTTGGCTAGGATTTAGAGGACATCTTTGGATTGTATTGAGTCTGATATACAGGCCCAATATTTTTTCCATGATTTTAAGTATAAATGATGTAAGGCTAATAGGTCTGTAGGACCTAAAGTCCTCGGGGGATTTATTCTCATTTTTTGGTAGGAAAATGTCTCTTACCTCCCTCCAGCATCTGGGGATGTATTCCAGACTAAAGCTGGCTCTATATAATTTAATTAGGTCAAGTACATCCAGGCCTCGGTGAAGAAAAATGGGATAGATTCCATTCCTTCCTGGAGACTTAAGGGGACCAAATGAATTGATAGCCCAGCGCAACTCTCCAGGGGTGAAGATTTCCATCGCTCGCTTGTAGGCTCCCCTTGGGACTAGATATGGATGCACCAAGCTCATATCAGGGTCCTCCCGAGCCGCGATGATTGTGCACTCCGGAAAGTGTCCCTTCACCAGACATTCAAGAGTCTCTTCCCTTGATGTGGTTAAGGTCCTGTCCAGCCTTCTTACTGAGCCCAGTGGGTTTTTATGATCTAATGCGAGGGCTTTTTGGAGTCGGCAAGCTGCCGGAATCTCGTCTATCTTCCCGCAAAAAGTTCTCCAGCTCTCTCTTTTGCTCTTCCTCAGAGTCCCATTATAGTGGGTGAAGGCAGTTCGATACGCTGCCAGTCATCAGTTATTTTTGCTCTGTTAAAGAGCTTACGCACTGTTTTCCTTTTAGTCTCCAGGGCGGAGGTCCACCAAGGAACATCCCTAGTTCCTCTAACACGCACCGTAGGGAAACTTGAGTGATAGGCATCAATTATTGCCCTGGTGAGATTATCAGCAACGCTATCAAGCTCTGCAACAGAGCCGATAAAGTTCTGTAAGCCCACTACATTGTCTTGTAGTTTATTGGTAAAGACTGCCCAGTCCATACCTTTAGATATTCTTACCGTACTTTCTGTTATTTGGGGGGTTCTAATATCATATCTTATATACCTATGATCCGACAAAGGTGCTTTCCCCGATACATGCCAATTCTGGACTGTGCTGGAGGTACCCATGTCAGACATAGTAAGGTCCAGCACCTCCTTTCTAATGGCATTCACAGAGGTTGGCTCGTTCTCTGTATTATTTATAGCAACATTAATTGATGAACAGTATTCAAAAAGTTGCTCACCTCTTGTATTGGTGTTGGTGCTACCCCAGACTGTGTTATGTGAATTAGCATCACAACCAATGATGAACTTCTGCCACGTTAGAAGCCTTACAAGCATGTGTAGAAAATTTGGATAGCCGGTATACAGATTTTGGTAAACAAGAGGAGGAATGCTGATAGCTAAAGAAGTAAACGAAATATACATGACGATTTCTACACGAAAAGCTAAAATCAACGTAAGGTCTCAAGGAAGTAAAACTGAGGGTCAAAATCTGAATGATACGAGGAATAAACCAAAATCACAACGTCTGCTTACCAAAATTCAACAATGAACTATTCGAGGGCGATTAAAGATTAAGGCTTCATATTTCACGATTTATTTTTAACGTCCGTTCATAATACTAAAAGTTTAAGTACAGTTCATAAACTACAAGTGTTATGAAGAAGCTTGAATCAAATTAATTAATAGATACAATAAACCCAAGCAAATAGTGTCCTCGTTGATTCAATTATTTTTGAAACAAATAAGTTTTACTCAATCCAACCATAAGGATTATGATACATTACATGAGGTCATTCGGTTTAGAGCTCTAGAAGATTCAGCAGAAACACAGGATCACTATAGCTAATGCTTATTATAGTAAATAACTTAGATGCTCCAGACAGTTATGCGCAAAGGAATCGGTCGACGATACATTCTA
This sequence comes from Tipula vernalis, assembly GCA_958295665.1. Classification (NCBI taxonomy): domain Eukaryota; kingdom Metazoa; phylum Arthropoda; class Insecta; order Diptera; family Tipulidae; genus Tipula; species Tipula vernalis. Next base: position 432,892,898 of record OY282558.1, read on the forward strand.
CAGGCGATAAATAAATTCTTAATTCTTATAATTTCATATGTAATATTCAAATCCCCTTCTTAAACTGTTGTCTATCGCTTTGCTTTAAATCCAAGCAAATAACGGTCAACAAAAGCTCGCAAGAGCGCTATTCGATTCAGTATCGCAATCAACAATCAACACGGAATCCTGCAAGCAACGGCTAGGCTTATGTCGAAAATATTCAAATATTTCTATTTACGGCCTAGCATCGAGATGTGCCCCGAAAACAAGAGGCAAAAATATGATCAGTACATTCTGTCAAAAAAGTACCGGAAATTGTTAAATAAAACACAAATTTTAAGTTGAATCATAAAAGTTGATTTTGTAAGTATTCCCCATTAGAAGATACTATCTGATCAAATTTGACTCGGACTGAATGAAACAGATGGCTGCCAAACTCACACTAATGAACGTATTTTACTCAAACAACAGACGATCCAGGTCAAATTTAATCGAATGGTATACACATATGCCAGCATTTTTCCAATCATTGAAATATTTTTTATAGGCAGTTTTCTGAAGGGAAGTGTCTTCAGTTCGCGCACCGATTTTTATATGACTTCAATGGTGTCAAAACAGGTTCCACAGAGTAGCGAGAAACAGGAAATAGTCACCAGATGCTAAATCAGGCGAATGTGATACCTGCTATAAAGATGGTATAATTCCATGTCTCTATTTGTTGCTGCGGCTTATATCACAATATAATATAGTTTAAAAACAAGTTAAAAGTCAAGCTTTCTTTTTGTGATATTAAAATTTTTTTATTTTATTTAATTTGGAGACCGGTGCGAATGTGATAGTTGATCGATGATATTTATTGAGTTATTGGCCTAATATTCATTCACAATCGTAACTCGGGGTGATGGCGTGTTATCGCCGTGTAAAATACACGAATTTTTTCCCATAATTCCCATAAGTTACTTTTTTCGCATCAGCACAAGAAATTTCATTTCCAACACAAAATTTACGACAAACTCTTTGTTCAATAATTTCGTTCATCGTAAAAATCGCCATGCACTAAACATTTTTAAATCCCTTCAGCGCGAGTATTTTAAATTAAAAATTCAGAAATAAATATCTTCACGTATCAGTCGAGCTCTTAAATGGAGTAAAATTTTTGTTGGTTATCTTAACGGAATAAAAGTTATCTATTCCAAATTTGCCAGTGTCTCACTAGTCCAAATTCGGATGGCTTGTTACAACCAAAATGATTGTAATATTCAGAACAACAACGTACATATAAAGCACAAAGTTTCAAATGAAAACGTATAATGTTACTTACAATTGAAGAAATTTTGGAAGATAAAAGAATCATTCATAAATTCTACAGACGTTGAACCTAATCCAGAAATTCCTTCTGAAATATTTTACAGAAATGCTACAGTTAGATCCACTAATGGAAAATATATCGTCAATTTGCCATTTGTTAAGCTACACGGCCGAATTTATGAAACTCCCTAAATATCGCACAGTCTAGGTTATTTAGATTTATGGAAAGATGTGCCATAGGTCAGCAGAATACTGTAAACAGTTTCAAATATTCATGGAAGAGTACATTTAGTCAATAGAATGACACATATTTCATGAAGTAAAATACCACTTGAAGATAACCATAACTATTTTAAGCCTTAGTGACCTTGAATGATTGCTTTCATATTAGTTACAAATTGCAACCAAATCTAACTACCACATTACTTTGTTTTAGGCAAAACATTATTGCGATTAATGCTGAACATCGAACACCATGTGCACCATTTCTTGCGATAGTTAGTTTAAGTGGCAAAAATTTATCAATCAAGATATACAGATGTAGGTTACATTATTAAAAACCAATTTTAAATGGTCGTTTTACTCTCTAAGTGCTACTGTCGAAGGTGCAATATTGCTAAAGGATCAAATCAATGATATTTTAACCAACTGCGGATTTAGGCTTCGTAAGTGGAAATGCAACTCTAAGAGTTTGTTACAATCAGTAGAACGTGATAACATAGAAGACATACCAAAATTAATTCATGATGATTAAACACTAAAACGCTCGATATTTTGTGGTATCCGCAACAAGACGTATTGCAAAAATATTAATTAATTATCTCCACTTGTTATAACTTTTAAAATATTTTTAAAGAGATTATTGGTATTTAAAACTGAATGGGATGAAGCAGCAACCTACCAATATTTTATAAGCATGGAAGAAGATTTATTCAAATGTACATCATCTGCAAGCCATCAAAATTCCAAGGTGTGTTTATAAATCTTAAAATCTAAAATCGAGTCAGCTTCAAGCACTTTACGATGCTTTGTGATATAAGTATACCAGCATAAAAGATTTCCATCTAAGTTATGGTGCCAAACATCAAATTATCTTAGCGAAACCTCATACTGCTAATCGATTAATTATCGAAGAACTAAATGTTCGAAATTTACATGCTGGAATTACATTGATGTTAAGTTTAAGATACGAGTATATAGAATAATTTTTGACTTGCATAAAATATCGAAGGGTCCAAGCGTGTTCGTATATGTCTTGCAGTAAAATCCATGCATTTAAAGATGGTAAGCAGTCTCAGTACAAAATTTTTCCTTGCTGCGCTAAAAAGATTTAACTATGGGGTGACAACGTAGTCTTTCGTTGTCACAAACAAGAAACAACAGATCAAAATATCGAATTTTATATTACAGAAAGGCATTGAGTTCAATTTTAACCCAACTTGTGCACCTTATTTTGGAGGTTTATGGGTAGCGGCCGTAAAATCCACAAAATTCTATTTCCGAACAGACATAAACACAGCTAACATGAATTTTGAAGAATAAATTTTTTCTGCTATTATTTAGTCAATTTCTAAATTAAAACGTGAAAATCCTTCCTATCTAAATTCTAAAATTTTGAAAACAGTACCATTTCGAATATTTGGGTTACCAGAACTATATTTGCTTTGGATTTTGATCTGTTTTCAAAATCAACCATTACCTAAATTATCTGTAGCTAAAATTATTAAATGTGTAGTTATTTCATAAAGTACAATATATAACTGAAGAAGATAAGATGCTTACCGAAACGTTGTGCCAATGAAAATTATTTTTTGTATTGGCTGTAATCTTAGCCGTTAAAAGAATGTCAATAATTTTTACTTCAATCACTTACCTCGAATTGATAGAAAAGAATAAAAATCAAACTAAGGCATTTTGAGGTATAAAAGAAAACATTTCAACCAAAACCGATGTTGAATGTTTCTGCTGAGTATAAAATACGCCAATTAGAAATCGCTAGAAATAAATTTAAATTACCAATATGAATGTTGTTTTGGCGGTGACTTATTTAAACCAATCGTACATACTGAATATTGCTTGTTGATATACTCGAGTTTTTTATTCCGATCATATTTTTTTTACCTAATATACATTTTTATGTTTTTTACATTATTACTTGATAGTTATGTTACACGTTTTTATGTTTTTTTCTAATGTGATAGTCGCGCTTTTGCTACCATACCGCTTTATTAGCACAATTCAATCACTCTTGATTTTTTATTTTATTTTTTTTTTTAGAGACATTTTCCTATTAATCATATTTCCTATTTTGTTGGACGATAGTCAATATCAATAAATATTCATCAAACTTTTACTCACTTCTTATGTTAAATAGTTTGCACATGTTGAAGGGTCATTTTAACAAGGACAAGCGAACTAATTGAACAAACAAACAAAAATGTTTTAATTTATTTTTACAATCCATAAAGAAAGCGGGCAAAATATTATATCGATTGCTGTAGATACAGTTCTACATAAGCTTCTCGCACTTAAAAAAAAACAAAAGTAACGAAAAACTGTTATAATCCCAAACGACTAATCATGATAACAGAATAAAAAAAAAATAACTAACTTTTTTATTTTTTTTTATTCTTATAATGTTACTCTTCTATTTTTATTTATTTCTTACTTTGTGTTCAATTACACAAACATGAAATTGCAAACTCTAAATCCATTTTAACAAATTTTCTTTACTCTCCACAGTCCTCCTCACCAGAATGTAACGATTTTCTTCATTCTATTCTATAACAGAGGATTAAATACGTATTTTTATTTGTTATTTGTTTGTGTGTGTGCTTCTTTAAATGAAATAAATTTTTTTTTCTGACTTTGAGCAAAAAAGAAAAAGAAAACTCTTAAAAATAGAAAATAAACATAAAATATACGTAATCAAAAAGAGTAATGACGGTTATCTATATGTGGCATTGATTGGTGCAGTAGATTTTTATTTGAACATTAAAGGGAAAAATCAAAAAAAAAAAAAACAAAAAAACGTCGGGTTTTCTTCTTTTCTCTAATATAATGTGTCTCCGCATCCTTAAGTCTAACCGATAAAGAAAAATGTATAAAGCTGGAGAGAAAAAAATTATTTCGTGTGTGTCTGTCTGTCTGTGTGTGTTAGTTGTAAGTTGAAAAATAAAAAATGATTTTAACTTTTTATTTTTAAGAAGCAAACAAAAAATCCAAAGAGTTAAGTATTTCCATGTCATTTGATTTTATCTGGTATTTCCATCTAATGTTGAAATTTATTTTTATTATTTCTGCTTTCATTTAGTTATCCATAAAATCCGAACTATTAAATTCGATTTGTAAATTTCAAAAAAAAAAAAAAAAAAAAAAAACTTGATAAATTTCCTTAAAAGCAAAAATTGACAATAAAAATTGGTGGATTAAAGTAGAACAAGACATTTCAAGAGATTTGTTGTCTTATTTTATCAAACAGGTTATAAGAACAAACAAAACAAAAAATTATTATTTTTTGTATGTGACAAAATTAGATAAATTAGATGTTATTTTGTTAAAGAAAATCTAAGGTGACATTATTTATAGCTAAAGATATTAGACTATATATTTGTTAGTTTGTTTGACACACAAAATTGCATAAATTTGTTTGTGATTGTTAGAGAAATGTTATAAATTGAGAATTTTATTTGATTTAAATAAAAAAAATAAAAATAAAATTACACATAATAATAAATTATTTTCTCTTATCTTTTTAGGTAAGTTTATATCAATTGATTCAAGATGAACGAGAGAAAAATGTGTACGTACATACTCGTATACGAGTTAATGGTAAAACTTTTTTGTGATGAATAGTGAGTACCATCAAATATAATCTCAGATTTATATTGTGTGTGTGTGTGTATTTATAATCCCGGTTGTAATTTATTCACAGGAATTTATTTATTACCTATACATCTACATATATGGCAATAAAATAGAATTACCATTTATATTATATTGTATCACCTTTAGGTTCATCGTATCATAATTTATTGTAGGATAGTAGGGGATCAAATTTTTAATTAATTTTCATTTTGATTTATAAATGGAAAACATTTTATGGTATGTAAAACTGGTCATGCGAGGGCTAAACAAAGTATTCAAATTTTTATAACACTTCGAATAGATTTACAACAGTATTTAATTACAGACTTTGAATAAGATTTAACTTTAATTAAATTATGCTTAAGAACAAACATAATAAATACAACCCAGATGTGCCATACTTAGGTATTTAGTTAATCTCAATAAAACGGTGTCCTCTTAAATTCGTTGAATATGTTATTTGAGTTTGTATGTCCAAGTAGCAATAAACTGATAAATCTACCAGTCTAGTCTGTTTTTACATTTTACATTTTACATTTTACATTTTACATTTTACATTTTACATTTTACATTTTACATTTTACATTTTACATTTTACATTTTACATTTTACATTTTACATTTTACATTTTACATTTTACATTTTACATTTTACATTTTACATTTTACATTTTACATTTTACATTTTACATTTTACATTTTACATTTTACATTTTACATTTTACATTTTACATTTTACATTTTACATTTTACATTTTACATTTTACATTTTACATTTTACATTTTACATTTTACATTTTACATTTTACATTTTACATTTTACATTTTACATTTTACATTTTACATTTTACATTTTACATTTTACATTTTACATTTTACATTTTACATTTTACATTTTACATTTTACATTTTACATTTTACATTTTACATTTTACATTTTACATTTTACATTTTACATTTTACATTTTACATTTTACATTTTACATTTTACATTTTACATTTTACATTTTACATTTTACATTTTACATTTTACATTTTACATTTTACATTTTACATTTTACATTTTACATTTTACATTTTACATTTTACATTTTACATTTTACATTTTACATTTTACATTTTACATTTTACATTTTACATTTTACATTTTACATTTTACATTTTACATTTTACATTTTACATTTTACATTTTACATTTTACATTTTACATTTTACATTTTACATTTTACATTTTACATTTTACATTTTACATTTTACATTTTACATTTTACATTTTACATGTATATACATTATATACATTATATACATTATATACATTATATACATTATATACATTATATACATTATATACATTATATACATTATATACATTATATACATTATATACATTATATACATTATATACATTATATACATTATATACATTTTATACATTTAATACATTTTATACATTATAAACATTATATACATTATATACATTTTATACTTTTTATACATTTTATACATTATATACATTATATACATTATATACATTACATAAATTTTATACATTATATACATTATATACATTATATACTTTATATACATTATATACATTATATACATTATATACATTATATACATTATATACATTATATACATTATATACATTATATACATTATATACATTATGTACATTATATACATTTTATACATTATATACGTTATAAACATTATACATTATATACATTATACATTAAACATTATACATAGTTTCGTTATTGCTTGTACCATAGTGCCGGTAGATGTTTTAATTGTAGCCACTCTTTATAGTTTATCGTCACCATAGTTTGATTTGATGATTCGAGCCAGTCGCCATTTCAGAGGTGGCAGATTATCCTCTTTGATCAAAACTAAATCTCCAATAACTAAGGGCTCAATTGGTGTCATCTACTTGCGGCGATGTTGTAATTCGGCAAAGATTTCCTTCGTCCACCTGGATCAAAATTGCTGCTGGATCTGTTGGACTAGACGGCATCGGCGGATAGGTGAAACCATTTCAGTCTAAATATCAGGCTCGAGTATAGTGGTGAGAGGACGTCCAATCAGGAAATAGCCTCGTGTGAGTGGCTGAAGATCATCTGGACTTGATGAAAGTGGTGTTATTGGCGCGAGTTTAGGATTGCTTCAGTTTGCTTGATGACCGTGTTTATCTCCTCAAAGGTCAATGATGCATCGCCAATTGTCTTTTTTAATAATAATTTACTAGACTTTACTGCGGTTCATGGAGTCCACCAAAATGTGGAGCAGCGGGATGCTGAAAATGCCAGGTTATTCGATTTTGTTGGCAGTATTTGATGACTTCTGGATCACGCTGCTGAGACGTGATTATAAATCGTTTTGTATTTTCAGTTGTAAGTTCGCGCCCACAAAACTTGTCCCATTATCAGATACAATATTCTGCGGTAATCCTCAGGTGGCTATAAACCTTTTTAAAACGCCAATAAAGGTTTCCGTAGTCAGGTCACAACACTGCGATATATGCTTTGCCTGGTCGCTTGCCTCGTAATGTGTAGTGAATGGAAATCGGTCCACAGAAATTCATTTCAGTTGATGTAAATGGAGGAGGGGGGGGGGGGCAATGATTGTTCGTAGTATTGGAAGATTACCCATCATTTGTTGTCTTTCATTAACTGGCCAATATTCCTTGCGGACGGCGGCTAACAATGCTTGTAAGCCATGATGCAAATATCTATATTGATAAAAACACAGGAGATTGTAAGTATATGGATGTTTGGGAGGTAGTAGGATAGGTTGAAATATTTGATGTTGTGCAGAAATTCTGAAGATCCATCGGTTGCTGTAAGTGCATCATTATATGATTAGACTTGCGCTGGTGATTTATATTTATCTGGCAAAGATAAAAACGCAGGTCCATTGAACCACAATGTAGATTGTAGAAATTCTCTAGGCATGACACCACGTGAAACAATGTCTGCTGGATTGAATTTTGATTCTACATGATTCCAGTTATCGATGTCTGTAAGCTGTTGAATTCCTGCCACACGTTTCGAGACGAACAGTTTTCAACTAGAAACCTAATACTTGATCTAGTTCAAAACGATTGTAGAATCGGTCCAATATATAGTGTGACTGAACTTGAAGTTCAGGATCGGAAGGATTCGACTAACTAGAATGGCTAACAGATGAGCAGCACAAAGTTCTAAGCACGGAATGGTCGTCTTTCGTAGAGGAGCTACGCGAGACTTACAACACAGTAATGATACAATAGCATCACCTTTCTTGTTAGTACTACGAGTGTAGATGGCCGCTCCATAAGCAGACTCGCTGGAATCGGCGAAACCGTGTAATTCTACTTCGTATGGTGATTTTTTTGCAAACAGATGACGTTTTACTTGAAGTAAGTTTAATTTCGGAAGCTCAGCTTGATATGTCATCCATTTGGTGTAAAGTTCTTGAGGCAAAGAGGCATCCCAATCTTGTTTTAGCTCCCAACTGGCACGATTTGCCAGAAGATATCTTCGCGGAGCCATCAAATACTACTCGCAGTCTAGTACTAGTTGAGCTGTCTGGCTTCAAAACGCAATGGTGTGGGAGATAGTAGTAATCATTATTTATGTCTTCTACTTTAAACGATTCCATATGGCCAAACTTAAATATTCGTTAATAAATTCTCGATACTGGTGACTAATATCAGCATTCCGAGCTAGTTTCCTCTCCAAACTACAAAATCGCTTTGTGGCCGTAACTTGTGAGTTCCCCAATGAGGTTGGTGATTCTTTAAATGGCAGTTTGACAATAAATCGGCTTTGATCATCACGTTTATATGTTTGAACAAAATTCTCTTCACACATTTGCGCGGATACTGTGTAGGCCTCATCTGTAGGTTCCACTGTTTCTAATTGCCAAAACTTTTGTATAACAGTCTTTAAGGTTGGTTCCTTGGTTGTACTTAAATTGCAGAAATTTTTTGCACATGTATCTACAATTTTTCCAGAGATAATCCATCCCAACCGAGTGTTTTGGAGAAGTGGGAAACCGTCGCCTATTCTGATCTGATCAACTGTTAGTAATCCCAGGAACAGCTCCGCCAATTGTAAATTTTGTGGTATTTCCGATGGGCTGCACTTTAACTCTACTGTAGTTTGTAGATCGGTTATCTTTGTAAGAGTATGAACCGTGATGTCAGTAGAATAACCATTGATTCTAGATTGAAGTGTTATGATGCTGGAATTACGACTAGTAACAGACGCGTCTCCTATACCACCAATGGGAGCATACAGTGTGACCATCTTAACCCCTAATTGTGTAGCAAAGACCTCTGTCAAGAAGTGGAGCTGCGAATCAGAATCGAGTAATACCCTTCATGAAATTGGTGTGCCTTTAACATTCAGAAGGTACACTATAGCAGTTGAGAGTACCACGAAACCCCTTGACATTGTAGTAGAAAGTTTTACAGTTGCATTAGCTGACAAAGATGATGAACCTGTAAAGGAAGCCATCTGCTTATGTTTCTCATTTAAAATGGTAGATAAGAATTCTGGATGAATCAATGTGTGGTGATTTAAATTGCATTTGCGACATTTCTCGGTTTTCGGACAGCCCTTGACTTGATGGTTTGGCTTTAAACAGCTATTGCACAGCCCTAGTCGGCCTACTTCCTTTTGCTGATCTGTTATTGATAACGTTAAAAATATGTTGCACCGAAATATGATGTGACCCTGTTTGTTGCAGAAAAAACATGGAACTAACAGCTGAGACCTTTGATTACGTGTAATTGTTGTTTCTCCTGACGATTGAGTATAATTGTCCAACGTTTGACAACGACGGTTCAAGAAAACAAGCAACTCATCGAATGTTTCTAGTCTATCACTTGGAACTTCATTATTCCATTTTTCGAGTGTGTCAGAATCTAACTTCAAGCTCAAGATCATCCTACTGCTTGGTAGATCGACCAAGTGTAATTAAAGATCGAATGTGTGCATTAAAATTGACAATCAATTCTCGAAGGCGAGGTCCATTCGGTTTATCAAGTGGCTTAAAGCTGAATAGCTTACGAAGATGATCTTTGCCGATAATTTTTTTGTTTGCATTTCGAGAAGTAAAATTTTTATAGCTTCCGTGTAATTTGCAGGAGTGGTTTCTAACGATTAAATTGATCTTGCAGCTTCCTTATCAAGTGATGTTTTTAAATAATGGAATTTAGCTAAGTCATCTAGAGCAGGATTTTTATGAACTACTGATTGAAAGCTCTCAAAAAAACTCTAACAACTTTGTGATCTCACCCGAAAATATTTTCAATTCAATTTTTGGGAGTCTGATTGAAACCGGTTGATTGTTTGCTGTACCCTGCTGTAAACTTTTTCCTTCAACACAAAAGCGGATGTTATCAATTGCAACCATTAAAGCGTGTTTTAATTGGAAGTACATTTCTTCAATATTTGCCGGTGTGTTTTGATCGAGTTCGGTTTCATCTAACTGCTCAATGCTGATCTGTAGTTTATTAAATTGTGTAAAATAATCGTCAATGCTACCCAACCGCAACTCTAATTCGAGAAGAGAAGCCTTCTTGAAACCTTTGTCTACAAAAGTCTTGGCACGCTCTGTATTTGGTTCATAACTATTTGTCTTCCATGAATTGTTTTCGCTAATTTCGCCTCAGTCGTCATTTTAATTCAATCAAAGCACAACACAAAACTTTCTCGAAATCATGTAATAGTTTTCACAAATAACTGCTTTAATACACCGGTTAACCGAAATTTCCATTATTCTTTTCGCTCAGTTAAATTAAATAAAAGTCGCTTAACAGAATGAATTCCATACTATCAAAGAACAGCTCTTAATATGGTTCGCTGGTTAGACACAGTTACTACGCACGTTTGTAGACTTTATGTTTCTTTTGTTGTTGAAGAGTTTTGTATCGTGTGTGTTGAACCACGCTCTGCTATCAAAATGTTGAAATCCCAAGCCTTTTTGAGATTGTAGAAAATTCTCAATTCCGAACCCAAACTACAAGAAGTTGATCTTGTTATCACACCACAAGAGTATTTATAATGAATCACACCACACGATTAAGTATTAATTTTAACTTTACCAGTCAGGCAAAATGAAACACATTCTATCAATAAATACAACAAAAAAAAAAATAAAAAAGTTTATTTAAGTTTGACTAACAGAAGCAGAAAAATTTATTTTAATACAAAAAATAGCAATTTGCACTCGAGAGTAACAGTATTAATTAGAATACCTGAATAATTCTCACGAATACAAAACAAATTATTTATATATAGGTAATTTAACTAAGGACATAAGGTATTATATAGATTACAGTACAGACAAAAATATGATTTTGATTAGGGCTGTATTCAGTTGTTATGGATCTTTAACACATTATACATTATACATTAAGCATTATACAATATACATTATACATTACACATTATATATTATACATTATACATTATACATTATACATTATACATTATACATTATACATTATACATTATACATTATACATTATACATTATACATTATACATTATACATTATACATTATACATTATACATTATACATTATACATTATACATTATACATTATACATTATACATTATACATTATACATTATACATTATACATTATACATTATACATTATACATTATACATTATACATTATACATTATACATTATACATTATACATTATACATTATACATTATACATTATACATTATACATTATACATTATACATTATACATTATACATTATACATTATACATTATACATTTTATATTTTACATTTTATGGAAGTTTTAACGGCGTGCGATTTCCATACAAAAAGCAAACGACCAATTTTAGTTTTGATTATCGGGGTTTAATTGTCTTTATCTGTAGTACAGATTTTCGTTGTCTTTACGGGGTTTTAAATGCCATATTTTAAATTTTTTGTTCAGAATTTAAATATCATTCAATGCAAAATAGCTCTAAAACGTTATGTAATTTACTAATTATTTTTTTGTAAATTTTAACTTAAAACTTTTTTTAAATGTTATTTTAAGTGTTATTCTTAAATGTTCTTTTTTAATATCCCTTCATAATATGCTAAAAAAAATCAAAAATACATAGAAGCCGATCTATTTTGTTACGTAATGCCTGGTGTACCTTTTTTCGATGATATTTGCAAAAATAATCCAAAAAATGCGACGCAAAATTTCAATTTTCGGCTTTTCTATAGACAAAACTAAATGAACAATTTCTGGCGGTAATTTCAGCTACCGTCGTGTAAATCTTAGTACATCTTATCGTGTAAATCTTAGTAAGGCTCGCAACGTCCTATTTCTGAAGATTTTTGGAATTCATTATTTCAGCTTAGGTACCTGAAGAGATTACCTTAAACTTTTAAAAATTGAATTATTTTCTTAATTAAAAATTAAAATAAAGTTTTAGAAATTTTAATCCGATTTTTAAGTCGATCAACTAAAAATGACTGCCTGAGTTATGTTATTTCGCCAAAAGTATTCAAGGATGGAAAGAAAAACATTACTTTTATTGGTTTATTTACGTTTGACACGTGACCAACATTTTTACATACGTAGATTGTAAAATAAATTTAACTTTACACAATTCGCTTAAAATTATTATTTTGAAGATTTATTTGTATTATGCGTTCCGAATTACGTCCTTTCTTTTATAAATTGTTCGCACAGTTTTACAATATTCAAATAAATCACTATATAATTTATTCCACATCTAAATCAACATCATTGTATGTTTCCTTTTCATTTGGAACAAGAAATGAATAGAAAATTTGTAATCTTTCATTAATTAATTTATTTAACTAATTGCGTTTTGCTGTATAAACGAAAATTATCATCAATCTTCATTAAGCTTATCTTGTCACACTTATAACATGTCATATAATATGTTATATTAAGTAAAAAAAAAAAAATATATTTATTAGGTCTAACATATAAACAATCAGTCGCCTATCACACCGGTTGTAGCAGCTTAACCAGTATGTAATATTGTGGTGATTGTATTTACAGCCAAAACATTTATTAATGCATATTTCGTTCAATCCCCCTTCTTTGGGTGTCTACATATATTTATTTCACATTCATTTTAATATTATTATTGAATCATATAACGACATATTCTTTGCCGTTTGTGTAAAACCAAAAATAATAGGTTAAAAAACTTAAATTCGTGTAGCGTGTTTAAAAAAATATATATATGTTGTGTTTATGATTATTATTACTACACTGACTACAAACCTCAAAACTATTATTATGATTATTGCCACTGTTATTATTTTTGGATTTGTCTGTAATCTACTTTTAAAAAAAAAACACGTCTATCGCTTGGTATCACGAGAAAAATGAAACGAAATACACGCCGCTACTTAATTTTTTTTTTTAATTTATTAAAATTTAGCTTAATAGTGATTTTTAATAATATTATTATTTTTCCATTTTTCAAAATATTTTACCGAAAATTCTAGACATTATACAGAAAACCAAAATCCCATTTTCCTTTTCAACTAGTTGTTTATTGTTATTGATTTTGAATTTTCAAAACCGCACCACCATTTCACCTCGACAAAACAGCAGTGAAACTAAAGTTTACAAACAACTTAGTATTCAGCCGTGATCAAAATAAATATAATAAAAGCAAAATATCGACATTTATTTTCTTATTATTGCAATAACTTATTTTTGTTTTTATTGAATTATAAATAAAATAAAAAATAAATTATTAAACAATAACAATAATGATTACAATGGAGGCAAAAAAATCGAAAAGAACAAAAACAAAAAATTTGATTTAAAACTATAATAAACAATATATAGCTATGGTTAAACTAATAATAGTAATAATAGTTTATACACCAGGAATTACAATAACAAAGAAAACGTACTAAAGATAGGATGCATCAACACGAACGAGTTGTTGTGTTTTTGAGCAGCAAACAGATATGCAACATTATAGTCCAAAAAGCAGTATAACGAATACATTTGTACAGGGATGTATTTTTTTTTTTTTTGTATTTCTTTCGGCTGAATATTATTTACTGTTTATATCTTTTTTCATGATAAATTTATAAGAATCTTATTCATCTAGCGATAAGATAAATATACCTACTCCTACATCCATTACACATCTAATAGGAAAATAATAGTCTGATCACGTTTCCATTTATACAGTTTCTTTCCACAGTATATCATCATCCTTTTAATCATTTACGATTTTCTTTTATTTCCTTCTTGTGATTTATAAATGAAAGGATAGAAAAATTATGATTTTTTTTTTCAAATAAAACAAAATTAAATTATTCATTTTGATAATCAAATTATTTGCACTAATTAAAGTATTTAAGTTTTTTTAATAATAACACCTGTATTCTGCATAATAAACAAACAAAAAAAATGTTTGTGGAAATTCGTAAATAAATAATATATTTTATAGAGCTGGCAAATCTGGCATAATTGATTATTTATTTTTTTCACAATATCATGCGCAATAGTAATTTTCACACTAGTGAGCAAAAGTATTTGCCGCACTAGTGTACAAAACAATTTTTTTTTCAGTGGTAAATACCGACAAAACAAAGCGATCAACAAAAAATATAAGTTGGGAGTCCAACATTAAGAGAGAATGAGCGCCACCACAGCGACGTACGCCTAGCTGTTGTGATACATAAAAGCTGGTCAGGTCTCACGGTTCAAAAAATGTTTAAATTTAAAAATAGTTGACCTGTTTTTTAACATTTCAATTTAATTTAATTATTTAGTTTTAAATCGTCTAACATATACTGGGGGTCTCATTTTAAAAACCCCGCACAAATCTTTCGTCAGGAAACCAATCAAAAAAGCAACCTGCCTATCTTTAAAAAAGGAATAAACCGATTGCTATTTCACCCTATTAACTGTATGTCTTAACTGTCTGTAAACATATTCTATGTTTTTTTAGATTTCGCACCCCGGGGCAAGAAACAAAAAATATTTTATGATTCTTTCCGCAACGAGATGCAGATCGGTAACAAAAATGTATTTACTCGTATAAATATCTAAATAGAGGAGAAGAAGCGAAAAACAAAAAAAAAACGAAATTTTAATTTTATAATTTGTGTACTGGTCCAGTTGACCTTCAAATGACCTTGATGATAAGGGTTCAAGATCACTGCCCCTTATAATACATCATCTGCTAGTTATTTTATATATTTTCGTAATTTAACCTTGAAATGGCCGCTAAAACTCATTCAGACAATTCCTAAAGTTTCTATCGTAATGTAAAATTTTACGATCTTTCAGAATCCGGAGTCAAAAATGAAAGTTGGAAAAACAATAATTGACCTTCAAATAACCTTGAAAATAGATTTCAAATAACTAAAATTTAATTAATTTTTTTGATAAGCTTTCCAAACGAAATATTTGAGTGGGTCTTTAGAAAGAGCACATATAAGAATCGTTCTTGAGTGACCATTCGACGCGGATCAGATTTCTTGTGCACATGCTGAACATTAGCTATTTTCCAGATTGAAGTGGAACAGAATAAATAAAACTTTAATCAAACATTTTTGAACAATTGGGTTGGCAGCGTCGGTGCTGAATGCCTGAATCTTATGCGACGTTAGAATTCCCGACAAATCTATTATGGGAATTATTTATTTTGTTTTAGAAAATATAGAGGTAAAGTTAATCACTTTAACAAAAGATGGTTTTGTTTGACCTTTACTTCAAAAAATGTTTCAGTGTGGGCTTTTTCAATGAATAAATGGATCTAGTGGCAAATATGTCAACGCAAATGGACCCTCAAAGTTTACTAACGAAATATTCGCATTACCCACATGTTTTAAGATTTATATTTTATGTAGCTCTGTTTCTGCACGATAAAAGGGTTATTGGTAAGCGTGTCCCTAAAACTTTTTGCGATGCAGGCTAAATTTTTTTTGCTCCCTACTTTGTTGAGAAATCTAAAAAATTGTTTTTTTTTTTTTTTCAAAATATGGGGGTGTCAATATTTTTCAAAATTAGAATTTCGGCTGTCCAAAATTCACACAGAACTAATTTGTTTTTAAAGTTCCTCAGAAAAAGTAAAAAGTCTCCATTCTCATCAAAGGCCAAAAGTGAGCACCTGTTCAGAACCACCTTGATATTTTTAAAACTTTTCGGTATTTTGATTTTTTTTTCGAATTATTTTAGAAGTTTCGGAAATTATTTAGGGGGCTTAGCTTTTTAAGCCCCAAATTATACGAGATTTTACAAATTTTTGCAGTTAGAGGCCGAATATTCCCATAACTTTAAAGATGTTTTAAGGTTACCAAATTGTTTGAATTTTATCGGAGTTCTTTATTATATATGCCAAACATATTCACATGACCTTGGGAGAATGATTTTGAATACCAGTGACAGGTAAAAGTAAAATCTTTATTTTTAGTTTTAGATGCTCGATTTATAAAACAGCTGTACATAAAAAGCCCAATTTTGCTGAGGTTTTATACAGATAATCGAATAGGTATGTAGAACTAGGGATTAAGTAAGGGCGTCGATTATTATATGAGCCAAAAGAAGTAATCGCTTGACACTAGGCACCAAAAGAAATAATTTATAATAACAAATAAATTTTATAGGACAACAATCAAATTTACTGATATTCATACATTTAGATCATAATTCCTACGAAAGGATTTCATTTCCAATGATCCATACCCAATCGGGAATTTACGTTAATATAGATAGGAAAATTTTTCTTAAAAGCGGGAGCCATGGTATATAAAAAAGTTACGAAGGGGCTAAACAATGGATTTTCAAAATTATTGTTCTCAGTTTGAGTCAGAATATCCACACTATAAAAATTGTGACAACAACCCCTATTCTTTAACCCTTTAATGCAAATTGTAGCATAACCAGTAGAATTGGGAATTGAAATAGCTGGCCAAAAAAATTGATGACCCTATTTTTTCCCGCGCTCGGTTTTGGCCATTTTCGATAAATCGAAGAGCGACTCAAATAATTAGAAAAGAGTTCGAAAGGAATTTCAGCTCGAATGAGAATTGAACGATTTTAGTATTATACTAGTATTGTTTGCCTAACTGGAAAAAGACTAGTATTTCAATTTTATTTCGAAACCTATTTATTTTCAGGAAGTATTTCAATAACGTTGCAGTATAAGAAGTAGGCAATAAGGCTGAGAATGACAACATGTTTGTGGAAAAGCTTTCTAAAAATAAATAGATTTTGGAGAAAGTAAAATTGTTTATTGTTTTCTTGAAATTAATTTACAATATGCATTATAGATAAAATTAACACAATTCACTAAAAGTCCTCATAAACGGCAATATCTTGAGACTTTTTTATATGTCCAAACTAACCAACTTTTCGGAGCAGAATTTTTGGAAAAATATCACCGAAATTCAATTGGTTTAAGGGCGATTCACCTTTGCAGTGGTTAGATTTCTCGTAATGTATTTAGTTTTAGTATTTATCAACCGTTTAACAGCACGAACCTTTGTATAATTTACATTTGCGAAAACTCAGTGAAAATCAAGGTATGAGAAAGCATGTGTAAGAGGCATTTGATAATTTCAAATACACCTATATGAATTCTAAAAATATAAATTCAGAACACTTTGATTATCTCGAGACATAATTTAAAAATTTCCTAAATTAATCAACCATCAAACCAAAACAATATCAAACAAAATTTAGAAGCCATAGTTGAAGGCTTCAAGTAGGGTTTGCAAACCGGTTTGAACGGGTTTTAAACCACCGGTTTCTTTAATAAAGTTCAAAAACCAAAAACCTGGTTTTTCTGGAGAAATAACCCGGTTATTTTTGATCGTTGTTATGAATGTCCCAAATTCGAAAATTATGTGATGAAACTGATTTTAAATTTTGATACAAAAATTGAAAATGAACTAAAGTACAAAAATAAAATCAGAACAATTCTATAAATTATCATCAACATTTGATGAATGGACACGCTGCGAGAAGAGCCAGAAGACACCTGAATTTTTATAAATTGGACTTGAAATTTATAAATTTGGGCTTAATCCGAGTATACGGAAGTTGTGATTTATATAAAACGAGATAACTAAGTGATTAACAACTTGACAAAATTGAAATGGTTTTGAAAAATCATATTGTATTCACAACGTGTGACGGAACTTCAGTAAATGTTAAATTTGGCAATGAATCGAAAGCTTTTACTTTTACGGGTTACTCGTGGCGTTACAGATATTTTATATAAAAAAATTATCCTGATTAGTAGATTCAACAATAGAAACTAATGAAGCCGATTAATCTGATTGTGATAGCAATGCAAGCCTTGGGATGAAAATACGTTTACGTCACGTTGTGTTGAATAAAATTTACTAGACAAATACGGAAGTCAGCAGAAATAGAAATATTAATTTAATATCTTTGGCGAAGTATTTAAAAGATTCAAAAACCAAATCACGCACTCAATCGGGAGTTTCTCTGCCATATTCGTCAAAAACAAAATACTTAATTTTGGCGAGCGATTATTGGAAATATGGTTTCAAATAGCCTGCTGGATAGTAAGGCTAGTGAGAATGATGAACTTAACTTGGCTTTTAAAAAAGAGTCTGTACAAAACACAAGAAGTCGCTATTGGTAACACTTTTAGAAAAGATTTAATTTTTTCGAAGCAACTGGGAAAAGAACAAACAACTTCCATTTTCTTTCAATGCCTTAATTACAATTAAACCAACTACAACCGACTTAGAAGTAGTGGGCCTTCCCGGGAATTCCCGGGGACAAAATTCCAGGCAATTGATAGTTTTTTATAATCCCGACTCCCGGGAATTATAATTAAAATCCCGGGATTTAGCGAAAACCCTTTTTTGCACAATACTAAGATTTTTAAAGAATTAAAAACCATCGCTGGATATTTGTTAATGAATATCTTAGAAAAACCCTAGCAATACTAACTTGTCAAAATAGACTTCTAATAAATAAATGCTTCAAATTTTTTAAACCTTGGAAAAATCAGTTAAAGCTTTGAGAAAAAGGAGCACTGTACTACTTATTTCAGAGGGTATTCAATTTCTCTTAGAATTACTTTATGGAATTTTTGGTCTTGGGCAATTTTAAACGTTGTAAACAGCTGCAAGGAGATCGTCGAATTTTCGAAACAGCTATAACAGCTTTGTAGTTTTTCGATAGAAATCTGTAGTAGAACGTTTCAAATTTGAATAAGGATAAGGATTGTGTAAGACGAAAGTGGTTAGGAAGAACAAATCATATAAGTTTCAGATAAAAGCGTGATCTTCCTCAGCATTGATTGAATTTGTACTTAATTTGATTAGTAGCGTTTCCAAAGTCGTGTTTTTAAAGTTTTGTTTGTTTATGGAGAGTTTTGAAGTAGTCTGGGCTATTTTGGGCTAGAATTAATTTTTTAATTAAAAATTGCTTTGTATGTCCTTTGCAACGCTTATTAAACAACATTTGACTATTTCCTTAAACGTCTTTTATGTAAAACTGTTTGGAAAACAAATAGTTGCTTAGACTTCTTAAAATAAACAATCAAATTTGAATTATTGCCAGAGCCTTCTAGAGTATAGAGCCATAATCATATCGACGTATTTTTTAGAAGCTTTTTTAGTGGAATAACCTTTCACTGATTTCCATAGGAATCCATAGTAAAAATGGTGCTTTTTAGCTTCAAGTTTTTCAATGAAAAAAGCAAAAATATTATAAAATGTTTATATAATAGTTTTCTACATATCTTTAAGAACAATATACAAGAAGGCCATATTGGTATTAAGTAAATATTAGTTGCAGAAATATCAAAATTAAATTATTTCTAAAATATATTTTTTCGAAGTTTCATTTTGAAAAATACATCAAAGTTGGCTCGGACAAATTAAAATAATACTTGCTAAATTTATCTTTAGTTTTACTAGTGTACGTAATATGTCTAAATGGTTACAAAAAAATACGAAAAAAAGTTATTAATTCCCAAAATTAACAAACGTTCCTATATTTTGTGAATTTGTTTTGCTTTTCCTACAATTTTTGAACTTGAAATTTCCCCAGGTGGTAATTTTTGGTACGATTTTTCCAAATTTTTACGGCCATCACTGCCATCTATGTAATGTATATTGACTTAATGACCAACGAATCGTAGTAAGCTTTTATTTTAATTTGACCAGAATGCTGTTGTTATGAAATTTTTTTTATATTTTGGTTTAAATAAATCAATTATTACAAGAAAATGAAAACGATTTACTTCAACGACATTCATTTATGTTGAAATTCAAACATTTATGAAAGTATTTCAGAAATCATAATTAATAATTTGTAACGTTTTCATTTAAAAATTTGTCTTAGGAAAAAATTTGATTTCCCATATGTTTTGTGTGTTTTACCAGAGCCTACTCTATAAATAAGAGCCTCCACATTGACTGTATTTTTTACTAAGCTTAAAATAAAGTACATAAATTTTTTTCTTTACTATGAAACTATATGGGAAAACGATTGTTTTCATTTACATTTTTAGTCTATAAGAATTATGAGCTTTTACATTATTTTTATACGAAAATGTTCATAAAACATGTAATTTTATTTGATTGAAAAATCGAATCATGAAAATGTTTATTTCTTAGTGAAAATCCTCTTGGAATATAAACTATTGCTAAACTTTTATGGAATGTTGTTGTTGTAAAATACGTCATAACATAAAATTTATAAACAATTATAACCATCTCTTTTTAGTCTCCTTCTAAAAGCATTGCCACATGACAAAATTCTGTCCGAATACAGATTCATATCATGTGGCGATGCTTTATTAACGACATTTTGTTTAAACCATAGATGTCGCATACAATGAAAACTTATAAAAAGAATCAAATAGGTGATCGAACCGGTCGGATTCTAAAATCGGTCTGATTTTTGATTTGGTTAAACATATTTTGGTGGCTTCCCTCTATAGTAATAATTAAATTGTAATAATAATTAATTTAATATAATTTTTTTATAAATTTACTAAAATTAAACCATTGCTATGAAAGAAATTATGGTAATTTTACGTAAAAAGTTTTCTTTCAAATCGTTTACTCAGCCCGAATCCCTGTTGTTTTTAATTGTGTATTAAGTGACATCTAGGAATGGGAATAATAAGTAAGAGCTATTTTATTTTATACAGCGCTCTCAAATGTTATGACAATTCAAATATTCTTAACAAAAACTTATTTTGAATGGGTCATTAATTTTTGGGAATAAAAATCGATGCCAAATCATGTTGAATTTATTTTCAGCTGTGTCTTAATTTAAATACAATAATATTTTTAATACTTGAGAAATAAATAAGGCATTTATATTACAGTTAATGTTTGTTGGTTATGTCGTTTATTTGTGATGCATAACAATCTGGGTTGATTTGATTTTTTTGATTTCTTCGCGCTCAATGCATATTATTATAATTTTTTCTCTTTGACTCTCTTTGATTTATTTTAATTTTGGCTGTTCAACGTATTGTCTTTTTTTACCATTGATTTTAGTTGTGAATAAGTGATGACGTCATTAAATAGAATATTCTCTTTTTATTACATATTGTTGTTGTTGTAGAACGTTTTTTAATTTAATTTTTTTATTTTCTTTTGATTATATCTGGAAAATGGGGAAGCTTGAGAATCTGCACTTTAAATGAGTTAGTCATTGAGTTGTTTATTAGGGATTTCAGAAAAAATTATTTATCTAGGTTTAATTTTTAATTCATATTTTTTCGTCAATCGAAATCGCGTTTTTTCATACAAACTCTATGAAAATAAATTATTTTTTAGTGTTTCTATGTCCTTTATTTTAAGTTCATTTTTTACATGCCGGCTCTATTCATATCAAGATGGTTCTGGTTTTACTATGAAATGTTCCGTTTTTTCCTCATTTCTAATTCCCTTATAAAAGCTCAGATTTTTTGATTATGGCAAATATTTCAAGAATAGAATTTAATTAAATTTCAATAATATTATAAATTGTCTAGGCAAAGGCAATCACTACTAACCAAAGACTTATTTACAGAAATGTATAGTCACCGTAACATTATCAAACGATTCAGTCAACTTCAACTGAACCCGAAAGTGTTTTGCTTGTTTTTGGCAATCCTCACGAAAAAATAGTGTTGCCATCTTCTGACCATTCGATGTCGACATTTTGTGTTTCTTAAAAGGCATACTGTAAAAGCCAATACAATTATATTTATAAATTTTACCTAAAGAGATTGCTAAACGAGATCCGGAAACAGGACCCGCTACTCAGAAGGAACCTTTTCTGTATCAGGAAATTTTTGCAATTAAATTAGACGCCGTCTTAATCATTTTTGTAATATAAAACTGAATTTGTTAATCTGAATTGAAATTAAAAATAAAAACTATGAATAAAACTGTATTTAATTTCCATTTTTAATGAACTAACACTGTAAGTGCGGTGTTATTATAGAATCCATTTTGTTCTTTACAAACCCGGTTTTAACCGGTTAACCGAATTTAAGATTGAAAAAAACCTTAAAACTGGTTTAAAAAAAAAACACGTTTTTTTTGCAAACCCTGGCTTCAAGCATTTATTACTTTAGTCTTTAAAGTGGTCAGCAAATCTAATCGTTTGAAACAACTTTGACTATCTTCACTAATAGAGTTTAAAATAAAATATTTCTGATTACAACAAAACTGGCGAGTAAATGTATCACTACTACCAAATTAATATACGCGTTCATGTATTTGTGCTTAGTTCAAAGACAACTCAGAGAAGATCATATTACATTATGTTTCAATTTATTTATACTAGACTTAGGCCAGGGTTATTCTAAATTACCGCAAAATGTTTTTTTATTTAAAACATGATGATATTTATTTGAAGCTTGGTTTTATGTAGAAAATATATCAATGCTACAGCTGAATAAATTTCCTGGTCCTAACTATTGAAATAGAGACTGATTAAGTCTGAATTTTAGTAATGGTCAATGGGATACCGGATTAAACTTCTACAAGCTATTGATAAAATCTTAACAAGTTTTGTATATAATGATCATTTCTTTATTATATAATACTGGCTTCACATACTGTTATTTTTAGACTGCCTTTACAATAATTCTTAAACATTCTATACTATCATAAACTTGTTTGATATAGCAATATGGTATATACATATATATACATACATAAATACAGATTTTGTTGGTACATTCTATCACAACATAACAACAAGAATTCGCCTTAAAATGTCTTCCTTTTTGGTTTAAAATGGTTATATTTGTTACTGGCCTTTTTTATGAATCTTGATCAATATTGGTTAAAGTTGGCAGAGATACAAGGGATAATAACAAATTTTATTGGTTGAACTTCTATAAATCTGATGTATATAGAAGTCTCTATTTAAATTTGACCATACATTTTTGAGAAATGGAATCGCCACTATGCATAATCATGAATTAAATTATTCGTTATTTGCACAGCATTAGGTTTAACTTCCTGTTAATACAGACTTTAAGAGATTAGACTTTATTTACGTTGATAGTTTGAGATGCTTAATATTATCTCAAATTTTTCGCGATACTTGAAATTCTCGGGTTATTCGAAAACGAAATTTGTTCGAGGATTTATTCAAAATTTCATGATTAAAGAGGCCTTGCATATGTCATTAACTTTCTTGATTTATTTTATTTTTACAATATTAAAGATTATTAAAAATTTTCGAGAGTATTTATAGACTTTCCTTAGTTAGAACAGTTGCTCGTTTTCAAGAAAATTTGAAATTTTTCGAGTTTTGCTTTACGTTGATTTGCGAAGCATTGATATGTTTGTCACCATAATTAGAGAATTCTTTTAAAAATATTTGAGACTATTAGGGAATTTTCAAAGTTTTCGATATTTTTGAGAATATTTCTTGGATTGTTAAAAATTATTTCATAATATTAGGTGTTTACTAAAATTGTTTTAAAGCATTGATTTGTTTGTCGCCGAAATTATTAAGAGGGCACTCGATGACAAAAATAAAATTTAGAATTTAGAAATTCATTCAATTTTTTGTTTCAAGCGTTTCAATTTTATCTTTTGTAACTTCTCTACTTATCTCACATTCAAAAATGATAATACGAAATCCTATTTGATTATTTTAAATTTCTTTTAAACCTTTTAAATTAAATCGAATCAAGTTCAACGTAAAGTGATACTTTCTAAAAAAAATTTACTTTACAAAAATGTTTTCTTCCACAAAGAAGTAAAATTAATAAGTACAACATTTAGTTAAAGTTCATAAAATCCAAATTTTTTCCCAGTACTTTATATTATATACTTACACTGTATTTTGTGTATACATAAATGAATTACCCAGAATTCTATAATATCAAACATTACTAGCAGTCTTTTGATCATTGCTTTTATCAGTTTGAACATAAATAAGTATGTACGCTAATTCCTTGGTACTTATCCGTATTATTTTATTTTTTATTTTTTGTAAAGATTAAATACTTTGCCAGGATTAAACACACTTATGCGCGCAGTTTATTGTACGCTTAATTTAAAGAAAAAATTTTGTTTTTGTAAAAAAAAATCATAAATGCTTTTTATATCTCATTTATATTTACAGTGGCTGTGTACCCATGGCAAAACATTTTTTAAAAATAATCTTTCAATCTCTATTTAATAAAAATAAAAACTCAACAACAACGAAAAAACATTAAAATTCTTTACAATTTATCGCAAAGAATATAATCTCTCATGCTTCTGTTTTTTTTTTTTTTTTTTTTGGTTTCAATAAAAATTACTTATTTTATATCAGCCAACCGTCAAAAAGAAAAAAAAACACAAAACAACGAAATTCTCAAAAGTCTAACTAGCTATAGTATAACAAATAATTTGTCGAAAATAATTCTTTAATCCTCGCGTCTATTTAGGTTTTTCTATTATTTTGGAATTTAACGGAATACAGCTATAGCGAAAATATTTTGTTTGTTGATTGATTTAATTTAAATAAACTGTCACGCAAAATCTAAATTATAAAATTTTTTTTTTTATGTTTTGTTATATAGCGATGTAAATTTTCCTCATTTTCTTTTATGTCATTTGTTTCATCAAATTGATTTTTTTTACTTTGATTGATATTTTATTAAATTCATTTTATTTCTTGTTTAGATTAAACAAAATAAAATAATTTTGATTTGTACTATACATACCATATACTACATAATATATTCAACAGTCAGTCAGTTTAGTTGTCATGTTGAATCGATTTATTAAATAAAAACAGAATTTTTTTGTTGTTTTTGTTTTTGCTTTCAATAAAAGTATCAGACTTATGTTACTTGTAACACAAAAATAACTTTGAATTGTTTAATAACATTTAATAGAATGAAGGCAAATATTTTCTTAAAAGTGAAACGTAAAAATCGAGTTTTTTTCGTACTTTAATTTAAAAAGTAGTTAGCTATTGTTGCAGAAAATTGTAAAATGATTGCAATTTGAACTTTGAACAACAAACAAGAAAAGTTTACAGAAAAAAAATTCAATATTTAAAAATAAATAATTTCATTGTTTGTACTAATTTTTGAATTAATAAAATATTGTTTGAGAATATGAAAACTTCTGTGTTTTCTTGAATCGGAAAAAACAAACATTGAGAATGATGAAAAAGTTATAAAATATTCTACAAGTTCCTAATTTTTATTATATAGTTTATTTTATATTACTAGTACCAATTTTTACTCGGTACAGCATGATGCCAAATAATTAATCTGAATTTACCTTTGTTAATACTAATACTTTCTGCCTTAAATAAATATTAAAAAAGTAACAAAAAATATGATTAGCTTTTGTAAAAGAAGTTAATTTAAAGTAAAGTTATGAATGTGTATTTATACTTACTTACGTACATACATAATCATCAAGGAAAATCAATTTTAAATTTTCATCTAAAGCCAATCATCATAAGCAAAATTATTAAACGAAAAAGAAAATAAAAATAAACCTCAAAATAAGATAATCATTTTGAAAACAGAACAAAATATTTTCCTATTAAAAAATAAAAAGCTTTTCCACGAATATATTTTGTTCTATCCCCCTTATTACGATTCTTCTTCCGCCAGCTTAAAAATAATATTTGCTTCCCATTTTTCATCATACTCTTTTATATTTAGTAAAATAACAATTTTTATTCCGCTATACTTAAATAAAGGGGAACAGTTTATAATATACACACACACACATACAAAAAGAAAATATTTTCAAATTATAATTTTTAATTAATTGTTTATATTCTTTGCCATATTTTGGTTTTGAACAAAATTCTAAAAGAAATTCTTTTCTCACTATATCGATGTTTTCTACCATTAAAAGTAACACATTTTTTTTTACAAAGTAGGTAACAAAGTTAAACCACGTTTTATGACAGTGTACATGCAAAAAAAAAAAAATCCTTTTGATCTTCTGAAATTCAGTCGTTGCTATGATACGTATAGAATTTGATGAAATCAATACCAGTTACATTTTATAGTTCCGGTCGTTCTAATCGATGTACGTAGCAAGTGAGAAGTCGATGTAATATTTTTTTGTAAAATTGTTAATTTATTTTAAACGATATTGCGCCATAACTTTGTTTGTTTATTATTTTTGTTTTTATGTCGCCGTACGGTGACCGCACTATTTGTAACTAGAAGGGTGTTAAAAATGGTTTTACTGGCGGTTGTTCGCTTTTACATATATTTTTTGGTTTATGTTCAATATGTAAAATGTTTGTAATACCATAGTTGTTGCAATATTAAATAATGGTGTGGGAGACAATAGAAGGATGTTCAAATATTCTTTCGCATATGTAACACTTACATGATTTCATTCCAGAAAATATACTGTTAAAGTTAGCCGAAAGTTGGCAGCAGAAAGTGAAACGTCGATAATGCAGATTGTGTTAGTCCAGCCAAAAGTTAAAAAAAAAATGGTAATGCAGATTGTTTAATCCCAGCCGAAAGTAAAAAGTCTATAATGTAGATTATGATATAACATTCTAGCCGAAAATACAAAAATTTAGTAGTTATCAGCCGAAAGTGAATAGGTATATAGATTTAAATAAAAAATTTTGTAAATAAATTTACGTGTAAAACTATGCTTCGTAGAAAATATCGGAAAATCAGAAGAATATACAAAATTGGAATAAAATTAGCCTCTAGAGTATATATCTAAAGCTGAATAGTTTTTATGTGATTTGTCAATAGCTATCGAATGAAAAAATTCTGTTCAAGTTTTCCGTGAGCAATCTCGGAAAATTCGATTGAAATTTATTTTAAAGTAAATTAAAAGTATTCATAATTAAAACTACAAACCGTATTTAAGTATTATAAATAATAAAAAAGGATTCATGTTTATACTATGGTTACCTGATTTATTACTTGTTATTTTCTGGACCCTGTTAAAGTTAGCCGAAAGTTTCCAGCCGAAAGTGAAAAGTCCATAATGCAGAATATGTTATTGATATTCCACAGCCGAAAATAAATCAGCCTCTAGAGTGTTATGTCTGGAGATGAATTGGATTGATGTGACGTATCAATAGCTATCGCAGGAAAAAAAATTCAGTTCAAGTTTCCCGTGGGAAATCTCGGAAAATTCAAAAAAGTTTCCAGCCGAAAGTAAGAAATAATGAATAAAATCACCCTCTAAAGTATTATGTCTGGAGATGGATTGGATTGATGTGACTTAGCAATGTCTATCGCAGGAAAAAATACAGTTCAAGTTTCTCGTGTGGAATCTCGCAAAATTCAATTTTCCAAAAATTATTAGAAAATTTGTATAAAATCAGCCTCTAGAGTGTTATGTCTGGAGATGGATTGCATTGATGTGATTTGTAAATAGCTATCGCAGGAAACAAATTCAGTTCTAGTTTCCCGTGGGAAATCTCGGAAAATTCAAAAAAGTTTCCAGCCGAAAGTAAGAAATGGATGAATAAAATCAGCCTCTATAGTGGTTATGTCTGGAGATGGATTACATTGATGTGATTTGTCAATAACCATCGCAGGCAAAAAATTCAGTACAAGTTTCCAATGGGAAATCTCTATTGTATAAAATCAGCCTCAAGAGTGTTATGTCTGGAGATGGATTGCATTGGTGTGATTTGTCAATGGCTATCGCAGGAAAAAAAATCAGTTCAAACTTCCCGTTAGAAATCTCGGAAAATTCGTATATCCAAAAATTATTAGATAATTTTTCGAAATCGGAATATTGAATTTTTCGAGATTTCCCACGGTAAACTTGAACTGAATTTTTCCCCTGCGATAGCCATTGACAAATCACACCAATGCAATCCATCCCCAGATATAACACTCTTGAGGCTGATTTTATTCTGCCATTTCTTACTTTCGGCTGGAATTTTTTTTGAATTTTCCGAGATTGCCCACGGGAAATTAGAACTGAATTTTTTTCCTGCGAAAGCTATTGATAAATCACATAAATGCAATCCATCTCCAGACATAACACTCTAGAGGCTAATTTTATAATTTCATTTCTTACTTTCGGCTGGAAACTTTTTTGAATTCTCCGAGATTTCCCACGGGAAAATTGAACTGAATTTTTTTCCTGCGATAGCTATTGATACACCACATCAATGCAATCCATCTCCAGACATAACACTCTAGAGGCTGATTTTATAATTCCATTTCTTACTTTCGGCTATAAACTTTTTTGAATTTTTCCATATTTTCCACGGGAAACTTGAACTGAATTTTTTTCCTGCGATAGCTATTGAGTAATCACATCAATTGAATCCATCTCCAGATATAACACACTAGAAGCTGATATTATACAAATTAGCAAAAAAATTTTGAAAAATCGAATTTTCGGAGATTTCCCACGGGAAATTGAACTGAATATTTTTCTTGATATAGCTATTGACAAGTGACATCATAACACTCTAGAGGCTTATTTTATTCATCCATTTTTTACTTTCAGCTGGAAACTTTTTTGAATTTTCCGAGCTTTCCCACGGGAAACTTAAACTGAATTTTTTTCCTGCGCTAGCTATTGATACGTCACATCAATACAATCCATCTCCAGACATAACACTCTAGAGGCTAATTTATTTTCGGCTGTGGAATATCAATAACATATTCTGCATTATCGACTTTCCACTTTCGGCTAGAAACTTTCGGCTAACTTTAACAGGGTCCAGAAAATAACAAGTAATAAATCAGGTAACCATAGTATAAACATGAATCCTTTTTTATTATTTATAATACTTAAATACGGTTTGTAGTTTTAATTATGAATACTTTTAATTTACTTTAAAATAAATTTCAATTTTTTTTTTATTTTTTAACTAAAAAACCTTACAATATATGTAGATAATTTGAATTTTAAAATTGAATTCGTTCAGTTGATTTAAAATACAATTAGTTTGAAATGCAATAGTAAAGTTCTGGATAAAATTTTTTAGATAATTTGAACTTTGAATTCTGAATACTAAATTTAAAAATATTTTTAATCTTTTAAATAAAAAATTGTACTTGAAATTTTAACAATTTTGGAAATTTTTTAAACTTAATCACAAATACAAAACTAAAAGTTCTCATTTTTAATTTCACAAATTTTAATTTTAATTTGAACAAAAATAAAGAGCTGGAGTACTTTGATTGTAGACTGGTTGTCATCTATAGTGATTGAATCCACAGTAAACATAGTAGAGGTAATAAATTCGGCATACTCGTTTTTGTCCATTTTCACGCATCTGTCAATATAATTCAATATGGCGAAAATCGTATTTCTTTTGGTGTCGTGATATATTTTAATCCAAATTTAAGTAATTAGGTGAAAATTAAATTAAGAGATGTGTTGTGCGTTATTATAATGTAAGAGATGTGCTGTTTGTTATTATAATGTAGATAATACGAATGTGGATAATACTATGAGTTTTGATAGTAAAATATCATTCGATGTATTTCCAAATGTCAAAAAGTTTTGTAAACAGTGAAAGCTGGACTGTTCAAAGATGAAAATTTGGACAGAATGGCATAATGAACGGTGTTCAACGCTTTTGTTGTTTTAGCAAAGAGGAGTTTATTTATCAACACCACTCGATGTAAGAAGCGAAAGGCGTGTTATTCAGTCATAGTATGATCTAGTGTGTCGGGAAATGTTCTTTTTGAACAAAAAGTGAAGGAAATATTTTCTCCGATCAAGGATTTATTTTTAGAATAAAATATCTTAACGCCAGAATAGTAGCTAACAGCAACTACTTTATAAATAAAACTTGGTTTTTGTTTATTAATTCGATTGATATTGGTTTTATGTAAATTGCAATCCGTATGATCCCTTTATTTATATTTAACCGACTTTTACTTTTAAAATCCATGATCCCTCTCCGAGGGTACAAAATCCCGAGGATTCAAACAATCCCGAGAGTAAAAAATCCCGAGGAAACAAAATCCCGAGGATACATAATCCCGAGGATATAAAATCCCGAGGATACTTAATCCCAAAGATACAAAATCCGCAAGGTACAAGCCTATGAAAATTCCAAAATCTAATTTATATGATTTTAATATGTTCCGAAGATTGTAAGAGAATTCAATCTAGTTTCGAACTGATGAGCTTATGATTATGAAAAAAATCAATCTTCTTATCACGCCGCGGCGACTGGACTGATTATAACACAATTTACATTCTATATATACATAATGTACTGTGCGTTATGTACTAGCGAATCGCCAGTAGTTGTTGCACAATTAGTGCAATTTTTTTTGGTTTTAATTTTTATTTTACTTTAAATTAGAATTTTCCTTCACCAGAAAAGGCGATCCACCGAACTACGGGATTTTGTACCATCGGGATTTTGTCCCCTCGGAATTTTATACTGTTGAGATTTTGTACCTTCGGGATTATGTATTCTCGGGATTTTGTACCCTTGGGATTTTGTACTCTTGAGATTTTCTACCTTCGGAAATATGTCACCAACCCATGATCAATTTGCAATCACGATCTCCGGCATATTGATTTTTTTTTTATTTACATTTGCGCAATATATTACTTCTACTAATATCGCAATTATCACCTTTGCCCAAAATAAACCCGTTTTCTTAAGGGAAAACCACCCGATTCTAGGAGCACAATCAATTGTTTCTTGAGATTGATGGCTTCATTGATATCTGTTGCACCACTGACGAGATCATCAATGTAAAAATCGTTTTTGATGATGTTGGAGTCGTGGAGATTATTATGCATTGCCAGTTTCTAGTTGAAACAACGATCGAATGGCTAGAAAAGGTGCTGCCGAATTTTTATTTTTCGCAGTTTTTAGCCGAAAATGTTCGTTGGGCAAATCAAGAGATTATTGGCAAACGACTCGTTGATAGTTGGTATCCCATTCTTGTCTTATTTGTCGCTACAATTGTTTGATGTTGACACATAATGCGTTTGGATGATTGTGAAATCGTAATGAAATTGACCATAATGCTGGCTGGATGGTGGGACCAACCATTATATTTTTATTTAACGACAGTTTATTTGTGGTTTTACAAGACCCATCAAAGACTGTTCTCAGCTTTGTCGTAGCGCTAAAAGGTGCATAATGTGGCGGATAGCAATAGCGAGCGTCGGTTGGTATAATTTCATATCCATTTGTAAGATAGACATCATTTCATATTAACGATCTCTCCGCATTCGTCGTTCCCCAGTTTTCAATTTGTGAATAGCCATATATGCAGATTAACCAAGTTCTTGAATAGATGATTTGAATGGTAAGGCAACCTTGTATCTACCATCCGGTTCTCTTGTAACATTTGATTTCAAATGTTGCACTATAGTTGGTTCTTCTTCGTTATTGATAAAAAAGCACAGTTATTGATGGAATTATCTAATTCTTCATATTCAAACATTTTTCTTAATGTGTACTCAATACGGTCTTCCTCTACTTTAATGTTTAAATTATGTAGATATGAATTTTGGATGCCTGTATCTCCTGAAATCACCCATTAAAGAGCCGTATTTTGAACTACAGGGTAACTATAAACTCCCTTTGAAATACCATTTTCCAAAAATTTCAAAAAAAAAATTGTCAGATCCCTATACTATATCTACTTCATAGCACTTATTAAAATCAGGATTATCCAATTGAAGATTTCTGAGGTAATCATAATTAATTATGTTGAAAGTTGCAACCGGAGAGATCGTGGTCTATTTATTTAAGATAAATAGGTTCATTAGAAAGTTCTTTCTGTGTCAAAACGAGATTTTAAGGTTATGGAAGTCAGTCCTCTGGTGTATTGATTTGATGTAGCAATACCCGATGCCGAAATTTTCCCATTAATATTGCCAAGACAAATTTCTGAAAGCAAAATTCTGAAATGAATGATGCTTGGGACCAAGAATCTAACAGGATTCTGGCATAAAACTACCATATTTATCTTTGACCTTAGCGAGAGCGGTTGGTAACATGATAGAAAAACTGTTGAGATAAGTGGCAAGATGAATCTCACTTCTTGTTTCTCTGCTTCGTGTTACAGTGCCCAATCCTCACTTGAATTTTGTTAATTTTTAATGTTTGACTGGGAACTTATCTTGCAAAAATTTTTTCTGTAACTTATAAACCTCTGACATCAGAGATGTATTCCCAAACCCTACACAATTTGCTAGTGTAATCTATTCTATATTATTGTTATTATCTGTAACTAACAAATTATAGCATCAATAAAATTTTGGTATAGTGGCCAGCATTTCACACAATTTATCTGTTTACTTCACACTATCGCTTACCAAAAACTACTAATCCAATTCGACTTCGTTCACCTTTTTATATACAACAACCCACCTTCTAGAGAACTAATGACTTTTCCCGTTAGAATAGCGTAGAAACATATAAAACAATTTTATCATGGAAAATTCCATTTTAGTACAGTTAAACATTGAGATATTAATTTAATTTGTTCTATTTCACACTAGGTGTCACCGTTACAATATGTTTTTTAATAAAATTTCTTTTAATGAAATTCCAGACAGACCTTTAATTTGAAATTTAATTCTAGATGAAGCTACAGATTAAATATGGTTCGCAGTTTCATCTATGCATAAATTAATTTAATTATTCTTCCAAATTCCATTTAATTAAAAAATCTAATTTTACAGAAAATATTTTATTTTACAGAATTTAAAAATACATTTTCAATTTGCATAGATTCCAGAATAATTTTTCTTTAGTTTGAAATTTTACCGAATTAAAAATTTTAAGCTTTGGTTTATATAGGTAGTTTCCATTTTAATTTAAAATACAAAAAATATTTTCGAAACCTAATTCTGTACTAAGTATTTATGTATCTCCTGTAAACTTAGTAGGAAAAATTAGTGTCAAGACACACATTATAACATGATCTTGAAATTATTTAAATTATTCGCTGAAGTTTAGTTGATTTTTACTGTACTATTACAGCACGCAATTCCTATACTGATGATTTAAAATTTTAACGTAAATTTAAAGACATTCTTAAATTTTAAACTATAAATTCTTAATTAATCATTTTTACTATACTGTAAATTTTTATAAAATTAAAAATGACAAATCAAACTTACAATTTCACAGAAGCTAAAATTTAACTTTTTAATTTGTACAATTTCAAGACGCAAAAAAAATAATAGTTTTCAATCATTTTAGAAATCATTTTACACTTAGAATAAATTTAATTTAAGGTTTTTATAATTAAAATCTCAAAATATAAAATTTCTAAATTTAAAAATGAAATTTTTATAATTTTAAACTTTTAATTTTAAATGTCCCCAATCTAAGAAAAAAAATATTAAAAATACAAAAATTATTGTTCTTTAGTAAAATCTTCCTACAACATTCGAAGTTTTAATTTTGAATAGTTCAACTAAATTTCAAAATATATTTTTCTTAACGTTAAAATTTTGCAAAACTACAAATTTCAAAGAGTTTAATTTGTGTAGTTTCCAAATTTATAAAAATTTAATTAAGAAACTAAAATTTAAATTCTAAAATAAATAGAAAAAAATGTATTCAGAATACAGTTTTAATTCTGAATAATTGTGTGCTACATTTATAACAATGTTTGCTGCTAAACGGTAAAACATTAATATTAAATTTTATACATTTTTGGAAATTACGCAACCAACTACAATTATAAAAATTAAAATTTTTATTTTTAATTTCATCGATATTAAATTTTAATTTTTAATTTGAACGGTTTCCAGATAAAATAAAATTGTATACTCTTTATATTTGGAGGGCTCATAGTTGAACTGAACCAGGTCATGAAACCTAGATTACGAGATATAAAGATAAGAAGTTCGTGGCATATTTTTAGTCCACAAAATAAGATTTTTTATTTATAAGTATATCATTTGGTTAACAGTGTAATTAAACCAGTGTAAAAAAAATTTTGCCGAAAGACTTATGGTTAGTGTGGAATAATGAAGTGAAAAGAAAATTTGTGACTTGGTTCGTTTTTACTCTGAACATTTTTTTTCAATTTTGCCTTCAAATTAAAAAAATCAAATTTTAAACCAATTAAAAATGCATTTCATTGTATGAATTTTTTGGAAATTCAAATTTTAAAAAACAAAATTAAAAATTTATACATTTTATGAATTTTTTTTAATAGGTTTTCAAAGTTAGTTTGTGTTATACAAAATCTCATCATTAGCCTCATTGTTATTTTCATCATAAGCTTCATCATTATCCAGTGATGGTGCCTGTTGTCTAGCCAATACTGAATTTCGCACTGGCAAATTTTTATAAATGCTATGGTAAACTGGGGGTATGTACTTGAGCAAATCCATCAAGTCCCTTTTTTTCTATAGTTACTGGACGACGCATTGGATATAATTCAATCCGTCCCAACATCTGAAGTGACTTAACAGATTTTCCTGCCTTGTCTTTCCTCAGATTAATTTCACAAAATTCAACTTCACCACTGAGCGTTTCTTTAAATTTTATGGAAAGTGGTGACTTTCGCTCAAACCGGAGCCACTTAATGTTAAGCCATGAAATTTGATGACCATCAACAGACTTTTTTCTGTTGGTAATGTTCTCTTCCAGAATATTTTTCGATAAAAATTCACTTCTCTGCATTTGTATCACTGTATAAGTTGGCGGTTTTATTTTCGATTCCTTTACGATTTCCATCCATTCATCTGGGGAGTAAATAAACTGGTGTTAACATCCTCACTATCTGAAGATTCCGAAATCGGAACATACTCTTCGTCTTGATCTACAGAAAAATCCAAATCACTTTCACTATCCATAATAATAAAACACGTCTATTTATGAAAAAAAAAACTATTAAAAATTAATAAAACGTGACTTGGTTCATTTTCAGTCTGAACAAATTGCAAAAGTAACGATGTTAACTTGATTTTTTTACGATTATCTCCCGAACTAAAAATCGGGTTACTTACTTTTATACAGCACTGAAAAATTTCGAAAAATTTCGATTGTAAAAGTACCTAATATGGAAAAATAACAAAAAGTGACTTGGTTCAATTCAGCTTTGAGAGCCCTCCATTTATTCGTTGTGTTAATTCCTTAGTAATTTAAACTTATAAATATTTGTAATTTTGTAGCTAAAATTTCTAAATATACATTATGGTATTTTAATAAGCTAAAAAACTTTAATTTGCATTTTAAATTTTAACTTACGTCTATTCGAAATTTTTTAAGCAAAATTATAGCTTTAGAATTATTAAATTTTTAATTTTACGGAATTTAACTATTCCGGGTTTTAGTTTGTCAAGATATGCATCAGATTAAAAACACAATACAAAAAGTAAAATACGGAAATAAAATCTATCTTCTTAGATTAGAAGTTTTAATTCTGTCATAAACAAAATATTTACAAATTTTTATACAGGCAAATATTATTAATAAAGATTTATTTATATTATTCGTGTAGTCTAAATGCAATAGCAATAATCAGAGTTCAAAGCAATGGTCTAGTCAAAATAAGCAAAACGAAAAACAAAAACTAGCAAAAAACTAGTTTACTGATGAGAACTGTTGTAACAATCTGTAAATTTCTTAATAAGAAACTGGTTTAGGTAAGATTTCAGAAGAGAAATCTTATTCAGTCAAACTTGGAATTGGCCTGGCGAAATTGTTGGATTGATCATTGATTCGTAGGAGTAACTTTAGGTCTCAAATTAATTTTAAGTCCTCTATTAGCCGTTGCCGGATAAAACTGCTTTAATTTTAGAGGTCCGTTGGTTTATACTTGATCCATAACAATATTTTTCGTTTCCACAATTTTAAATTTAATCATTAAGTTGTTAAAATTTCCGCTACCAGTATGGCTAAGTTTTGTCACAACAACTTTTTTGTCACTGACATTATTAGGGAATTCGGGCACTAAGAGATTCCGTTCCAATAAGTTACACCGCGTTCACCTCACACTACAAATCAGTCTATGATTCACTTCTGTTATATCAGCTATTAAATCCTCGAAAACGTTTTGGTTTCAGTAGCATTAGCGGTTAGTTAAGTAACACTGATTGATAATTTTACTAACTTCGATATTTCGTTGCCTCAATTCCATAATGTAGTAACTGCACATGGGAAAAAATCGTGAAAATAGAGTTTAAAAGTTCGAAGTGTGATTTTATTACTTTAAATTTTCTGAAAATCAAAAACAATGATTAAACTAAATTTTATTAAAATGGAATTGCTATATTCAAACAAAAAATACTTTAAAAACTGTTAAATTTAAAAAAAAAAATTTATTTGAAATTATGACTACTATTATATGGTTCTAAAAACGAGTAATTTGTTTGAAATTAAGAATTTCTCTTGGCCCCTCTTGTTGAATTCCGTGGAGATGCTAACTTTGTAGATTGAATAGTATTTGATGTAACTGTGGACATTGCAATATTGTTTGTTGGCTCATTTTCCAAAGCGTCTTCACATAAATCATCTCTCTGTGGTTTATCTGAAAAAACAAAATTATGATTAACATAAATACTTATATTAATTAACTTCTTAAAAATATTCTTACCAAGCTTTAATATTACACGGTAAAAAGCTTTATCTTCTTCACTCATAAAATTAAACATTTGCTGCAAATCGTGAGCTTTTTTGCGGTTAACTTGGCTTTCTATCTTTACTTCAGATAATCCATCAGTCGCAGTTATAGTGTTTGTTCTCCTAACATTTTTTTGAACGTTCATTCTGGTTAAATTCAAAATATCGTAATCGTTGCTATACTGAATTGCCTATATGTTTCTTGTGTAAACCAAATCATGTTGAGTTTTCTAAACGGTACGTCCTTGAAATTATAATTTGATAATCCAGCGAAATCTTTGAAATCTCGCGGTTTCATCTGGATTATCGAGAAAGGTCTCTTTCGATTTACCAGCTTCAGAAGACGAATCAGAGGCATTGGTGAATAATATTCCGATTTTCTCAAAACTTTTTCAATTTGAGAATGGATGTTGTTGTCACGCAACATCACGTGGCACGCGAGACTCACTTCAGGTTACAAGACGAGTAAATGGTGGTGTTTCTAAAACCCTTTAAAGAATTTAATTAAATGCTGATGCGATGTCATTACACCTGACCTTCCACCAGTACATTCCGTGAAAAAACAACAGTAAACTTGACTTGTGGACGAAAGATATGCTGGCCCAACTCAAATTTTTTGGACTGTTAACACATTTTGTAAATCAAAACATAAAATTGGAATGTCCGCGTCACTTTGTCTAACTTCCTAGTTTTGTACATTAGCTGCTTAATTTTGTTGTGTTGGTCTAGAGTAGATTGTATTTCTGTGGTCAATTTATTATTCCTCTTTGCAACAGGGTAAATTTCACATGTTGCACAGCGGTCTGATCGTGGTTTATGAAAATTTAAATTAAATTTAGTACAGAAAATGTTTCGATAATAGCTAAGTTTCTGATATTCAGGTTTGAATCCAAATATTGCTTGCTCGTTAAAGATCGGCGATAATGTGATTCCACTATGGGGAACGATGAAATATGTTTAATAATGAAAGCTTTGTCGTCGTCCGAAATTCGATTTTTATTGTGTGTCCCTCTTTTCGATGATTCTACAACACCAGTTAATTTTTTCTTTGAATATGCCGTGTACATTGTAGTTTGGCTGATAGAAAGCGTACCGAGGAAATATTCCTTACATACTTGAAAAAATTGGTCCTTAACTTCAAACAAATATTTGAAAGTATATTGCCGTTTAGTTTTTTGTATTTTGGTTATTCTGGCTATTTCCGATATTTTAGTATATTTGATTAAAAAATCATACTTTCGGTCCTGGTCTAACTTATAATAACCACGAAACTCTAATTTACAATTCTTCCAATAATCCTTTTTATTTGCCACTTGCTTCTTGCTAACCAGTTTCCTGGCAGAGTTTACGTGTTTTTCGCCCGCTTGATACTTTTCTTTTCGAATATTTTTTTTCCATCTTTTCAAATTTCGAAGTCTCTTTCGAGTGTTGATTTTTATGATTTCTTCTCGGATTACATTTTCTTGATTATCACTATCGTCTGTTTGTTCAACAAGCGGTGTGAAATCTGGTTCGATGTTTCTATTAACATTGACAATATTTTCAAACTGTTCTGTCACGCTGTCTACTAGTTCGTCAATTACTATAAATTCGGCCACTTCATGTAAGACCATATTTTGTGAAGCTTCAACATACGAAATTTCAATTACGAAACAATTAATACCGTCCGGCATAATATTATTGTCTAAACCGTTTGATTCTA
The DNA here is from genome assembly GCA_958295665.1 of Tipula vernalis. Classification (NCBI taxonomy): domain Eukaryota; kingdom Metazoa; phylum Arthropoda; class Insecta; order Diptera; family Tipulidae; genus Tipula; species Tipula vernalis. The sequence goes on from OY282558.1 coordinate 432,931,765, forward strand.
AATCACTTCTTAAAGTACACTCGTGATCCTAAAATAAAGCGATTTATTTATATTAGACTACACTGCTGTAACGTATTACACGTTATAGCAGTGTAGTAACTGAAACTTCTGTAAAACGTTGTGCTATTTAGTTGTAAATGCCTGATACTATTATGTGTCCGCCAAAATTTTCTCACTTTGGCTGTTAGATACGATTATCTGGCGCTTAAATTTTAAAAACGAATGGAGATAGCGCATTTTTGTTAATTGCATTGGAAAGAGCGTGTTATTACTAGTGGGAATTAATATATAACTCATTTTATGAAAAAATGTTAGATACTACATTATAGAATTGAGGTGACGATTTAATAATTAATAAATTAAAAATACCTAATATGAAATTTTATGCTTTTTGGGATAAAATTTAAAAAAAATCAGAACTTTTTAATGTCACAGAATTTCAAAATTAATTCTGCATAAAATTTCAACAAAGCTCTAAAATAAAATCTTCCTGCAAGCTTCGAGTTTTGATTTTGAATAACTACTTAAACTAAGTCTCGAAATATTTTAATTTTTTAGCTAAAATTTCTTAAGATAAAATTTCAAAAATTTTCGATTACAAAACCAAAGATTTTAAAATTCAAATTTGTGCAGTTTTCAAATTTTAAAAACAAATTATTTAACATATTAAAATTAAATTTTAGAATATTGAATAATTTTCTATTAAATTTAAAAATAATTTTTTTCTCTAAACTAAAATATCTTAATATAAAATTAATGAAAACTCTCAAGTTAAATTAATAAAAAAATGTTAAAATGGAAATTTTTAATTTTACGCTAGCAAAATTTTTTAATCTAAATTTTATATTTAAACAGTTTTAAAATTATAAAAATTTATTACGAAATAAAAATTTAAATTCTAGAATGAAGCCAGGATTAAATGTTTTATTTACTAAAATATTTTTTAATTTTAAACTAGAATTTCTTAAGATTCAAATTTGATGCTAATTAATTTTCATATGTAAATTACAAATTATTTAGCCAACAACCTTATTTTTATTACTGAAATTTCAACCTACGCTAAACATTTTAAAATTTATAAAAAAAAACTGAAATTTGGAAAAAAAAAATTCTGCCAGTTTAAATCGGAATTTTAATTCGGAATACTTTTAATTTACGAAACATTTATGTAAATTTTATATATGTAATGTAATTTTTATTTTCATAGAGATTTTCAAAAAAATATTCAAAAGACAAAAATTTAATTTTATACAAAATTAAATAAATTTTTAATTTTCTAGCTGATATTCAATTAGTGACAGTTTGAACTTTTAATAAATCTCTGATAAATTTGAATATTGGCCATTTTTAATTTCACGCATATAATTTAAAATTAAAATTTTTAATTTGTATATTTCCGAGGTATTTAGCTACGGTTCGATAAGTTTTAATTTTGAACCGTTTATTTTAAACTAAATATAAAAAATTAATGTTATAGTTTATACAAGGATAATGAATTTTAAATTTTCCTTGTTTTTGAACACGTAGTAGTAACTAATTTAATTAGTATAAGTAATAATCGATTAATATTTTGTCAAAATAATACCCCTGCACTTTTCCAGACACAAACATTTGCACACCTGTTTATAATATTCGCTTTAAGTATTATAAATACTTACGGCAATTTTTATCTTGCGTCGCGATTTTTGGAATATACAATTTTTATAACCTTACTTAAAGCTACTCACTACGTAAGAAATTATTTCTCGAAATAATAAAAAATAAAAAAATAAAACAATTCATCAATTATATTAAATTAATTTTTCATTACCTTTTCAAAGATGATAAAAACAATCAATACTAAACGAATTGAATTACTTCTTCGACAACTGTCGATAAAATATTACAGAACTCAGCTGAATAAAAAAAAAAATTTAATATTATGAAGATTGATTGATTCTTATTCCATATTTTTTTTTATTTTGTTTCCTTTTATTTCCTTGGTTAAGATGATAAAATAACCCATAAATTAAATTTAAAGCAAAAAAAAAAAAGTTTTCTTTTCAATTTATTATTTTTTTTTTTTATATTTATAAAAAACAAACAAAAAATAAGGAAATTAATAGATAAAAAAAGGCATCATCAAGAGTGTTGTTTTTTAATTTATCTACCCAACAAAATAATAATATTATGTCAACGAAGTAATTTTTAATTAATATTCAAAGAAGAATAAAAAATAAATTGATTTTAATTTTTTTTTTTTTTTTTTTTTTAATTTTTTGTTTGAAAAACTTTGATTTTATTTTTTAAGGGGTTAAATTGTAAAACTTAATGTTGATATTTATAAAATAATTTAAGAAACCAATTTTGTTGGTCAATTAATTTTTTTACATTTTTTGCCAAGAAGGGTGATGAATACCTAATTTATGTAAATATTTGGTTATGTATTTTGTTTTAAAAATATGGAAAATAATTTTTAAGCCAAATATAATAATTTATTCCATTTTTACAAAAACTGATGAAGAAAACCATTTTTGTATACATGCACAATATACTTTAGAATACAAATACCATTAATAATGTAACACATTTTTAATACTGTAAAAAAATAAACTAAAATAAATCTTTTTATTGCTGTTTAAAAATGTAAAATCAATTTGCAGATAATTTCAAAAAATTAAAAATGTATTTGCTTAATATGTAGAAATAAAATTGGATCCGAAGTTATATTATATAAACAAATATTTTTAAATCCCTAAAATAAAGTAGCTATACGATAAAATATTGAATGAATTTACTGATTTAAAACGTAAATAGGATTTTGAATATTTTATATATATTCAATTATTGTGTGCCATACATTTTCGGTTTTTATTTATAATTAAAAATTTAAATTTGATTTTTTTTCCCTTCACATACGTACCTACCTATATATAAACAGCTAAAATACGTATTTTCAATTTAGGTGCCTAATAAATATGTCACAATTTGGTTTCGAAAGCGAATATATACATATGTATATACATAGTAACACGAAAAATTAATGTGGAAATTGTGTAATAATATACGATAGCGTGACATAAGAATTTAAAAAAAATCGACGAAAAAAATAGTTGATTGTTAAATAGACGCGAAAACAAATTGGAAACATTAATATTATTTTATGTCGATTTATCCTAGACAATGTTATGTTACGTTCTGCTTTGATTTTTAAACGTTTATCTCATTTATTTACTATTTTTTTTTTTTTTTTGCTTTCCAAATAGACGATAACATTCCAATCATGTCAGTTAAAAATTTTCATAAATATTCGAGTTAAATTTTTATGTATATCTATGATACGAATATATGCAGAAAATATATTTAGTTTTTATGACATAAATTTTATGTATCACAATATTGTATTTTTTTTAAACAGATTTCAATATTTCAAAATATTTTTTTTTTTTTATTTATAGAATTGCAACAAAATACTTCTTTGTAGTAATTTAAATTCATCACTAAAAGCGAGTTTTGTGTGTGTAACAGCTCGTGATTTTATTAAAATTCATAATGCTTTGAAAAAAAAAATTTTTTTGTGATTAAATAAATAAACAACACGAAATGCATTAAAAATTAAATTCAGTTATTAGCTTTCTAAATATGTAAACCATACCTAAATACAGAAGTCAAATTCCCTTTTAGACAACAAAACCAAAAAATAAAAAAAAATTAAATTGGCTCTTCCACCCCACCCCGCTCATCAACTTCAGGATTATTATTTTATCTATGACGTAGCGAATCAAATTTGATTATTTTCTTTAGGTATTTTTTCGGTATACATTCAGTAATCTGATTATTAAGGTAGATTTACATCTCAGTTTCATATTAAATGTAAAATTGAACGAGTAGCTAAACAAAATTTTATGCTCTAGACTTATTTTGTATAATTTTGTTTTTTAAGAAAACTGAAATTTGAAATTTAAATTAAATATAATACTTAGTAAAGTAATAATAATAATTAGCAATGATACACTAATTTATCCAGCGATTAGATATTTTAAATATTTTATTAAATTTGTACATCGATAAAATATGGAGTATATGGCAAATCAAGGTGTACAAAAAATAGTATAAATCGATTATTTTCAACCCTATTTTACTATTACGAATCGATAAAATTGAGAAACCACCCTTTAGAAAAAATTTATAAAAATAAATTTATTAAATCACATTTTCTTCTATTTTCCGGCAATTTTTTTTTTTTTAATTGTTTAAAGGGCAAAGTTCAATATTGGTCGTTGGAGGTTGTCTAAAAATATAAACTCTTGTATTCGTGTAATATTTGCCTTAGAAATATGAAGGGAACGTTATTATAATAATGCGCAGCTGTTTTGGGAACGATTAAAGTTAACCGTTGAGCAACCTAGTCGGTATTAAAGACAAAGGCCTTATCGTTGGTAGAATACAATTTTTTTTAACCTAAACAGCTAAATTCAAAGCTAACCTAGTCTTCTAAATGATCTCAGGTTCGTGGCATAATGGAATTACTAATAAAATTGCCAGGTATGTGTGACATAGTTTGTCCCTCTATATCATTAGAAAAAAGAGCAATGAAGCTATATATTGGTACATTGAGAGGTTAAACAACATTCAAATTAATTAACCATTATTTACGTAAAAATACATAGGTCAATCAAAGGATGGTGTGATGCGGAGGTTTAAAATATTTTTAATTAGCTGAACATTTTATTAAACGAACTATTCCAAAGGCACAAAAATTTCATGAACCGGTCTTATAATCAAACACTAATGTTTTATTTGCTGCTGAAAGGTGATGTATCATTAAAATGTTGGGGGCAGAAGTTTCAATTATATAAAACAGTGGATTATAAGACCCTGAGCAATATCTGAATTTATGTTTAATGACAGCTTTTACAAGCATTTGATGTGTAATCTTACGTTTTCTTTAAGTAAGATAGCAGGGCTTATTATGTAATAACCTTTTCTCGTCCAGAAGTTGACGTTTTTGTAATTTAAAAAGTATAATTGAATTTTTCGAATTTAGTCATTCAGAAGGTGTTTCCATTTGACATCCTACAGACAGGAAGGATTAATTGGAGGGATGAAACAAGATAGCCTTGATTATATCAAGAAGCCTGTTGAATCAATTCCTAATCGCCTAAAATTAATTATTAAACAAAAAAGATTTCCAGTAAAATACTAAGTTAGTTTTGAAATATTGTTGGTAACACTTTTTAGAAGCGAACCTTCGATGGGCCATTTTCATTGTGACTTGTAATATTTTCTCCTTTTATAATATACTTTTAGAAATTTTCATTTATGGTTTTAATGTTACTTGATTTCTTAGAAATTTTTCACTGTGAGTCACAATGTATTCTACTTCTTTAGTTTGTTTAGTTACACAAATTCTACAAATTTAGCTGTTTTTTAGAATTTCGTATTTTTTATAATCATATCCTGTGAATCTCTTAAAATTAGTAAATTCTATAAATTTTATAAATTCTCTAAAATTTATAAATTTGGTGATTCATTAAATTGTATAAATTCAATAAATATTGATAATTCTGTCAGTCATACAAATTAAACCAATAATTTTTATTCTGTACTACATTACCCTTTTCTTAAAATATTTCTTATTCTAAAAATATAAATTCTAAAAATTTTGCAAACTATAAATCCTATAAATATTTCAAATTCTACAAATTCTACAAAACTTGCTTATCCGAAAAATTTCATATTCCAATAAATTTCGTAGGTTTTCGAAATCCGATAAATTCTGTAAATATTATTAATTTTATATTCTTGTAGGTCTTATAAATCATATTGGTTCTATAAATTCTACAAAGCTTAAAAATTCCGTAAACTATTTAAATTCTATAAATCTTATAAATTCTGTAAAAACCTCATAATTTTAAACATACCGTAAATATCAAGCGAAATTATCAAGAGTTCTGCAGCTTCAGTTTCGACCTGAACGAGAAATACGAAATATTTTATTTTCAATCAATATCATCCGGTTATACCAACTGAATTACTAATTACACCTCTTATTTAGAAAGCAACTGTTTAGTCGAAGTATTAGCGAGTTATAGGCAATACCTATTAAAACCTTTCAAATTCAATCATTTTTATATTTTCCATTAATTCTATAAATATTAATAAGACTATAAACTTATAAATTCTCAAAATTTTATCAATTTTAAAAGTTCTGATAATTCTACAAATTTTAAAAAATTTTAAAATTCTCAATCTCTAGAAACTCTAAATTTTGTAGATTTCATGAAAGGCATAAATTCTCCTAACTCTTTACATTCCATAAATTCCCAACATTCAAATTTTTGTTATTAAAAATTATTATAATATAATTTTTTGGAGTAAGAGTAAATTCGTTTATTTAATAAATTTTATACATTCAACGAGCTCTATAAATTTAGTTATTTCTACGGAGAATGAAATTATGAAAAGTTTTTCAACTTAAACTTCAATCTGAACCAGAATTGCTCAAAATTTTTATTTTCAACAATTTCTTGAATAGATTCTCTCCTTAAAAATAAACTCTCTTCGTGAAAAAATTAATTAATTAAAATCAAATCCATCAATAATCAAGCTATTTTTCGGAAGAACCTTATATTTTATTATTTCCATAAATTCTACAAACTATCTCAATTGGAGTCAAGTTTAATAAGTCTTAAATTCTATAAATTTTATGAATTTTATAAATTCTGTTAATTCTATAACTTTTTAATTTTACACATCTTGAAATCTATAAATTCTATAATTTTTTATCAATTTTATAAATTCTCCAAAATTCTATAAATTGTTTCAACTTTACCGGTAATAAAAATTCAATAAAATATATTAAAAATAATGGCATTCACAACAATTTCGACTTGTTAATCAGAAAAAATGCAGGAGGCCAATTATTAATAAATATATCTACCAAAAAAAGTAGAAATATCAAAATATCCCCCCGTACTTGTAATATATTTGATCTATAAATAGCCGAAAGAATCTTATTGATTTGTGTAGGCATAAAGACACAGAAATGAGAGGTTTTGGATTTGGTGAATTATATAATTCGCTAAGTCAATGCGTTCTTGCCTCATAGGTAATGTATGAAGTTGGAATTGTATTTTTGTAGTTTGGTTCTAGCTACCTGATGAGTAGGCCGAACTTTTTTGTCTTGTCAGTACGAAACCAAATTACCACAGAGAAAGCTCAAGGAAAGTTTTCATTTTTTCTGAATAACAAGTCGAAAATGTTGAGACTGCTATTATTTTTAATATATTTTGTCTATAAAAAGCCGAAAGAATCTTATTAATTTAGAACAGACAAACTTTCTCTTCAAATTTTATTTATTCAAAAAGTTTTACAAATTTCTATAAATTCTAACAATTTTATAATTTTTAGAATTATATTAATTTTATAAATCCTATAAAATCGATAAATTCTGTAAATCTGTAAATTCTACCATATAAACTATAAAGTAACTTTTTCAAATGTTCTTAATGATAACATTTCTGTAAATTTTAAATTTTATAAATTCTTTAATAATTAATTCAATATGTAATTAATTAACCGTAGAAAGAACCTGATATTTTATTATTTTTATAAGTTCTACAAATTCTATGAAATTAGTAAATTCTATTAAGTCTTTTAATAATTTAAATTCAATACTTTTTATGGCGCGACTTGAAAAATTAACTCACAGAAGGAATAGCAAATTGAAAAAAATAATTTATATATTTAACTACACTCTCTCTCATTGTCGCTCATTCAGTTTTATTTATATTTTTAGATTCTTTTGTAAAATTTTGTTTGGTTTGCTTGTGAGTTAAATTTTAAACTTTGTCCAGATTTGTCTATTGAGTTCATCAAGAAAATGACAACTTGACGGAGTTTAAAACATAGTTAAAAATATGTTATCTCGCTGGACACAAAAGAGAGATAACATATTTTTAACTCGGTTTTTAACTCGGTCAAGTTGTCATTTTTTTGATGAGCTCAATAATGCATCAATCTGGTAAATCAAGCTTAAAGGAAACATTTGTTATTTAATGAAATGTAATGAATTATTTTAAAGGAACTCGTACGCTTCTACTGATTGTTCCAATTCCACCTTAAATGTTTCTCGCGTGCTGCAAAAATTTAAAATTATTTTGTAATTTAAGAAGCAAAACACCATGATTCGGTGTATAAAAAGCCTTGGAAAAGTCAAGTAAAACCAATAGTGTAACATGACCCTTATCTAGAGGGAGTAGCGCTGTTGCCGTACTGTGTTTAACCCTGAAACCAGATTGAAATTTGTCAATAATTTTATTATTCTCCAAATATTGGACCATTTGATCACACATCACTCTTTCAAGAACTTTGCATAACATAGGTAATATTCTAATAGGTCTTAAGTCCTTATTATCTTATCGGCACAACTCTCGAAATTTTCCATTGAGAAGGAAATCGCGATTCATTTAAACAACTATTAATCAAATAGAAAAGAACTGGTGAGATATATTCTAAAATCAATTTAATGGCATTTAAAATTTTAATGGAATTCCGTCGTCACCAATTGAGTTGGACTTAGTTCGCAACACGGCATGTTTTACTGCAGTTTCATTAACTGTATAGAAATTAAATTTATGTTCTACATTATGATCAACCTTACTTATACTTATATTATCAATATCATCACTATTTGATGTAATCTTTGCAATCCAAGTGTTAATTTCATTAGCTGAAAAATGAGGAGTTGTTACAGCTACATCTCTACAAAGACCAAGGTTACGGATATTATTCCACACATTTCTGGGCGGCAAATTGTGGTGAAGCATTTTATTCAGGAATTTGGATTTCGCTGATCTAATGAGCTTTTTGACATTGCTTCTACTTTTACAAAAGGCTATACGGTTTTCACTCGTTTTATTATATTTCCAAAGCTTTTAGCAGATTTTCATATCAATTACCGCAATTTCAATCTCCGCACTGAACCATAAGGGCGTTATTCATTTAGGAGCAATACAAGTTTTAATTGGGACATGTTTATCAAATAAGCCAAGAATGTATTTATTAAGTAACGAAACTTTCTGGTAAATGGTTTCGACTTCAAATATGGATTCCCAATACAAATTAAGGCAGTCATAAGCCAACGCTTCATAATTAATCTTTTTATAAGATCTGTATTGAAATGTAGAAATTGGAGCTTTAACCACCGGCAAAGAGTATGATAAATAGATAAAATCATGATCAAAAATCGACACATCCAGTTGCACAAGTCTTGAAATTTTAGAACTATTCTTAGTAATGATTACATAGATTCAGTCACATTAGCTTGATATGTCGTACATTGCTTTCAAATAAAATAGCATTTGCTATTTTATTTACGTAATCCGCAATATTCTCAAGCTCTGTCAAAGGAATCCCTCTTATTAACAAATCGCATGATAAAGCTTCACGTTCCAGGAAATCTATGCGCTTTTCCATAGCTACTGCTATTTTTGTGAGATTTTCTTTCTGCTCAACAAGTTCTTTTTCAAGGGCAACTAATCTGGTGTTCACAGAATTCTCAATTGCATCAAATTTAGCAATTTTAAGGTTATCCATTTTTTTGTCGATTAATGCCTTGTAGTTTTCTATGGTGGTCATTTTATGTTCAATCGACTTCCGAATACTGTATATATCAGATTGATCCCCACTGCCATTCCTTAATTTCCTGGTGTTACTTGATGGTGTTCCTGGAGGTACCATTATACAAATTTATGATTAAAATAATTCAAATTAAATTATTAATTCACAATTCACGATTCGTTCCCTAACACTTTATCACAATAACACAGTTTATTTTTAATTTGAGTCACTTCATTAACACAACATTTACTTAACCAAAATTACAACTGTAAAGTGACTGTTATACTATATCAGCTGATTTTCGAATTGTTCACAATTTTAATACATTAATTCATAATTAAATATTCATGTAATTAGTATTTAATTTAACGGGTCACAGCATATATTATTTTATTCATCACAGCACATATATTTTTATGTAGCACAATAACATAGTTAGATTATTTATAATTTTTTATTTCGGAGACGACAAAATCACACACGATTACTCACTTTCAGCCATCTTTTTTAAGATATAAATAAGCTGACGTTAAGATTTTGTTTTTATACCAAAAAAGACAAATTGTTAGTTTTAGGTTAGAGTAATTTTGCACGTAAAAGTGTATTAATATAAATCTTATAAATTCTGTAAATCTGTAAATCCTTAAAAGTCTTATAAATCCCTTAAATTTGAAATATTAATATATATTTAATGAATTTTGTAAATTTTGTAGATTCCATATGTTCTATAAATTGATTTAACTTTCCCAGTTCTGTAAATTCTATTCACCGAATTTTGATTTTTGCAAAAATTCTATAATTTCTATAAATTTTTAGATTCTTTGACGTAAAAAATATTTTATTTTTGCTATGAATTTTATAGATTCTATTAAATCAATAAATTCTATTAGTCTTTAAAAATGTTAAATTCTTTACATTTTAGGTATTTTACTGTATAAATTCTCTCGATTCTTACAATTTTTAATTCTAGTAATTATAAAATTTCTAGATGCTGTAAATTTTATAAATTCAATTTATTTTCTAAATTTCAGAAATTCTATAAATTTTGTGAATACTAAAAGACTATAAACTTTATAAATTCCATGAGTTTAATGAATTTATAAATTCTGATTGTTCTACAAATTTTTACGATTTTTCAAATTGTATAATCACTAAATTCTTAAATTTCTTTGATTTTATAAATTCTCTCAATTAGATGCATTCTTTGATAAAGGTGTAGACCATGTGAGTTCTATAAATTGTTTTGACTCTATCAGTTGTATAATTTCGACATACTAAAATTTTAGTAATTCTAACAAATTCAAAATTTCTAACAATTTTATAGAGTTTTTGTTTAAATTCAATAAATTTGTTAACATTTTATAAATGATATAAGGAATAATTATCGGTACATAATTTTCGTTAATCCAGTAAATTCAGCAAATCTATAAATTCAATAAAATCTAAAAATTTAGTAAGTTTTTAAATTCTATTAAGACTAAAAATCGTTTAAAATCGAAATATTCTTTATCCATATTTTATAAAATCAATAATTGCTTTAAAATTTATAAATTGTAATATGTATAAACTTTGTAAATTCTATAAATTTTATGAATTTTATAAATTTACAAAATCTTAAAGATACTATGAGTTCTATAAATTGTTTAAGCTCAATCACTTGTAACTTTACAGATTCAAATTTTAGTTACTCAAAAAATTACATAAAGCCTATAAATTTTACAGATTCATTGAATTCTATAAATTTTATAAATTAGATACAAAACAATACAATATTTTATTATTATTTGATTACACAGTCTTATTTAACAACTTGAGCATTACAATTATTATAGAGATCAGGTTTCAGAAACTTTTCAACTATGGTAATATTTATTGATGTACTCGTACATATCTGTTTGTTTTTTTTTTTTTCTTTTTTATTATTAATTATGTTTGAAAATTTATTATTCAATATGATATTAAAACCTAATATTTGGGGCTTAACATAATCCTTATACTAAGACAATACAAACAGACAAATACATATAATGTGTTTAATATAATAATTGTTAAGACTGACAATATGTTCAGCTTATTTGTTAAATTCAGGGGGAAAAACCACTTATAAGTGAGTTGGTATGATGTCTGCAACTGAATTGAAAATGTGTATTTATGTGATTTAAGTAATCATTAATAGATGAAACATTAGACATGACATGGAGGCGCCGAGTTGAGAAATATCGTGGTTTACCGTATATAATTTTTAAGCACTTATTTTGTTTTATTTGTAATTTTTTGCGATGGGAATTGGCACAGAAACTTCTGGCCGGAAAACCATAAGTAATAGTAGGTCGTATTACTGACGTATACAATAGTAATTTACTCTTCTTATGTAGATAGATTTGATCTTTTATTGATTAGTGAATAAGGCATCTTAATTATTCGCTGTGATTTTTCTATAACCAAGTGTACATGATTTTTAAATGTTAATTTTTTATCGAAATTGATACCTCAATATTTTACGTTTTCATTCCACTCAATAACTGAATCATTGACTTTTAATATATTATTATTATTAGGCAGATATCTTGTTGCTCTTCTTCTCGTGAAAAATATAGCTTGTGTTTTTTCACAGTTTAAGTTAATGTGCCATTTTTGGCAGTAATCTATAAGTGCATCAATATTATATTGAAGCGTATTAATAATAGTATCAGGACAGCTTGAAGATGTATATATTGCAGTGTCATCTGCATATAATGCGCAATTTTATTAACATTTTAATTTGATCAGGGATAGTTAATGGGTGAGCATCTTTACTTTTATTAGTAAAGTTAGGAATAGCTAAGCCTTTGGCTTTAAATATAATATTATTGAAAAATTCAATAAGTTCATCTATTTGTTCCTGACATTGTATATTCAGAATTGGTGACTTTGATGTTAAATCAATATTATTGTTGATATGACATCTAAACAAAGACCAATAAGCTAGCTGGTAATTAGGTTTACTGATTGTTTTATTGATTTAAATATCACCATAGTTCATTTCGAATAAAACAGGAAAATATTTTTGACTGAAGTTCATATTCAGTTTTCAAATGGGATATAATGCTGTTATTGTTTGTTAATAAAAAATCTAGTACAGAGCCGTATGTTGAATTAGGAGAAAAGTAAGTGGGTTCCGTAGGGTTTTCAATTACAAAATTACTATTAACTAATTCGTTATACAAGACTATTCCGGCTCTATTACTTTTATAGTTATCCCAAAACCTGTGTTTGGCAATAAAGTCGCCACATATCAGATAAGATGAGTTAGATTTAGTTAGTATTTGTATGTCACTGGCAAAATCTTTTAAGATCGCATTTGATGTTCCACCGGGAAAATAAGCAGCTACAATTATAACTTCACCAAATGGAGTACCAATAGTAATGGCCAAGGCTTCTATTATTTTTAAGTTAAGGGCAGGCAATAGAGTATGACTAATCAATTTATTCATAATAATAGCTACTCCCCCATGTGGCGAACGCAATCTAGATAGTCTGTAAACCTTGAACTTAGGATGGTACATTACATTATCTGGTTTAAGCCAAGTTTCTGTCACCAAGGCAATGTGAATGTTATTATTAATAAGAAAGTCAAATGTTTCATCTATTTTGTTAGTTAAACTAGTAGCGTTCCAAATACAAGAATTTAGCCGCTTCATCATTATTTAAGATTATGTAGATATTTAATTGACAGTCGGAAACATACCTCGAAATGTTCTGTTTTATTTGAACATTTTGACAAATTGCACAGAATATCGCTTATAAGTGATTGAAGCTCCGATTCTGTAAATAAATTATTATTGTTAGTATTACAAGTATTATTGTTATTAGAAATAATAAAATTGATATTATTATTTGACATGGCTGGCTGCGCTTGATTCCTGAGACGAAAATTATTATCACTTCTATTGCGAGTATTCACGCTGTTATCAAAAATAGAATTCCATGTTGATTGTAGAGGAGTACATTTAGGTTTCGGAAGATCTGGAAACTCCTTTATGTTGGTTAGGTTTGGATGTTGAGTCATTCGGGTTTGTAGATTATGCATTTTCCAGTTTATGAGAATATTCTCTTTGATTAATTGATATTCTTTTAGTTTAGTACAATCTTTTGAACTGGTGAGATGGGTGGCACCACAATTAGCACATTTGTAACTAACCGGATCCAGATTACATTCACTTGTTAAATGGTTTGCACTGCATTTACCACAGTTTAATTTTTTGTTGCTATGAGATGAACCGTGCCCAAACATTTGACAACGGCAACATTGAGCCGGTAAGTTTGTATTATTGGAATAGTGTGAAAAATGCACTGCTGTATGGTGAATATGTTTAATTTTGTGCAGCATTTGCATTTTTACATGATTATTTTTAAATTTAACCAGAAAGAATTTAAAAACTGTTTTGGCATCAGGTAATTTTTTATAAATTGTATGAATACTGATGATGTTATCTTGGTCGATACAGTGTTGATTTAGTACAGTTTTTATATCATCATGGCTAAAGTCAGATGGCAATCCAGTGATGCACACCTTGAAAGGTCGATCAATAACAGATCTGAAAGTGAAATGCTCAACGTTATTTGCTATAAGTTGTTCTAGGATATTTTGATAATTATCATTTTTGTAAACCATAATTTTTATGCCAATGCTCATAATTGTTATCAAATATTTGGTAATATTCAATGAAACCAGCAACTGTTTAATTTGGGTACAACTTTGACCTCATCGGTTGGATTATAGCTGACAATGATAAAGAATCAAAACGGTTATCAGTTGAAATATTTGCTTGTGTATTTACAGTTTCTGTTTCCATGACGATTTCATTGACCAAATTAGATGATGCGGTAGCGTGTTTAACAGAAACGTTAATACCATATTATCGGGCATTGTACTTCCGTACGGAATTAATAGATTGTTTTGCTTAAGTAATTCAAGATTATTAAATTTAGCTTGTTTAAGTGATTTTATTTTATGTAAATATGAGGCGGCGGTATTTCCGTCACCATTGTTTTTAACAAGCGGCTTTCTTGCCGTTTTGTAATATTACACGATTTGATATCACTACACGACACTGTACTAAATAATTATTATTATTTTACTTTTTATTTTATTAATTATTTGTTATGTATTAACACAAATAAATATAAAATTTGAATAATTTGGTGTGTATCGCTACAACGACCAAATTGAACTGGAATAAATTAGATAAATTTGATTAATTTTAAGAATTTCATAAATGCTATGAATCTAAAATAATCCTGTAAATCTATGAATTGTATAAAGATTAAAATTTGAGTAAGTTTTGAAATTTTCTTAAATCAATTAGTTCTAAAAATTCGATACATTTTGCTTTTTTATTTAACAAATAACTTTTTTTTTTTTTTTTTTTTTTTTTTTAATTTTTGTTGAATGTTAATTAATTCTTGGAATTTCCAGTCGCCGCGGCCTGATGAGAGGATTGATTTTTTCATATTCATAAGCTCATCAGTTCGAAACTGGATTGAATTCTCTTACAATCTTCGGAACATATTAAATTAACAAATAACATCGATAAATGTCTACAAAATTCATAAATTCTATAAATTTTATGATTTTTCTATAAGTTTATTGATCCCAAGATGACCTGATGTTGGGCTGATATGAGCTAGCACAATTAAATTATGGGTAAGTGTTTCAGGAATTACTAATTTCCATGCAGCATTACTATGATCGAGTGAGTATTCTAGACCAACTGAGTGATTAATATAGACATGGCCATTCAATATAGTTAAGTTACTCCTTTCAGGATTAGCCTCAACAGATTTCTTTTACTCCGGATATTTTGGATCTTGAAATTCTACGCTAGATAAATCCACATGAAGTGGTGGAAGTTGAAAGTCGGTAAGTTCCGAACATACAAATCGTTTTATCTCGCCAGCGTACATTCTAGATAAGGCATCTGGCACAATATTATTGGATCCCTTGCAGTGTTCTATTTAGAAATCAAACCCTTGGAGTTTCATGCTCCAGCACATGCTTCTATGATCTCCTCACCAAGCAAACCGTTACAAATTCTACAAGTGAAATTTTACTAATTTTAAAAATTCCTTGATTTCTATAAATTCTATAAATCTCATAAATTCTACAACTTTCATAAATTTTTTAATTTTTCCCAACAAAATAAAATCGGTTTCGGCACTTAGATAATGTTTATGTTATACACTGTCTCAAAAAATTTTCCGTACACCCCTCGGTTAAAGAAAAATTGATGAAAAAAACAATTACAAATCAAACAAAAAATTCAGTTTTTATTTTTTTTAAACTCAAATTACATTTAACAACCTTAAAATAATAAATATCATGAAGCAAATTAATTTACTTTTACGTTTCGTATGATTTACTATTTAAACATCCTAGAACGATCTCAAATAATTGTCCGTACACTTGCACTTTTGTTAAAATTAACACAAGCACATTAGCAATTTATTATTTGTTGTACTCCTATTTTCAACTAACCGTAAATTACGAAATTTTTTTTTGCATAAAAGTTAATTAGTCGTACTTTTTTCATGGCGAATGAAATATTGTCCAATTAATTAAAAATGTATTATTCTCATACCAAAAATAGTGTAGAAATTAAAAAAATTGATCATTAAATTGGAGAGTGAAGGTAAAAGTTTACAGGAAATTTCCAAAATAACTAATCGCCCCCGATCTTCGATTCAATATATCATCCAGGGTGTAGATTCTGATTAAATGACAATTTTTCGTGACATTTTGTTATTAGTACAAAATATTGTCACTGAAAATTTGCGATTCTGATGAAATGAGTTATGACATTAAAGTACTTTTTATACCAAGCGCCTCGCCTCGAAATATTTAGTTACCACAAATGCGAAGCTGAGACCCTTTCATACCGGTGGCGTTGGCTTTGAACATTCGGTTGCTATCAAATATTTTATTTAGGGCTATTTTACACGTGAATTATAGCAAGAACTGAGATATTTAAAATTTGTAACGTACATATGAGATAGATTTTTTGGTAAGTATGAAATATTTGTGCAAAAAATGTGATTTGTAGATTATGTTGAGAAAGCACTTGGCTTTGTACTAATTTAAAAAGTCGCAGTCGAGTGTGGAACGCATTGCCTTGGCTTTGTAGATAACTTCATTGCAATATATATTGATTTTTTTAAAATTAACACTTAAAAATAAATTAGTTTTCATCAAATTGAATTTATTACTATAAACTTAAACGGTATCAATCGAATAAAACTAATTTACATAGTTAAAAAACGAAATAAAAAAATTTTATTTTCGAAGCTCAAAGCCGAGGCGACTGGTATGAAAAGTACTTAACAGCAATTTACAGCAGTTGCATTTCTAGTTTACCACAGTTATATTTAAAGGTTAATTTTAATGATATTACACGCTACATACACATTATATACATATATAGAAATAGATAAAATATTGTTTTATTTTAATTAAAATATAAACAATTAAAATTTATAACAAGAATTATTAAAAATTAACAAAATATACTAACACATATTTTATTTAAAAATGCAGCTGACTTTTGTCACGGAAAACCAAATCAATGACAATTTTGTTTAATTTGTCATTTATTTTCTTGTGACATTTTGAAAAAGTCACTTCATCAGAATCGCATTTTAGAACTCACAACTATATTGTCATTTTATCGCAGTTAAAATTTTAGTACAAAGTCACAAAAATTTGTCATTTGTCACTTGATCAGAATCTAGGCCCAGAACTCCCAAAAAAAACAAATCACTAGAGTTGGTTGTTGGGCGTGGTCGCAACCGAAAGCTGAACACACCTCAAATACATCTAACAGGGAAGGTAATGAAACAGAATCGAAAGCTTAGTGCTCCAACGATCGCTGATAAAGTTTATAAACGCAAAAACGGAGCGACGAAACCTCAGACAATACGCAATATTTTGCATAAACCAGAGTATCGTCGATGTGCGACACGCAAGAAATGTAATTGCCGACAAAAAATATATTAAAAGCGCTTGGAATATGCATTGGGATATGTGAGTGAACCCGAAGAGTTCTGAGAAAATGTTATTCCTTCTGACGGAAAAAAATCTAACGTTTTTGGTTCAGATGGGCGAGTTATGGTGTGACGGAAAGCCAACACTGAATTGAGTAAAACATAGTGGCGGAAATAAAATGGTTTGAAGAGATTTTAGCTGAAGGGGTGTAGGTCATTTGACCTTCATAATGAACCGGTTTAATTATTTGAAAATTTTGAAGGGTAATTTGTTAATAAATGCTGAGAAAATGGGACATAGGCAAGATTTTCGCTCCGTACATGACAAAGACCCAAAGCATTCGTCAAAGCTGATAAAGGAATGGTTATTGTACAATGTAAAGTCAATACTTTCTCATTCTCCCCAGCTACCAGATCTCAACCGCATTGATAATTTATGCCATTATTTAGAGATCCGTGAACATTAAATTAGCGGCCAGGAACAATTAAAACGGGTCATTGTGGAGGAATGGGCCAAAAATTCCCTCCGAAATAACTCGGACGTTGGCGTTCTCAATGAAAAGAAGGGTGCAAAGTGTAATTTCATGAATAATAGGTTACAACACGAAATATTAGACCTAACTTTTTACCAAATTCCTTCAACTTCTTTGTGTGTACGGACAATTATTTGAGATCGTTTTAGGCGGTTTAAATAGTAAATGTTATCAAACGTGAAAGTAACTTAATTTATATCAAGATTATTATTATTTTCAGGTTCTTAAATGTAATTTGAGTTTTAAAAAAATTAAAACTGAAATTTTTGTTTGATTTGTAATTGTTTTTTCTATCAATGTTTTCTTAACCGAGTGCTGTACGGACAATTTTTTGATACAGTGTATATACTGCCTCCACAGACATTAAAATCCATTTTATCAGTTTTTGTTAATTTCTAAATGGTTTGCTTTAATTACGCTTTTTGGTAAAAAAGGAAACAAACGGAGTAAACATATGCATAGTTCTCTCTTTGAAAACGGGCAATTTATACACACAAATCATAAAATACTATATAGTATACAATTTATACAAATATACGCATTTAGAGAGCAAATGTTCAATTATGTATATTATTACGCAATCTATTTAGGTATATGATTTTGCTTGCCGATTTTTTTTTATTTTTTAAACTAATTACGAATAGTAACTCAATTTCTTAAGAGATTTAAGCCGAGTTTTTGACCAACTTTTAAGGAAATGAATGCTTAAACTAAATTTAATTTTTTTAAATTTCAAATCAGTTGTGTTTACTAACTTTAGCAGATTGTAATATGAAAAGAATTGTGAAGTGAATTCATGCCTCAGAGGAGTAAGTAATTACTTTAACATTTAGGACACAATCAAAAAAAATATGTTTTAATGGCTTTGAATTTTTTTGTACGATATTCAATAATATTTAAAAAGACATTGTTACTAATTGATGTTTTTTTGCTTGTTACAAAAACAATTTCAATTCGATTCAAATAACCCTTTTTAAATCCTTATTTGTTTTTTATGTTTGCTTCTAACCATTATGTAAGTATACTTTAAATAGTCCGTTTTTGGTATATGCTCAAGCAAACCATTTGCTATAGTCAAAATAAGGCCATTCAAAATAGGGGCACATACAAAATTTTTTAATAACTAAAGTAAACATTAAAATTAGCCAATGTACGTCGATCGATATGGCAACAACTATTTAATGAAATAATTTATTTAAATTTTAAAACGTTTCTTACTTATTCGCTGATGGGTCATTAATGACCAATTTATATTCAGTATAGATCACCTACAATGGAAATTTTTTACATCAGCACCAAATTGTACTTATTCAAAATTTTATTCGTTCTGTAGAAAAAAAAAATAAATTTCAAAATGTGTTTTATTTGTACATAGCTACATACGTATTCATGATAATAATATAACAAAAATTTTATATTTTAATATTTATTAATCCCAAAAGAATTTTATTATTCCTCAGTTTGTTACTTTAATTTTTTATTAGGTTTCTCGCGCAAAGTGGTTAGCTTAAAATGTATATATATATATATATATATATATATATATATATATATATATATATATATATATATATATATATATATATATATATATATATATATATATATATATATATGTATTTTTAATGGTAGGTAAATCGAATAAATTCAATGTTAAAGAGGTATCAATACGTAACGAACTGAACACAGCAAAAAAAAAAATGAAATTGTAATGTGAAAACCATGAAAACCTCTAAAAGTACATAAAAATCTTGTTTTAATAGGATTAATTTTTTTTTTTTTTGTCGTGTATATTTTTGTTGTGAAATTTACAAAATGGATAAAAATCATAAAATATTATTTACAAATTTCGTATTTTATTTAGAAAAGGGTAATTGCTTTTTAATTTTAAATAAAATTTAATGTATTTTGAATGGACGATACGGTACATCTTTAAAATTTAATACGATATATTCTGATTGTACACCTTCAAAATCTAAGTAATAAAACTTTTGTATTGTGTCCTTTTTAAATTTTGAATTATTTATTAAGTTTAAATATTTTTTCCAACCAAAATTTAGTTGATAGTTTTATTTATACAACTAAACACTATTCCTGATATAAATTTTGAAATTTGTATTTACGTGCGGGAGAACCTGACTAAAACTATGTAAACGACAAATAAAATATTTACATGTACATTGGTATTCCGAAATGTATACACAACATCTGTATGTATAAAATAAAAATGGATCGTATATATCAAAATGATGAACAGTTTGAGATATGATTTAAGAATTGATTTTTTTTTTGTTGTTGTGTCGTCGTCGTTAGAAAATTTTATTTGTCAAAAAGATGTCGTTTCTAAGTGAATAAAATATTGGTGTTTGTCTGAATGCTGCAGTAGCATATCCTGTTTTGTTTGTTATTTAGCCAATCGATTTTATACACATAAATAATAAAAAGCGGATTGTTTTAAATCAAATTATAAAATATAAATCAAGTAGAGAGAAATGTGCATTGCATCTACATATATATATAACTAACCCATGTAATTTCATTATTATTTATCCGGTATGATAGATGCTTCTGTCCACCGAATGACACATTACAATGAAATATTTCATTTTGTGTTATAAGACATTAATTCTACCCTAGATTTTATTCTGGAAAAAACAAAATTAAATTAAAAATTGGAAACTTTTTTTTTTGTCATGTTTGGTGTTTGTAACCATTTGAAATATTATTATTTTTTAAATTATACAATATTGTGTAATATTATCTGTGGCAACCGCACATATTTCTCGTTACAAACTGTAGGTCCTTTGAAAAATAAAAAAAAATAAGAAAAGGTAGAAAAGCATTAAAAAAAAATATTAAAAAAATGGGAAAACTACCCTATTGAATTAAATTTTTTATTTTTTTTTTGCCTGAATACAGATTTTCTTAAATGATATCAGAATTACAATAAAGGAACACTCAATTTTTATTTTCTTTTGTGAATGAATACTTTGATTTTCCCTTTTTTTTTTTTTGGTTGGTTAATTGAAATTTTAGATTTTCCTCCTTCTGTTATATATTATACATTGGTTGAATAATAGAAAGGACAAAATATAGAAATTTATGATTTTTATTACAGAAAATAAAAATTGCGATTCAATGATATATTTATTGTCAAGATTTATGTGCTTTTATGTGTTCAGGTTGCTACTCTGGTCAATAATGTATAATTTTTCAGTAGATTAATTCAATGAGTTAAAATATTATTACATTTTGCCCATTTCAGGTATTTTTGCTTTTTATAAACCCGGAGTATACTTCGATTGCCGATATCTTTAAATAGAATCACAACCAAATTAAACTTTACTATACGTACATATAAAGATAAACATAAATTGCGAGGTATACAAAAAAGAAAACTTTTCTTTAGTCTATAAAATGTGTTCGTAAAAATAAATTGACCCAAAAACAAACAAAAAATCAAATTCTATCAATCTTCAAGTAGATAATAAAAATAAAATTTCTTATTCCAAATTCGTACAGATCATAGATGCAATTTCGTTTAATAATTTCTTCATTATTTTTGGTTTTTTTTGACTCAGTTCAATGAACGTTAAGATTCGAAATCGTTTAAAACGTATGTTGACATTAAATGAACCACAAAAGTTTTTAACTAATATTTTATGAATAAATAGCTAAACCGAAATCTAACAAATCTTGCGTCGCACATAAAATATCCATTATTTGAAAAGATTTGACTGTAGAAAAAATAAATCATCGTATTTTTTTCATACTTTGTATTATTGTTGTTAAACACATAAACAGAAATAAAAATATTGTTATTGTTAAATAAGGTTAAATTTATTACATCTAAAAAGTTGAGGTAAAAAGCATAAAAAAAATGTTACACGAACATTTTTCACATTTACACAGGTAGACGATATACCATATATACATGAAATTATTATGTATAATAACCTAACCGAAAATGAATGAACGTATTTAATGTGTAAAACATAAAGAGATATTATACAGCGTTACAAACTTATACCTACAGGTTAATATGGGATTGAGAAAAGTTTTTCTTTGACATAAAACGTTACAACCGTTTTTTATGTATTTATGTATATGGTATGTATGTTACAAAATTGTTTTTATACGTGTATCCATTAGACTTTAATTTCATTTGAACGTTTTTTTTGTGCATTAACAAAAATAAAAATCAATAAATTGTAAAATCGATTTTTTATTTTTTTTACTGTTTAGTCATAAAATGTACAATTTAAGTACTATACACTTTGTATCTCATTGTAATGTACATTAATGTGTAGTAATAAGCATTTTAACTTTTGTATGTTAATTGATCAGTTACACAGATTACAAAAATAGAAAATAGCATACTTTCTAGCTTTACACTTGCAATATCATAAAATGACCAAAAATGTCTATCACCGCTTATTGAAGTGCATAATTGCTCGGCCTTTACAGAACTATTTTTTTAAAAATGGAAGAGGTTGGTATTAGGGTAAGACAATTTCGCAGTCGTACAGTATGTGAGACAGCTAGACTATTAAAATTTAGATGTAGCTGTAATAACTCCGGAACTAAATATTTTAATTAGGCTAGGCATATTAGTGGAGTAGAAAAAAACAAGTTGCTAAACATTTTTGAGCCGACCGGTCTAAATTTACCAACATTTAAATTTGTTCTCGTTTCTCTAATATAAAACATAATAAAAAATAAAAAAAATTAAATTAATAAATTTCGCGGTATCTAAATATTTTGTCGAATTTTACTAATTTCAAATTTTAAACTCTGGGTAAAATTTTTAGACTTTTAAAGCGTGAAATTCCAAATTTAATAAAAGTATGAGGGGTTTTTAAGAAATTATTAAATACCTTAATTTTCTATATTCAATTTTATAAATTTTCATATTGTGAACTTCCTAATTTTTACTTTAAATTTCCGCGAATTTACTTAGGATACCGACCTCAATTTAGAATGATTTTTAAATATTTCCTTCATTCAGATTTATGCATCCGACATACTTAAATAATTGAAACCAAATTTTATAACTGAATTTTTGTTTCGTTTTAAATATTAAAAGTTGAAAATTATGAAATATCTTAGGAAATAGAACTTATGAAAAACTATGTTGAATAATTTGAGTAACTCCATAATAGAGCAACCATCTGCACGTTATGTACGATCAGCCCACGACTTTATCATTACCCAGTTCGCAATTTTTGGTTTTAAACCAGTTTTGGAATGTTTTCGAAACCTTAGTTTCAAAATTTGGCATAGTCCTTTCACAGAAACGGGTTTGAATCCCATAGGGAACCAGGTTTGTCCACGTCGATTAAAACCTATTAGAATTTCATAACACGTTTGCAAACATTTCTAAAACGTTTATTGGTTTCTCTATTTCAATTGTTTTGGAACTGGTTTCTAGAAAACGTTTTAAAAACGTAGATAAATTATGAATAGAATCTTGCCTTTTATTGCCTTTAATTGTCGTTTTATTTATACGTTCTAGACAACGTTAATAATGGACACTAGCATCCCTCGTTTTTCGGTAACGATAAGAAAAGGTTTCGATTGGTCCTTTATCGGGCCCAATATATCGGATTAGTTTATTTGAAGCGTTTTAATTTAATGTTGATACATTATTTTAGAAACTCTGTTTTCTCGAAACGATTTCAAAATTTAGCTTACAGGAAAAATCATAATTTTTCATGTAACCACACAAAAGAAAACTCGAGTAATTTGACCTTGACGTCTCGCCGAGAAATTGCGATACAATAGAATTAAAACCCAAAAATCATTGTTTTAAAATTTGTATTTCAAATGTAATAATTCAACGTAAAATTAAAAATTTAAATAAACATAATACTAAATTAATATAATTACTAATCAATTAAAATTTACATTTAATAAATAAAAAAATAACAATTGAAGTAAAAATACTAAAATAAAAATTAATTTGATTAATTTTTCTGTTTACGATGTGCGGCTAGTAGGACGTTAGGTGTTTCATTGTATGGAATAAATGGCAAAGTAGGACGTTATTCTGCTACCGGTACGAGTCTAAGAAAATTGGCTTAAAATTTCGTCATTAATAAATATTTTTATAATATTTCTGATACATCCCGATAATATATTATGAAACAAATATTTTAAAGAACCAAATAGAAGAGGATACCTCTATTTTATATTTCATTTGCAAAACTTTATTCAACCTGAGACTATTGTCATGGAAAACTCGTTGAAAATTAGTCAATCAACTAACAAATGTTGGAGTAAAAATGCCATTATCCGAACAAATTTGCATTATGGTAATCCTGGGTCGCAAATAAGTGTGCAAACAGTAAATGGGAAGTCACTATATAGCGGATATAACTAAAAAACGAAACAAAAGGCAAACTCACACAATAAAAAACTGATTCCAGTTATTAAAGTCAATGGAAATAAACACAATTATGGCTTTATTTCCAATTTAAAGCGAAATTGCTTCCAATGAATGCAGACAGCGTCTTTGTTGCGTTTTAAAAACTTGTTGGTTCTAACATTTGTAAACTATCAGAACAACCGATAACAGGAATGAAACTGCTTTGATCTGTGTGAATTATTAGTTGAAGTAGCTATTTAAAACATTTCCAGAACTTCCTATCTTCTTTTAAAAGACGGTGCAGACTATGCTCAAATTAATTTGGAACCTAAATTCTGAACGATTCCAAATTAAACAATTTGTTTTATTTCTATTAGAAAAAGAAATAAAACCAATTGCCTTTATATTCATAACAAGGGATGTTACTTCCAATTACTTACTAAACGGCACCAATTTTAAATTTTTAAATCATACTGTATACGATTTACTATAAATTACAAATAAAGTCAGTGACTTTATTTCCATATAGTGGTTGAATTTATTTCCAATTTTCAAAACAAATAAAGGTATTTAACTATATTTCCACAAACGAATGGAAGTTTACTATATTTACTATAGTTACCATTTGTCGTCTAAAATCAGGATTAGTTTTGATTTTGTTCTCATAGCAATCCAATGAATCGACTGTTGAAATTGGAAAATCAAAATCCGGCTTTTCCGATGAAGAACGATTCTCTTTTGGGGCAAGTATTTTTTGACATAACAAATCCAACGACGCCTGCAGTGTTGCTTGATTTTTTTAGTATTTGGTCAGTTTGTGTTTTAAACAGACACATCGCGTTGTCGAATCTTTGTAACAGTATGTCTTCGAATTGTTTGTGACTATAACTGTAGTAATAACTATATCTGAAATGGTAAAACCAAAAATTAGTACAATTTGCAGATTACATTTTCTTTGAGATGAAAAGTAAAATAAGTGTTTATTATTACAATTAGAACTGCTTTGATGAATTTGTGGTGCTGTAGAGACCGGAACAAGAGGGTGGTATAGGTGTACTTGATGGTGTACATACTGATGATGATGAGTCGAGTGATGAAGCTGGAGGGTTATGCTCTATTTCTTTGTAATTATTAATATTTTGCAAAAAGACTTCTGTAAAATTTACAGATTCGCAACCTATTGATTGAAGTGCACTGGGCTCACTTTCGCTACAGGAACAATGCTGGTTTCTCTTTCTTTTTCAAGGGACTCTTTAAGAGTTGTTTCAAAAATTAGGTGAAATTATTTAAAAAGTTTTAAAATCGAATAAGTATAATATATTTCTGTAGAAAGAACGTAACTTACCAATATTATCACGTAAAACTGTCCATGGGTTCAGCATAAAATCTCCCTTTGGAAGAACGCACTTTTTCCTGGCCCTATTTACGTCCTTACTTTGAGAAGGATAGTAGAGTATAAAATTGGCCACCCAACTGTGTGGAACTGCAGTGCAATTCCGTTC
Source organism: Tipula vernalis (assembly GCA_958295665.1). Classification (NCBI taxonomy): domain Eukaryota; kingdom Metazoa; phylum Arthropoda; class Insecta; order Diptera; family Tipulidae; genus Tipula; species Tipula vernalis. The sequence continues at coordinate 432,957,789 of OY282558.1, forward strand.
ATCGACCTCTATTGTTTCAACAACGCAGTACATTCTTTCTTTATTGTTTTAAATACAAATATGCAGTAGGTAAATACTACAGTTCACGCTCCGACTTAAATACATTTTAACCGAAATTTATAATAAATTTGTTTGCTAATTAAATATATTGATTTGTTTAAAAAAGATGGCCAATAATAGGCATAGTATAATAATCGAACAGAGGTTTAATATTACTTCGCTTAATATAGGCTTAATATTCTGATCCTTTTCAAGGTCTACAGTTTCAATATTAATTTATTGAAGAATCTACAAAGTAATTTTAATGTGACATGAATTTTTATTAATCAACTTTTGAGTTGCATCCGATAACTTGAAGATGATCTTTGAATCGAAACCGGAATTCATAAATTTTCATAACCCATACCCACTTGTAAATAAACACGTGAAAACACGTAGGTTCAAAACGCTTCACTCTTCTTCAGAAATTTCCTCCTCAGTTTAGTTTATTATGAAATTAATATTAATAAGAAAAACTACATAGGAATGTTTTACACTTATAGGAAAAAGTTTCAAATTGTAAAGAAAATGTTTAGAAACGATCTTCGATTATCGAAAACGATTTTACCGTTTACATAGAAAAAAAAAAAATAAAAACTTCTGAAAATAAAAACAGCGTGGTATTCCTTTATATTCTCAAAACGAATAAACCCAAAATATTAAATTTAATATTGTTAAATATACAAAATATAAAAAAATACATTTAACCAAACTTAATTAAAAATGTGTAATCAACAAAATGGTGTACAACATTTAATATGTTCATCACACCATATACATATGTGCATGAATATCTTCCGGAGGATGCATTACCCGAAATTACTATTTGGCCTTTCGGTTCTCTGAGTTCCTCTTTGCCAGGTGCAGATTTACCATAGTGCTAAATTGTTGACACGGTTTGGGCCCACAATGTCTTGTGGTAACCGTATTATTATAGCTATTAGTGCTAAAGACTGGGGACTACCAATCTGAATAGGTGAAGTTAACAAAAAAAAAAAAAGAAAAGCACTTATTCTTTAATGGTTCCACGAAATTTAGTTGGTAGCAAGTACTAACTTTTAATCGTTCTAACAAGGAAGATTTTATTCAGTTGGCGGCTCAACAACTTTCACGCAATATAAAAATTTTCGTGGTTTAGACAATTCTCGACAACTGAACGTTCTATTCGTTGTATATTATTGGTAATTTTGATATTGATTTTACACTACTCGATAGGGTGGTAGCTGGCTTTTCTTTTTTATACTGCGAAATAAAATCCTAGGATCTTATTATACTGTCATCACTAAGTGATAGGAATTTTAAATTATTCTGGACCGGAAAAAGATGATTTCGATTCTAATTCAATCTTAACTTAATCCGTCGTTTCCAGAAATTCCACTGTTACTTCTCAAAAATGTCGCCTCTTCTTTCTTAAAAATACACTAATGCTTGCTAATGCCCTTTGAGTCCAAATTATGGCGGTACATTTTTTTGGACCTTAAAGGCATTATTTCAGGGTACCTGGAACGAGTAGTGCAACAGGAAGAGAACAGTGAAGCGGCAGAAGAAAGTGTTCAAGAATAACTGTAAGTTTCCTGGTACCATGATTTCTTAATAAACGGATCATAACATAATAACACTCTCAAATAAAAAATATATGAACCTCGCTAGGCACCTTACCGGTAAGCGCTTGACAGTGAAAAGCGTAATGTAGTCTTAAAATGAAAAGTCGAAAATTGTACATGAGGCGGTTACTCTCTAAATACTGTTTACCAGGCAAAAAACTGTTTGGAAATGTATCAGCGTTCCAATATTATACGGTAACTGATAGAACCAAATGATTCCGCCTTTATCCAGTATACAGGATATCAACTTGCTTCTGCATTTCGAATATTTTAATGAGGTTGCCAGTAAATTCAATAATTCGATGTAGCGATTTTTTAATTTTTTTTTGAAATAAAACCATTGTATGAAAAAAATGAAGGAATCAATGTTCTGAATGAGTTGCATATTACCAGTACAAATAATTTCATTTGTCGCAAAGACATCATAACGTCGAAAAATCCGAAGTTTTGAGTGTATAGTTTGTCCATCAGAACCAATTACTTCTTGAACTTTTATATATAAACATAAATTTGAGCTTTCTTAAGTTCTTTAAAAAATTCTTCAACAAAGCCCATCACGTCGCATGTCAGACTAGAATCGTTTAATTTATTTTTCAAAATTATTAAATATTTTCTAAAACAATTACAATGCTTTTGACAATCTCGTGACTCTTTATTTCGAGGAACGGAAACGCGTTGCAATAACTTGTAAAAAATTTGCTTCAATAAATCTAAACGAAAATCTGGGATATTACAACAGCGCCGCTAGTTAAATTTGAGTATTCATTTTCAACATTTCCATATGGCGTTTTCAAATGAAATCGTAGCAGCACAATATCGAAGTTCTGTTTGGACGACAATTCCATATGTGGCTAGTCAACTCATTGACTGTCATGACTAATTCAAACCACTAAAGCAATTTATTGTAACTTAATGAACAAATGGAAGTATTCCTACTTTCCAGAGTGTATGTCGTTGATCAGATGAATATTGTTCCGTTTTTGCCTTGTCAATCAAAGTTCGAATCACTGGATTGTGAATAAAGATAAAATACTTCAATTTATTACCAACGAATTTATTTATTTCACACGAGAATCATTACAACACAATTTATTAACTATAAATCACAAAATCACTTTTATTTTAAAAGTCCTACAATTTCACTGATCACTTATAATTTTTATTTCACATTAAACATTTTTTTGAAGCACTTTTCTCACATTTTAATCCTTATACTTTCGCTTACCAAAAGCTAATGATTCCAATTCGACTTCGCTCGACTTTTTATATGCACAAACCAAACTTCTAGAAATTTCATGACTTTTTCCAGTAAGAATGGTCTAAAAACATTTTAGAACAGTTTTACCATATTGTTACGTTTTTGCCTTGTCAATCAAGGTTCGTATCACTGGATTGTGAATAAAACCAATTCAATTTAATTTATCACCAACGAATTTATTTATTTCACACAAGAATTATTACAACACAGTTTATTAATACAAATTCACAAAATCACTTTATATAAATTATTCTCAAATTTTACTGTTCACTTATAATTTTTATTTCCACAAAAACACTTTTTAATTCCTTTTTAATCTTTACTCTTTCGCTTACCAAAAATTACTTATTCTTACAACTTTACGCTATCGCGTTCCAAATACTAATAATCCAATTCGATCTTGTTTGCCTTTTTATATACACAAACCAAGCTTCTCGAAAGTTCACGACTTTTCCAGTTGGAATAGCGTAGAAACATTACGTAACAATTTTTATCATGGAAAATTCCATTTAGTACAGTAAACATTGAGCTATTAGTTTTACTTATTCTATTACACACTAGGTGTCACCGTCACAATATTAAATTTCATTTTAGCACAGTAAACATTGAGCTATTCATTTGACTTAATCTATTACACCCTAGGTGTCACCATAACATTATTATTATTGGAACGGTGACACCTAGTGTGTAATAGAATAAGTTAAAATAATAGCTCAATGTTTAACTTGTTCTAAATGTTTCTACACTATTCTAACTGGAAAAGTCATGAGCTTTCTAGAAGTTTGGTTTGTGTATATAAAAAGGCTAACGAAGTCGAATTGGATTATTAGTATTTGGTGAGCGACAGTGGCAGGCTTTGCCATTTAAGAATATTAACCAACATCTTCAATGCTATCCGTGCAGTGTGGTAAAAATTTAACCGTATTAATTTTATTCTGGGGTAACACACTCTGCATTACCGATTTTTTAATTTTACTGACAACTTTCGGCTAAATTTTACAGTAGTGATTAATTAAAACACATTAAAAAACAATTAACAAATTTTTTTAAGAAGACTTTCTTATTGTGATATATTTATAATTATTTAATTTTTCCAACTACCGGTTTCGGATATTACATCCTTCTTCAGGTGTGAAACTACTGAATAATTTGCCTAGTATAATTTTCGCGATGTTGTTAAACTTCAACTACCTGTTGTTGTGGTTATGTATTATCATCTCGTATATTTTGCTTGTTTTGTTGTTTAGTTTGTCATTGAGCAACAGAGGATCTTTTCGTCATTTATATATTTCTAATTCTTCCATCCGATTCATCATGTTGCCCTTGTCCATTCTGGCATAATGTGCATATTTGTCTGTATGCTATTGCGCATAATTTGATTTTATATTAATTACCTTTCTATTATTTAATTCCGATACGTGCTCCTTAAAATGTTTCTCGGATGACCTACCCGTTTGTCCGATGTATTATTTCTTCGTGCAGTCGCTACACGTTAACTTATAGACATTACTGTCCAATTTATTGTTGTGATGTGTTCCTAATTTTTGTTGTAATTTATTGTTGGTTTTATGTGCTATCGTAGATCCGTAATTTTTCAATACTTTCGTCATTATATTGCTGGTATTGTGGTCATAATTCACTGTTATATATTTTTTATTATTAACTTCATTTGTGTAAAGTGTAGTTAAACTATGATTATTTATTTCGTTTTTTATTTTGGTGTTCATACGCTGTATTATGTTCTCTGTGTATCCATTTTCTATTGCGATCTGTATAATTGTATTTAGTTCTTCAATGTAATTTCTGTTTGTCATTGGTATTTGATTAAGTCTATTGAGCATGTGGTTATAAGCGGCTATTCTGTGTTAAAATAAATGATTTGAGGTATTGTGTATTGTGTGGTTTGTTTGCATTGGTTTTCTATATATTTTAAATTGGTGTTGGTGATTTGTATTTTGAATGGTTAAATCCTTTAATGTAAATTTTATGTTCTTGTGTATGTTGTTTATATATTGGTGCAAAATGTCAAATTGTCCAAGTGTTCCATCGAATAATATTGGTACAGATATGTCGACATATCTGTACGTTGTTGACATATCTGTAACAATATCACATTAAGAAAGTCTTCTTAAAATAATTTGTTAATTGTTTTTTAATGTGTTTATAAATATTCTTATAAACAAAAATTTTTTTTAAAAAAATCGTGATACTAATGTATAAGCCGTAGGAAATTGGAAAAATGGGATTATACCATTTCCACAGCACATATGATGAGGAATCTCTCAAAACTGCGATAATCTACTCGAATTTACTGCAAATGCCGAAAAATCAACTAATTACAGACAGACAAATTAAATTCTTAATAAATATTCGTGTGGGCGTAGTACACATACAAATGAGGTTTCTCCATGGGTTTTTGATATTTGATGTAGTGAATAATAATTCGCTATGTCCATACGTTCTGGCCAGATACTTAACGTATGTGGCTAGAGTGGAATTTTTTGAAGTTTGGTCGTAGCTGCTTGATGAGTAGACCAACTTTTCAGCACTAAACCAAACTACCAACATAAAGAACTCATGGACGGTTATCATTTTTGCAGAGTAATACATTGGTATAACTCTTTGGGCCTTCAGCTAAAATTACGGGGAGGGGGAGATATTTCTACTTTTTTTCAGTAAATATATTATGATCGATTGGCCTCTGTATATTTCTGATCTACCAAATCGAAAATATTGGGATTGCCAATTGCCATGAACAATTAATATATTTGTCTATAAAAAATGCCGAAAAATCAACTGATTACAGATAGACAAATTAAATTCTTAATTAATTATCTAAAGCAAATCAACAAACTTTTCACTATAATTTTCTGTCGATATTATTTGATCAATTCAAGTTATGAAGTGTGACCACTGATCTAATTTTGAGCAATGATTAATAGTAAGTATCCCGAATTTATTTCGGGATAAGAAGCTAATTTTAATTTAACGGTAAAAAACAGACATCAGATCATCTATACCGTAAGCTAATAACACTCGGTTTTTTTTGAATACACCTTTTTAGAATGAACAATGTTGACCGGGTTTTGTAACTCGTAAGAGTCGTAACTCATAGGAATCGTAGTGCTGCTTTTGTAATATATGACAGCAACACTGTTGACTGATGAGTTAAATATGTGTATTAAACAAATTTTACCTCCAACAATATCAGTGGTATACCCACAAATATTTTAAGGGTAGCATTTTTTATGAAAATGTTACATTTAAATCGAATCCTCAGCGTGGAAATTTAAAATTTAATTTTTAATCGGTGTTTGATTCGTTAAAAAAATTGTTTGTCGTATACGTGCATGGACTGACGCACTAGAAAATTATCGGACTCACCATCGGAAATCAATTACAATTACCTTACAATTCCACAGATAGGCTTTCCTTAAAAAAGGACACACACATTGTTCACCAACCAAATGTATCTTCAAATTGTTTATTTAATCATAAAATACTGTTTTCTATTTAATTTTAATGCATTTTTAATAATAATTTACCACTTTTTGTTCTACTGTACATATTAGACTAAGTATGTAGTTCTGAAAGTCATAATCATATCTGACTCAAGGACAAGAATACTCGTAGAAAAAACATAACAACAGAAGAAGAAAATTCTTAACAGCTTTTTGTTACATGGAGAAATATTTATCAAAAAAATGAGGAAATTTTCTTTCCTAAAGCAATAAACATTTTTTCCCTATCAAGACTAAAGCAAAATTACAATCTACAAGGTATGTACATATATAAGATACTCGTTTATATAAAGCAGGAAATGAAAAAAAAAAATTACAAAAATTTATAAATGAACATAGTTTACTATATGGTTACACTGTAAAACCAAAATATTTTCAAGATGAGCAAATTGTATTTGTCTCTGTTATATATTTAGTTTATAACACAAATGTATTGAAAATTGAAATAACATTAAACACTTTAGTCCAGTCGGAAAATAGTCCCCTTAGGAAAAATAACAGCAACAAAAAAAAAAATCTTCCATCCGATACGAGGATATATTTTTATTTTGGTTTTGTTCTAGCCTAGATACACAGTATATCGTTTAAGCTTAAATATTAAAGTTTATCTATCTCGACGTATATTAATTGATCAATATCTGTTTAGTTATTTTTTGTCCAATTATTAAATATGTAATATATGCAATATTCCACCCATTAAATATTATAATTTCTTAATACACTGTCAAAATTTATTTTTCCTATTTATTTGGGTATGTGTTATAGGGCATATTAAAAATTTATGTTAATAACATTCTATAAATAAAGTATGAACGAAATATCACAAAAAAAAAAGAAGAAAAAAATTGTATCTAATTTTAAGGGAATGATGATTTAGCATAAAAAATATTTAAGTAGGTTATCTAATATTGATTATATAAGAAATATCATAAAATTATTTTGCTGGTTATATCTATTTTTTTCCATTTTTATGCTTTTCATCAATTTTTCATTATCAGTTGTAAAAGAAAATTCTATATCTTCGATTTTTTTTTTCTTTTTGTGCTTTTCTTTTTAAAATAAGTAAATGTTTTCATATTCATTAAATAAATCAATCGAATTTGGCAAAAAAGCAACCACCAACAAAATGTAAACGAAGAAAATTTGACTTTTCCTTTTTATTTATTTATGGATTTTTTTTTTTTTTTTTTTTAAGTTATATTTTATCGACGAAATTTTCTTATCTTAATCACCTATCATTTTCTTAAATTTACAGTGAATAATTTTGGAATAAATTATTTTGTATTTTGACTAAATGAAATATAATGGATCTATGTATATTACATGTGTAATGTACATAAATATCTCACAATTTTTGATGACTAGCAACATTTAATTTTATTATGTAATGTGTTGCGATGAGATCTTTAGACTAAAAATGCTCTTGATTTCAAATGATTCATTTAGATTATAGCTATAACAAAAACAAAACAAAAAAACTGTCAAATTTAAGTTTATTCGATAGAAATTTATGTATACATACTTGTATGTATGTACGTTGTAAGTATAAGATGACAACAAGAAAAACTTTAATCAAAAATGATTTTGATTCGGTTAAATAAAATATTCCGATTTTTATTTTATTGTTGTCGATGGGAATGAATGAAAGAACGTCGATTCATTTTAAATAAGTTTTCAAAACAAGAAATTTATATACAACAAAAACCATGAAAATAAATCGAAAATTTCCCAATTTTCTTCTCTTCAAACAAGATAAATAGAAATAATAATAATAATAATAATAATAATAATAACTTAAAAAAAAAAAATAAAATTTTGATCATGAATACCAAAAATATACTAATGACATTTTATTTATTTCATTTTTATTTTTGCTGTTATAACAGCAATAACAATACTTAGGGAAAACGCCTTACCATCATCACCATAAATATTTTTTCCCATTGAATACAATTTTTGTGCGTGTGTGTAATGTAATGTTCAGAGAATATACATTTTTGTTTCATTTAGCACCCTTCTTAAATTGTACTCTCCTTCTATTTACTAAATAGTATTTTTTTGGGATGATTACATATCGTCATAGTTTTTTTTTTTGCCTTGTTTTGGGGGTATCTAAAAATTTTGAAAACGGATCTCTTTAAAAACAATAATAAAACTAAAACAAAAATACAATTTTGTGATCCATCCATTAAATGTATTTAACATATAAATGACTGGGTCCTTGTTGTGTGGATGTTTTTTATTACATAGTTGAGATGATTTCTTTTGTTGGGTTTTGTTTTTCTTTTTGTTTTAACTTTAGTTCGTACTAAAAAAAATTTTTTATCTATTGAAGTCGAGCAGAGATGATTTTTTTTTTGTGTTCTAAAAATAGTCCTAAATGACCTTTACTTAGACAAGTTAAATTTAAATTATGAATTTATAAATCTTTTCGTGTTATATCACAAGTTATGTGGATGAATCGCTTGCAACTAAACCCTCTTGTTTTATACCTCGTCTCAAGCTTAGTGTAGCTACTGGTTAATGATGGCTGATAATTAAAATTATCACGCTTGCGTTTTAACGTTTACACAAATTGTTTTGGGTACTCTGGCAAAACAAATTTTTCTCAGATGATGATTTAAACGAATCTTCGTCGATTCTCTTGGATTCACAAGATTTTATTAAGAAGCTCATAGTTTGCCCAATCCTGCCCTGGTGAAACTGAATTGACCAACTTTAGAGATGAAAATGAATAGATATTTTTACAAATCAAATTTGATACTGTTACAGTTAGTCGAAATTTGACAGCCGAAATTAAAAGGTCGATAATGTAGAACCTTGGTAATGACAGCCGAAAGTCAAACTGTCGGTAATACAGATTGTCATATCGCAGGCGAAACTAAAAAGAAAAGTCGTATTAAGTCGATAGCGTTAAGCCAATAATTGTAGAAAATTCATAAAACCAAAAAAAAATATCTAAAATTTGTACAAAATCATCTAGTGTGTTATGTCAGGAGATGGATTGCATTGATGTGATTTGTAATTACTCGACAACTATTACAGGAAAATAATTCAGTTCAAGATTCCCGTAGGAAATTATGGAAAATTTGATTTTCCAAAAATAATTAAAAAATTTGTTTAAAATCAACCTCTAGAATGTTATGTCCGGAAATGGAATGCGTTTAAAAGTCCCGTGGCAGATCTGGGAAAACTCGATTTTCCAAAAATTATTAGGAATTTTTATAAAATTAGCCTTTAGGATCTTATATCCAGAGATGAAATGCATTGATGAAATTTACCTAAAGCTACTGTTTCAAGAAATACAGTTAAAGTTTTCCGTGGGAAATCTGGGAAAATTCGATTTTCCAAAAATGTTTAGGAAATTTTTATAAAATAAGTCTGTAGAGTCTTATATCTAGAGGTGAATTACATTGATGTGATTTGCCCAAAGCTATCGCAGGAAAAAAATACAGTTAGTTTTCCGTGGGAAATCTAGGAAAACTCGATTTTCCAAAAATCATTAGAAACTTTGTATAAAATCAAACTCCAGAGTCTATAATCTAGAAATGTATCGATGCCTAAAGCTACTGTAGAAAAAAATGGAGTTCAAATTTTTCGTGGGAAATCTGGGAAAATTCGATTTTCCAAAAATTATTAGGAAATGTTTATAAAATCAGCCTCTATCTATCTCATTTCTAGAGACGAATTGCATTGATGTGATTTGCCTGAAGATATCGCAGGAAAAAAATTCATTTGAAGTTTCCCATGGGAAATCTGGTAAAATTCGACTTTCCAAAAATTATTAGAAATTTTTTTATAAAACCAATCTTTAGCGTCTTATATGCAGAGATGAATTGCCTTGATGCGCTTTACCTAAAGCTACCGTATTAAAAAATACAGTTCAATTTTTTCGTGGGAAATCTGGGAAAATTCGACTTTCCAAAAATTATTAGGAAATTTGTAGAAAATTAGTCTTTAGAGTGTTATCTCTGGAGATGAATTGCATTGATGTGACTAGCCAATAGCTATCGCAGGAAAAAAATGAAGTAGTTTCTAGTAGGAAACATGGGAAAATTCGATTTGCCAAAAATCATTAGGAAATTTGAATTAAATCAGCCTCTACAGTCTTATATCTAGTGGTGGATTGTATTGATGTGACTTGCCAATAGATATCGCGGTAAAAACATGAGGTCAAGTTTACCATGGGAAATCTGGGAAAATTCGATTTTAAGAAAATCATCAGAAAATTTGTATAAAATCAGATTTTACAGTGAAATGTCTGAAAATAGATCATATTCATGTGACTTGTAAATAGCTATAACATGTGAGAGAATTCGATTTCCTAAAAATCATTAGAAACTTTGAATAAAATCTGATTCTATAGTGTAAAGTCTGGCGTTATATTGCATTGACATGACTTATCTATAGCTATCGCTATGTTAGTCAAACAAAATAAAATCTAAAAAAATAGTTTGCTAAATTACTTACGATTCCAGATATGAGTTCAAACCGTAACCTCAGAACTAAATAAAAGATTTATTTTGGATAAGATTCATATCAAGAAACAGCAATATCGATCTCAAAATTTATTAAATTTCCAATATGTTTCTAAAATTTTGTTAAATTATTATGATATGATCCAACTGTGTCTGTCGGAATTTTTTATTTTGATTTTACATTTTAAATTAACTCACTTGAGTTTTTGAGTATTTTTCAATTTTAAAATTCTACCCTAGTTAAATTAGGGAAACCATTCGTTATAAAAATTTTCAATGAAATTATTGTATACATTTTATTTTTGAAACTTTGAAAATGATTAAGCTAAAAGCGATACAGTTATTTTAATATCAATAGAAGCTGAAAAAGCTTCTATTTATAGGAAGCTAAAATAGCTTTCAAAAAAGCAATAATGAAAAAGCGCTATAGAGATTATAACATTACTCTTGTTACAAGAGACAAAATACTATTGAAAACAAATCGAAAGTGATGATACAACATACCAAACCAGCATGCGTATCCATCACGTTGAGGCAATAATTACGCTTAATTTGTTTATATTTTGCATACAGAAATGTCAAAATAATAGTAAAAACTCAAACGAAAAAGGAATATTTTTCCAAATGTAGATGGTAAGAAAATAATTTTTCGCTAACTATCTACTTGCATCCAACATGTGAGAAGTGTGATACTTATTTTTTCATTACTGAGATCTAAAAGTGTTAAGTGCGTATAAAAAACTTTCCCCTGCTAATAAACTATTTTGATTTTCTACGGATCAGAGATTTTCATATTTTAGAATTTTAGCACGACAGCTTAATATTCTTTAATTGCGAAATAACTCTAACAAACTGTATCAAATTTTACTTTGAATGGTAACAAAGTCTGTTCTAAGATACGTTATGCAATGAAACAAGGCTAATTCATGCCACCGTTACTGTGAGTTATTTTTAAATTTGAATGTTACTGGGCTTAATTGGCTCTGAATAAATACCGATATAACTACAATAAAATTACACTGCTTCTGACTAAACATGACGAGAACCATGTACTACATTTAAATGTATTTTACGATGGCGTTGATAAAATATTAAATATTTTTGAGGGGTGGCGCTAGAGTCGTTGGTGCAAGTGCTTAAAAATGATTGTCGGATGAAAATAATTAAAATAAAATATATTTTATTTCTAACATTACGAGTTTGGTTAATTAGTTTAATTCTTGATTGTGTTATCTAAAGTTTCAGAATTTTTATCGCAATATTGAAAAAGAAAAGAACAGAACAGAAAAGGTATTGTACTGATTTCTGTCGTAATTCGATACCTAAAATTGATGAGGAAAATAATTTAAGTGTTAACCCTGATTTACAAACTGCAAACTTCTAGGCCTGTATGTATTGGCTGAAAATATGGTTACTCCAAAAAACAGTATGGCTGATCGTAATACGAATGCGGTAAAGGATATCAACATAGGTTTATAGGTTTCAATTATTTATATCTTGTTAACATGTCATGTACAGCTATTTTGTTATTGGAATTATGTAAATGTCAATATGGCTTTGGATATAAATTTGATAGATAAGGTGGAGATTTGGAAAAAATAGTAATAGATATTTCACGGGAAATGTAATGTTGAAGTATTTTTAGAAACATTGGCATTGGTTTTATCAAAATCTACTAAATGTAATATCATTAGAGATATCAATCTTAATATAATGAACTCGGACAGTAATATTTTAAAATATAATGAGGTTTTTACCTATCATGGATAAGTAATTACTAAATAAAGCTGAACAAAAATAAGCAACAAGAGTTAGCAATACGGTGAAAACTGTCATAGTTCATATCGCTATTGATTTAAGTAACATAAACTATGAATTTTGTTTAGAGGATACATCTATATCTGACCACAAATTTATTTACTTTAGATTTAAAAAAAAAAATGTTTAAGCCAATCCCGACTGTTAATACTAAATATGTAATAAATTATGATTTGGTTGATGGAGATGCTATATGGAATAGTATTGATGAAATTCAAAATTTTGAACCATTGACTAAAGAACTTAGTAATGTAGTACAAAAACGTAGTGTTATTATAAATTCGAGAATAAAACAAAAAATTATAAAACCTTGGATGACTGATGATATATGGTGTTTAGATTCATCAGACTAAGGAAAAAATTTCACAAACTAAGAAAAAAACATTCGAATTCTGAATATTGTTCTGACAAATTTAAGTTTTACAGTAGATTATGCAAAACCAAAATAAATTCGGCTTAACAACAATATTTTCTAAGCATATTTGAGAATAATTTTGATAAACCGAAGGAACTTTGGAACAATTTTAACAAATTAATATTAAACAGGCAACCTTGTAGTAAAATTGTTGAGTTGTGGTAAATGATAATATTGTAAGAAACTAGAATGTTTAAAAATTTAAAATTACTAAGCTACGATTTAAATTCACAGCGATTGTTTTATTAGTTACAGTTATCATGTAGCTAATTAATTATTTGTTTAAATACTGGAACTTGATCGATTGATTGATTTAGTGTGTACTGCCAGTTTTAACTAAAGAAACAATTTGAATTATAAATTAAAAATTAGAATTAATAATGAACTTCCTTCTATTAAGCTGATAAAATATTTCAGTTAAATAAGAATTTAAGTCCTAAAATAAAATGTGAATTAGTATTTAAGTATTATAATTAGTTTTAAATATACGAAACCATATATTACCTCTAACTCTTACTTACTCAAAACTTAAAACTAAAATCTTTACATAAATTATAAATTTTTAATTAACCAATGTAATGCCATTAGAATTAACATTTTAACCATCTAATACACATAACTGTTTCAGCCAAAAACCCCTTCAAATTAAAATTTAAATTAATGATTAGAAACCGCCTTTCTTGTTTTAACTGCTAAAATATTTGAGTTAAATTAGAATTTAAATTTAGTACCGGAAACATATTAAATTAGTTATTGTTTAAATGAAGCAGTTGGATTTAAAATAAGAGTATATGGTATGGAAATAATGATAAATGAAACTTAAGAATTGATAATAAAGGTAGTTATTATTATTTACTGTATAATACGCTCTTTTTCTCCACTATTTTTTTTTCACCGCCGGATGTGGCGAGTTTTCATTCCATCATCATCATTTTCCCATGCGGTCTCCCATATTTGTCTTTTTCATAGCAAATCTTGCTTGCCATTGTTGTCGTAGTTATTTCGTCAATTCTTTCCTAGTCTACTCGGCCCCTAAGTTCTGAAATGCTTATAAATTTAGATTAAGAAGACAAAAATCCCGATTTCTCAGGAAAAAAACAAACTTCAAAATTAACCCATTACTACTAAATGTTACTTCTTAATTAAGAGAATTTAAGTTATATGAGCAAAATTATGGCATCCGATTTAAACCTACTATCCCTTTTTACTTAAGTGCTTGATTAATTAATTAAGTTTATTAATGTAATGAAACAAAATTTAAACAATTAAAAATTCCTGCACTGAAATAAGATTTGTAAAACCTAATTAATACAAATAAAATAAAATACAGAAACAAAATTCAAAAATATAACACAAATAAAGAAATTAATCATAAGTCACCTTGGTCAATAATATCTCTGAAAATTAATTCTAAAACAAATTAAATAACACAATAAATTTATTAGATTCGAAAAAAGAAAACTTCACAAATTTTCACACTATAAAATATTCACAAAATATAACTTGTGGAAGGAATTTTGTAACTTTAAAAATACTATTTTGAAATTATCGCATATTGTACAAAACAAAATTATATTTTACTCTAATTTGAGAAATTTTTTTTTTCTACTAATGAGGGAAATTATCACACACACGAAAGAATTATCAATCAAAAAGCGAAAATCACGGCGAATATATCAGCTTCAAACAGCTTAGTAATATTAAAACAATAAATTTACTATATTTTCAATTAAATTATTATACTCCTTGTTTATATAAAATTAAAATGGTTATACTTTAATTAAAAGCGTTTTGATGATGCATGTTGCACGAATATCAATATACAAATAAAAATAAGACAAAATAATTATAAATAAATAAATGTTTAACAATAATATTAACTTAACCTTCCCCCTTAACATAAACCCATAAATATAGTTATTATAAATAAATATAGACAATATATAAACAATATATACATATATATGTATACTGCAACCTAAACTCTGTTTAATTAATTATTTTAATTAAAAAAATTTATTATTTCCAAATGTATTATTTATAAAATTTAATGTAATTTTGATATTGTTTATGTTACGTTGCGTTAAAAATTGAACATGCACAAATAATTTTTCTAAATGTTGTATAATATGAGTTATTCTCGAATAAGACTTGAACGTATTCGATAATACGTAGTATAAGAATCCCATTCGAATTAAACCCACACACCTACGTATATTTCATTTTGCATAGTATCTACATTCTATGCATATAAAGATCATCACATTAGCTGCGTTTTTTTATTCGCTCCGGATAGCTGCTATCGAGAGCCGTCATATAAAAAGTGGCTCCCGATAGCGCTCCGTATAAATAGGTAGAGCCAAATATTTTTTATATGAAGTTTTTGCTAAACAATGAAATTAAAAATGATAGTTTGATGTTAAATAAGTTTAGTTTACCAATAAATAGCGTGTCAAATTTAAATTTAGGCGTAGAAAACTGACGGCACTCGATAGCAGCTATCGGGAGCGAATAAAAAAACACTACAATTGTCTCGAGAATACAGAGAATATAAGGAAAGACACTAAAATTATATATAAAAGGAAAAGGAATGCATTGATATTACTAAACCCGCCAACACATC
Organism: Tipula vernalis; assembly: GCA_958295665.1. Taxonomy (NCBI): domain Eukaryota; kingdom Metazoa; phylum Arthropoda; class Insecta; order Diptera; family Tipulidae; genus Tipula; species Tipula vernalis. The sequence continues at coordinate 432,973,545 of OY282558.1, forward strand.
GAAAGAAAATGTATAAATTCATATTATCTTCCATGTGCGTAGCAGAGGACAAACAAAGGGTACACGTATTCCCTATAACACCTATACACAATTCACTCATGGATAACAAAGCTCAATTATTTGTATATAGATTTATTCAAAATATCAATTATCCAAACAAAAAATCATACCACTATTCCTGTTCTATGTAACAATATTCAGCAATATATTTGTGTCGATTGTACATAAAATAAAATACAAACGTAAACAAAGTTATCTCAAACTTCCATCCCAGAAAAATCGAAAATATACATTATGTCACACTGCGATAGTATCACGACATACGTATGTATATTCAAGATACTTATGCTATAATTAACAAGTGAATCTTAAATATTATTTTCCACTTTATAAGTATCATTTACAATAAATTCTTATACAGAAGCAACATTTATTTAACGTAAAAACTATTAAATTTGTTGTGAACAACAATTTAAAAATTTTCATTAATATTATAGTAAATTATATCAGCCCAGAAAATAACTATCACTATAGTATTTCACAACATCACAGAAGAAATATACCAAATAAAGTGACCAGCTCACAAATTATATTGAGAATACAAATTTATTGCCCTAATACTAATAATATTTGAAAATCGGTTCTAAAAATATCAAATAAAATTAACATTTACAAAAATTGATAGTAAAATATCAGAGATTTTCTCAAACTATTTACAATAGAAACTGGTTTAACTATGCTTCGTAAATATGTTTGTCCCATTCGTTAAAACAGAGTTGGGCTCGGTTGATGATTTTTCCAAAATTTACAAAATTGTCAAAAATCGTATTTGGGAGCGCGTGATACAAAGACGAATTTCACGAATCTCAGAGATTTCCTCATGTAGTAACTATACACAATATAAAGTGGTTTGACTATGGTTCGTAAATATGTTTGTCCCATTCGTTAAAACAGAGTTGGACTTAGTTGTTTATTTTTCCAAAATTACGAAATTGTCAGAAATCGTATGTGGCTATGATACAAAGACGAATTTCACGAATCTCAGAGATTTCCTCATGTAGTGACTATATACAATAGAAAGTGATTTGACTAAATATAGTTTGTAAATATAATTATCCCATTCGTTAAAAAAGAGTTTACGAAACTATGGTTTAAAATGAAGATCCGGTATTTTTAAACAAATTTAATACTTCTAAAGTAAAATCTATGAATGTTTTTAGACAAGTTCGTTCGGACGGATTGAAACAGCAGGACAATGATTCTGACGATTTTCTAGATTTACAAAAGGAAATGATAGTAAATCCTACTCTTTTTCAAAAATTTTCTATAAAACCTTTTTTTTTGTCGTTTCTTATAATGATACGCAAATAGCAATGCTTAAATTGTTATATAAAGAAAAGCAAAAAGAAAATCTAATTGCTTACTTAGATGCGACAGGTGGGTTAATAAAGCCGCTGCAGAACAATATATCTAGTGTACTATACTATGCATTAGTTATACCGATAAAAGTTAATGACTCAGATCCGTCAGATCCATTCCCTTTAACAGATATGGTTAGTTCTAGCCATAATATAGATACAATAGGGCGTGGTTAAGAGCGTCCCGAATAGAATTGGAACATAAACATGGGCCAAATAATCCTGGCCAATTTTTGAATCAGTTGTTACTGGATTCATTTAATAAAATTGATATAATACAATATTTAAAATTAGCTTATCCAAGTTAACTTAAGAACTCTGCCATTGTTGGCGTAGTAAAACTACACTTATGTGACTCGCATTTGATACACAATATGACAGCAGATATAAACAAAGTTTTCACAAAAAAAAACTAAGGACACAAAAATAATAAAAGAAATATTGGCTTCATTAATTTTATTAAATGATTTTGAAACAATAAAATTACTTTGGAAATGTTTTTCTCAGTTATTAAAATCTAAATATTTAACATCAGCGGTATTGAATTCACTAGATGAAATTACGAAGCTTAGCAGCAATAACGATATTAATTTATACTTATAAGTTCCTAACAACACAAATGAAATGAGTTGGCTAGATGAAGAAAATCCCGAGGTTATTAGGAAGTTTATCAAGGCGCTTTACTCTCAAAGTCCTTTCTACGAAATATTCAAATCGATTTCTGAAAATATTGAATCGGAATCATGTTTTTTATCAGTAAATAAAGAATCTCTAAATGTATATTTTAATCCTCCGTTACTTGAGACGTTCCTCAAAAAGTACCTTACTTTTCTCCCGTTCTGGTCTGTTATTTTTCATTTAAATTAATTAATTAATATTCGAAATGAATTTGTCTAAAAGCGATTTATATTAAAAATTCCTAAACAACATGTGAAATCTAGAGTAAATGGAATTAAGAAAGAAAATGTTAGTAACAATAAAGAAGAAAACCTTTATGTTTCAATTTTAAATTTGGAAGAAAATTGAAGGAAACGAAATAGCACTTCGAAAAAATCTACCACACATTTTGATCGGCCCATATTAGTCTCTTTATACTCTATGACAGAACAAGATCGAAAAATTTCACTTATTCAAACATTAACTGTTAATAAAAAGTTTAACGAGGAATCAATTAGAACAGAGAAATATAACAGTAAAAAAGTAAAGATCTTTTTCTCTCTAAGATTCTTGAAATTCGTCTTTGTATCACAGCCACATACGTTTTTTTGACAATTTTGTAAATTTTTGAAAAATCACCAACCGAGCCCAACAATTGTATATAGCCACTAAAGCGATAAATCCACCAAAAGGTTTAACTTTGTATCATAACACTTTCATATATTTTCGGTTCGTGCTATTTTAATAAATGTTAAAAGGATTTATTAAATTCTTGTTTAATATTTTCAAATATTATTAATGTAAGTTTTACATTCATAAGATACAGTATAAATGTGTAATTTTAATAAATTACAATACATACAAAAATCGCAAGGCATTTTTATTTTCTTTCGATGTTGTGATTATTCTTCCTGGGATGGTGGAAAATGCCTACTATCGTGATAGTTATTTTTTGGGCTGATAATACATTTAAATGTTCTGGGATGATATTGACTTCCTGGGATGATAATTTGTGTCGCGATAGTTGTGGTGTTACCATTTTTTTTTTCTGGGATGAATCCTGTGCTAACTTTATATACATAAAATACAAGAACACATTCAAGTGTGGGTAAAAATAAAATAAGATATGAAATTAACTACGTATATCAAATTAAGTTTACATCAACTTTAATACGATCCAATTATTACATTTTAGTAACTAAATTCTATGTATAACCAAGAAACCAAGAATTTTGATTTCTTTAGCTATAAATATAAAACATTGCCTGATAAATGCATCCCGGTGGATTGCATTTTCCAAAATTACACTTTAATTATTATTTCACTTTAAATAAAATTGAATTGAATTAGAATTACAATTAAAATGTATATACTCGTACATATGTATGTATATACAACATTTCACACTAACAACACATAAATAAAAAATAAAAATAAAATTAAATGAAATTTGGAAGAGGAAAGACAGAACACGTCTATCCTCTTTGAATGTTCGCTCTCACCCCCTCGAGTTTTTACATTTTATATTATGCATAAAATGGTCTTCTTTACATATAAAAAACTGTGTAAACTACATAGTGTAATTAACTCTCCCAACTGTGCTTGCAATTTAATTTTAATACTATATACCTAGTTGGTTTGTTAATTATCAAGAAACACCAGTTAATTTTTACTTCAATCACTTTTGTTCTACATGTGCATTGAGAAAATGACATAATGACAAAAAAGATGTATTTTTGATAGAATTGCGAAATTTTAAGTGTTACAAAACTGAACAATAAAAGATCAATTTTGTTATTTTACCATATTTATATAAAAGGATCGTAATAAACATTTTCTTAATATTTCATGGAAATGTTTAATTAATTTAGATAGAGCCCATCTAATGCTAAGAAACTACGTAAAAACTGCAGCTTTCTTTAGAAAATACTAAAAAAATTGTTATTACACACATATCGAGTTTTTTTTTATTTTTTAAATTTATATTGATTTTTTTTTTTACCAAAAATAAATAATATTTAGAAAATTTCAATACCACATATTAAAAAAAAAAAATTTTACATCCCCATATAACATAGTACGGAAAAGAATTAGAAAATGTTCACCATTTTTATCTTACTCGAACATCTATCTCTACATCAAAATAATAATAATAATAATAATAAAAATGTTATTTTATTTTTTGCTGTTATAACTATAAATAATAATATCTAATTTTATCTTTAAAATTTATTATAGCTCCTTGTGTGTTATTCTTGTAGGTTGTTGTTGCTACTGCTGTTAGATTTTCATCATCATTTTAATTTTCCCATCAACATTACTATATATCCATGTGTGTATATATACAAACACAAATATTGTTGTACATACATTTACATACATACATAAATATTATAAAAAAAGTTTACTCATCTCGAGCAATTGGGAAAACTCAACAAAAATAAAATATTTTCGTCTTACATGTATTTCCCTTCAATTTTTGTTAAATATAATATTCATCAACATTGATTTTTGAACTGTTGAAGGAAAATCAAGCAAATATTCCAAAAATATTCTTTCCTATATATAAACGTATATGTATATTATGTACATATATGTATAATATATAATAAATTGAAGCATATCGTAAACACTTCATATATTTTATTGGATATATATTCCAATTTATATACATACATATATGCATATATTTATATATTAGATATTATGAAATTTAAAGTAATATATATACATAGATGATATCAATTTGAAAAAAGATTTAAGATATATGTACTCCTAGTATATAGGTATATATATAAATAATATGTATATACCCCGAACTCGCATGTACATATTGAAAGAGTGGAATTTTGTTACATGTTGCCACTTTGTTTGATTTCATATATTCATATCCATAACCATATATACACGTATTCAACATATACGAGTACAAATATAACGTAAGGGTTTTCCGCATCTTTCCGTTTTACGATATTTATTTTAAATTCGCATAAAAAATATTAAAATTATACCAACATTTTTTATAAATTATTATACTATTTAATATTTATAATACATACTTTATATATCAGTATTGATATGGATTTTATTTTTTGTTATTCATTCCTACATACGAGTACATAACATATACATATGGTATGTATATAAAGTATGGTATTGTGATGGTGCGTTTTGAGCGGAAAATCGTCTTATTTTTAAACAAAAATTGTAGGGTTGTTTTTAAAATTATTATTTATGTGTGTTTGTTGAACAGGATTTGTACAAGTGACACCATTTTTGTTGTTATATATGTCAAACGACAATAATAAAATGATTGTATCATTTTTGTGAAATTTAAAGTTGCAATACAAGCATAGTATGTGAAGTGTTTGCAATCATATTTGTTAATAATCTGAATTGGTTCTGGCAAATTAAAATTTTACTACTTAAGGAGGTTGGTTACATGACTAAAAAGAAGTAGATCTTCTAGCTTGCAAACAGGTTAAATATTTGAACTAAATTTTCTTTAACCCAATTTAATTTTGAATAGCTATTTATAATCATTTACGTAGACTAAAAACTCACTAGTTCAATATTCGACCAAAATTTTGTGCAACTTAAATGGTTCCTTTATTTTCGAACGTCACATTTCCTAATGTAAATACTTAAATATCTTTTTTAAACAGAGATAAAAAGCAATTTCAAATGAGCAGGTGAGAACATAAGCGAAAGGTAGCGATATTTGCTCTCTTTTGTGACCAAAAGTTCAAAAAAAACATTTTTTTTTTAATTTTGGTACAATACAACTATGTTTTACAATTTCTTCTTTTTCCTTGGGAAATCTTATTCATCAATCTTGCTACATAATTTCGAATATTCCAGAAAAAATTTAATATACATAAAATTATAGAATAATGTTGAAAAATCAAGCAATCTCGAATAATCTGAAAATACCACGTAATCCCCAAAGCTTTAACTTATCTCAAAAATATGGAAATGTCGATAAGTTCGAATAACTTCGATGTTAAGCCAACATCGAACGCTAATTAAATTTGGAAATCTAAAATCATATAATACAAAAAATCTGAAATTGAAGTCGACTGGAGGAAATCACTACCTAACCATAATTCAAATATTCTCCAATTTTACTATGAGAATTCAAAAATTTCGAAAAACAAAAGAAATCCCCAAAATTTTGGGGTCATTTTATATTTTTTAACAAGTAATTGCTTTTCTTAATTTGTGGTCTTCTTTAATAATGAAATATGTGACAAATATCGGACAAGAAATAACACTCCGATTATTTCAAAATTAAAACTTCATTTTCTTAAATGTAATTTTTTGTAGTACATACATTATATTAAATAAAAAATAAAAAAATGAGGATTTATTTCACTTTTACTTTGGGGAATTATTTAATTTTTTGGAGAAGATTGTTTGAGTTTTGGGATTTATTACATTATCCAATAAATCCCGAATATTAGAGAATTATTTCATTTATATATTGGGGAGTTGTTTCATTGAAAAGTTATTTTAAATCGATACATCGCTAATTATGTAACTTTACACCATTCCATAACTTTGTGTGAATTTTGAGTATAGAAAAAAAACCAAATAGACTGGAATAATTTCAGAAAACTCGAATAATTTTAGATTTTTACAGAATAATCTTAAAAAATCTCAATACAACTTAAGCAATCAACCTCTTTCGTAAAAATACATATAACTAGAAAACATGGAATAATTCCCTAAACTTAATGCCGTTCTAACCAAGAAATCAAGCCTGTTTCAAAAATCTCAAACTTCGTTCAAAACTCTCATTTACCTCATAATGTCAATGCTTATATTTAAATCCAAACTATCTAGAATAATATCGAAGATCTTGATCAAGCTTAAGAACCTAGGAAAATCACATCAAGTCTTCCAAATTTCGATGTCGGTAATATGATGAAATAATATCAAAATTCGAGAAAACGGTTATGAAAGACATTTTCAGTTCTCTCAGTTAATAGTGTTTACATAAACGTGCTTCCTCCCAAATAAAACATTGAAGCTCGAGATGTGAGGAATAATAAACCAGCAGAAGTAACCGTAGTAGTTGAAATTGAAATTTGGATTTATTAGAATTAATTCCAACTTGCTATGTAATTTATAGTAGTTTGACAGTTTGCTTGTGGAACTTAATTCTTTCTATTTTAAACCAAATTTAATAAATAATTGAGTGTAAACTGTGTACTCCGTAAGTATGTTGGTAAATAACGAATTAATTAACAGAAAAGTGTAAATTAATCGGTTAACCTTAATCAGCTTTGATTTCTCTTCCAGCAGCTTACGGTGGTGTCTAATTTGATAGCACACCGTTTTATATAAGAGTGACCGGTGGTGGCTGGTTAACTATTAAAAGTTTTTCATTAAGAAAAGTTCATTGGATTATTTAAAAATAAAAAAAATTGTTTCCAAATTCTTTTAATTTTTAAGATATTCACAACTTTTTCAATTAAATAACTTTTAATCAAGGCAATAATATTAAGTTTTATATAGGTTAGGTTTTATTTGGGTGGCGGTCCACTAGGACCAGGCATATACATAAAAATGGTCCGTAGCCATAAGTTTTATATTAGACTTGAAAGAATTTGAAAGAAAACTCAAAGAACTAATTTAATACAAAGCATTGATCGAAAACCTCTTTATCAAAACACTTAAAGATTAAAAAAATATGTTAAAACGCAGAGAAAAATACTTTTTCAATTTTAAAGACACTAAGAAAGACTTATAGGCTTGGACCAAATATGACCAAACAAATGTAACAAAAAGTTTAAGAGTTTTAGGATTTGCGGAACCCTGGAGAGGGGGAAAAGGGGTATTTTTAATAAAATAATCAATAATAATTAACCATTAATTTGTCGGAATCATCACAAGATTGATCGACTTTGATGCCACTAAATGTTTTCAGTAACATTTGAATAAGTTGTGTTTTGTTCTCAGTATTTGACAAAATCTTTCCTTGGCTAATGCTAACTGGAATGTCATCTAATATAGTGAAGCGAGGCCCAGGATTTTGATATCGATATTCCGGTTCATGTCTTTAAATACTTTAAGGATTGTCGTATCCATCAAAAGTAATAGTAAGGGATTTGTACCATTATTATTATTATTATTAACCGGAGGGCCATGTGGGCGATAAGCCACCTCGCACCGCGACCTAAAAGATCTATTGTGCTGGACCCTACTTAATTATCCGTCCAGTCAATATTCAGGCTCTTAATGAATCTGACAATACTACTGGCCGGTACAAGATACATACTATCCGGGCTCATTGTTCTCCCTCCTAGATGTTGCAGTCTTTGCTGGAAAATGGCTGGGCAATGGCACAGAACATGTTCCGCTGATTCCGCTTCCAGACCGCAGAAGCGGCATCCATCTGTCGTACTTAGGCCCATCTTCTTAAGGTGATACCTTACTGGGACATGACCTGTGAGGAAGCCAGTAAGCAGCCTCAACTCAGGTTTCCTAAGTTCAAGACACTCCTTAACCCTGACAGACGAAGGTGATATAAATTTCTTCGCCTGCCGTAAACCTGGAATTCTGCGCCAGTAGGAGGACTTTTGAACATCCTCCCAGCGTTTTACCGCTGCTCTAAGGTGTCCCTTAGTGACACCGCAGAAGGGTTCTGGTCCAAAAAATGGAGAGGCAGAACCCTCAAGGGCGAGGCCATCAGCTGCCTCGTTTCCTTCGATTCCAGTATGACCTGGCACCCACATAAGTGTTACCTTATTTGAGCCTGCCAGATGTTTAATAACCTTCAGACAATCCCATACCAGCCTTGACTCAACGGTACAAGACCTAAGAGCTTTTAAGGCTGATTGGCTGTCTGATACAATATAAATCTTTGCATCGTTTAGGCCTTTTGCTATGCCTATCCTAGCGCAAAGTTCTATAGCATGTACTTCTGCTTGAAAAACGGTAGCATTGGTACCCAAGGACTTCGAGAGGGTAGTGCCACTCCCGTGTATTCCTATCCCTGCCCCATCTTCCGTTTTTGATCCATCTGTAAACCATACCATGGACCCTCGCTCAAATGATGGTCCACCTGCCCTCCACACATCCCGGTCAGGTAACCTAACACAGAATGGTTTGTGGAAGTCCAGTTTAGCTGGCATACAGTCGGAAGGCATTCCTATTGTAGGGTCTGTCTGAAATTCCTTAAGGATTTCCATATGACCCACCATATTGCCTGGCTTGATATTTCCTTCCGCCTGCATTTTCAGGGCCATACTTGCAGCGTCCTTTTTAATATGCAGGTGTAACGGTGTCAGTCCTAGAAGTGTCTCCACCCCCGCGGTTGGACATGACTTCATTGAGCCCGTAACACCGATGCAGGCTACACGCTGAACCTTATTCAATAAGGTTTGCGTTGTCTTCTGCTCAGTTTTAGGCCACCATACAACCGATGCGTAGGTGACCATAGGCCTAATGATTGTAAGAAATGACCAGTAGATCATTTTTGGTTGTAGTCCCCAAGTACGCCCATAGAGTCTTTGACAGGCCCAGAGAGCCTTGATGGCTCTATTTTGAACTTTCAACAAATGTTGGTTCCAGTTCAGTCTTTGATCTAGGATAACCCCTAGATATTTAACCTCGCTGGAAAAAGGAACAGTAGTACCGTTTAACGAGGGAGCTGTAAGCGCAAGCTTTGTCCTCCTCGTAAAAGGAACAATGACAGTTTTGCTTGGATTGACACTGAGCCCTTCCTGGTGACACCACTGCCATATTATATTGAGTGCATTTTGCATGCGATCAGAAATGACCTCATCAAACTTGCCTCTGATTATGATAGCCACATCATCCGCATAGCCCTGGACATCAAACCCATGGCTACTCAGAAGGACCAGTAGTCTGTCAATAACCAATGACCACAAAAGAGGAGATAGTACGCCTCCTTGAGGACAGCCCTTTACGGCCTTGATGGTTACTGATTCGCCACCTAGTCTGGCAGTAATCTCACGATGTTCCAGCATGGAACGGATCCACCTAATTGTGGAAAGTGGAACCCTTTTTCCCATTGCTGCCCTCTCTATAGATCCATAGGAGGTATTATCAAACGCCCCCTCAATGTCCACAAAGGCACAAAGGGCAATTTCTTTATATGTCACTGCTTTTTCAATCCTCGTGACTAGCCCGCTAAGGGCCATAACCGTGGATTTACCAGTTTGATACGCAAACTGGTCCCGATGCAGCGGATTCTTTTCAAGGACCTCACTTCTTATTTGATAGTCCAGGATTTTTTCCATCGTCTTCAAAAGAAACGATGTGAGGCTAATTGGCCGATATGCCCTGGGCTGGGTGTCTGGACGACCCCCGCCCTTTGGTATAAAGACCACATTTACTTTCCTCCACAGTTTCGGAATATAATTAAAAGCATAACTTGCCCGAAACATCTGGATCAAGCTGGGGAGTATTTCCTCAATACCTTTTTGAAGTAAAGCTGGAAAGATACCATCCCCTCCAGCGGATTTGAAAGGTTTGAAAGACCCAATAGCCCATCGAACCTTGCTGGGTGTAAAAATTTTCCCAGAGAGACTCCAGATCCTACTGTGAGGCGAATAGGCCACCTCACTCGAAGGATCATATGAGTTCTCTTGGGCTCCTACCACTACTGAATCCGGAAAGTGGGTCTCTAGCAGTACCTCTAAGGTTTCCTTCCGGTTTTCAGTGAACCCCCCATCTTGCTTCTGGAGAAGTCCTAAACCATTTGAATGATCCCTGGAAAGGACCTTCTGGAGACGAGCTGCAGAGGGCAATTCATTGATTCCCTCACAGAAATTCCTCCAGGTAGCCCTTTTTGATCTCCTTAGTTCGAGATTATATTCCGTCAAGGCCATCTTATACTCGCCCCATTCACCGGTGCGTTTAGCCTTGTTAAATAATCTTCTCGATTTTTTCCTCAGTTTACCCAGCGTCCCGTTCCACCAAGGGACCATCTTTGTGGACTCTCTTCGCTTAACTGGACAGCTGTTCTCGTAAGCCAAGTGTATAGAATTATGCAGCTGGTTTGAACAGATCTCCAAACCCTCTGGAGACTCTATGTTCCCCACAACCGAGGGCATTTCTGATTCGAGTGAGACTCTATAAGAGTCCCAGTCGGTCAGTTTTGGAATTCTGATTTCCTGCCGCTGCATGGTCTCAGCCGCCAAATCGAATCTGATGTGCAAGTGATCCGATAATGAGGCCTCTTCAGACACATGCCAGTTTTTGACCAAGTCGCTGAAATGCGGACTAGCAAGTGTTAGATCTAGGACCTCTTGCCTAATCGCATTTATAAAAGTAGGTTTCCTTCCCCTATTGACAATGTCTACATTATTTGAGATCAGAAATTCAAAAAGGTACTCACCCCTGTTATTAATGTCCGTGCTACCCCACACCGTGTGGTGCGCGTTTGCATCGCATCCTATCAGGTAGGCCAGCCCATTGCGTTTGCAATGAGCTATGAGCCGCCTAACTTCAAGTGGAGGTATTAACTCTGAGTCTCCAGGAAAGTAGGCGGAGGCCATTATAGCCTCCTGTTTGCCTCTTTCACCCAGAACCTCCACCATTACTGCAACCAAGTCCCTGGAGATGAACTCTGAAATGGGAATAAAATTAATTTGCGAACTGGCCAACACAGCCGCTCTAGGACTCTGAGTTCCGTTATGATAAATTAACTTACCCACTTGATTTGGTATACCTCTAATCTGGTTACCAATCACCCATGGCTCCTGGATTAGAGCCATGCCAATGTTTTGGCAGATAAACCTGCGACAAAGGACGTCCGAAGACGCCTTTGCATGATGCAGGTTTATCTGCAGGCAGGCGATGTGTGCCTTCACTTCACCGAAGGCCCCTTCTGAAGGCCCTGCTCAGCCTCCTTTTCAGCACCGCCACCACCCGCATGCATTCTTTGTCCGGCCGATGGCTGACCAGTGTCCTCCATCGCCGTTCTGCTGGCCCCCGCTGCCTGAGAGCCTCCAGGCCTAACCAGTGGCTTGCACGGGAGGAGTCCTTGTGAGGCCTTCCCCCGCGGAACCCCTGACGCCTTCCTCTCCCTTTCCCGCCTTCTCCTCACCTGTCTCCTGGAGAGGGCGGTCACCCCGGTGGTCTTAGCTAAAGGTGCCGCTACCGTAGCTTCTACAGGCTTCACCACTTGGGTCCCGCCGACAGAAGCTGGCTTAGCCCCACTCTGACCACCCTTGGGATGCAATTGTACAGTCCCAAACTTGTAGTTGACCTTAAAGCCAACCCGCTTGAGCTTCTCAACTGACGAGTGGTCCATAGAGAACGTGAAAAAGGCCGAAGAGCCTTTCGCCTCTCTCCTGATCACTCTCCAGTTGATCGCCTGCATGCCCTCATTTTGGCTTTTTATAAAACTAAAAAGCTTCTCTGTGGGCAATTCAGCACTATTTGGGAAGGTGCCGAACACAATCCTGGCTCGAGGCAGGTTTTCCGCCTCGGCCACGATCAACTGCGCACCCTCCCATGGCTTGATATTACCTATGGCCTCCCTGAGCCACTGAACAGTGGCCCGGTCAGCACAGGTTAGTACCAGCCAACCAGGCCGAAGCTGACTGCCAAGGAACTTAGGTTTAAGCTCCTTGGCCTCCTGCTCTAGAACCTTATCTAGGATGCCCTCCTGGACAGCCTTTAGCTGCTCTCCAGTAAGGACAACCTCTGGAAAACCAGTGGGCAAGATCCCAACTATCTCCGACTCCGCAGCCTGCCTGAAGGTAAGTCCAGACCGGACCGCAGAACCCGAGACCGTCGGGACAGATTCCTCTCCCCTGGCCTTCTTTTGTGCCGGTGGAGTACCCTCATCCGAGCGGATCCTCTTTGACGGTGGGGCCTCTGCGGGAGCACAAGACTCCCTTTGTGGCCGCATCGCCAGAAGCCTTGTCTCGCTTCCGGGCGGTTTGCCCTCAGCAAGAAGCCTCCTGTACCGCTTCTTCGCGGCCCCACACATTTTCACGCGAGGAGCCGCGGAAGGTTTGTCAGTGCTGCTGACAGCTAATTTCGGGTCCTCCCCGACGACTTTGCTTTCCCCTGCTTTCACAGAGGCGATACCCCCACTTACGGGGTCCGAGTTCTCATCTCCTGAGGTGTCCATGTCGGAGTTGAGAACTAATTTCTCAATCCCCGAACGGAGCTCCCCATCCGATAGACCACTCATCGAGAGTCCCACAGCGGAAAGAGGACCGAGGCCCTCGAACACCACCGCGGAACTATCGCTGGTATATGACGCTTTAGGAGCGTCATCATCCTTATTATTTTTTAAGTGTTTCGACATTTTGTTCCCACGAGTTGCTGGGAAAAGAGAGTCGCCTGTGGGACACCCAGCTTTACCACAGGAAGGCTAAATAAAACTGGAGGGCGCCTGGTATCCAGAGTCCGCATACTTTGGACTGATTAACCTATCAGCCATTCATCCATCGGCATATGCTGTTCCACCTTAGATTAGGGTTTTTTATCAAGGGTTTCTCCTTTAGCGCCGTACTTTAGCCTGTGCCAAATGGTCAGAAGTACCAAAGGGCCTCAGTTACCAGTGATTGCCACGAGGAGGCAGTACGTACACTTGCGAATTGTGACCAGGTTACCCCTTCCACAATTGTACCCATCACGCCAGCTGCCTAAAACATGACCAGAACAGCTCGCGTAATGTGCACCCTACCGAAAGGTTACGGAGCTGGTAGATTACTCTACTCAACTTTGATCCCCCCCTCCAGTAGACGCCAAATCACCAAGGGATTTGTACCATACTTTAACATAATTTAGATAAACTATGCAAACACCAATAAAAGTTTTTCATTTTTGGAAGCTTTATTTCACTTTATAGAGCAAAACCCCGCATCAACAACATGCAGTGTAGTATGTCTTACGGTATTTTGGTCTATAGTTTCGAAAAATCGATAATCGAAAAATGGCCGTATTTCGGTTAATTATTGCTAAAAAATTAATTTAAAAACATCAAATTAAAGATAATTTTGTCAGAAACCACTTTTATTTAAAAAAATTCTTCCGTATTTCCCGAGAAAAAACCCCCTTTACAGGCGAAAGAAATACCCCTTTTAAACACTCCACAGGTTTCCGTGGATCCATAAAACTCGTACACTTTATTGTTTCTTAAAGTTTGGCCTATTTTGAACCTACAACCTGAGTTTACGGTCTGGCCAAATTTTTTTTCAAGTTAAAGTAATGATTTCCTAACATTGCAATGCAGTAAACAAAGAAAGAGATATATTTTTCACCCAAGAAGACCCATTTCCACTAAATATAGAACAAATGCTACAAAATTGTTGATAAATAATATGAAAAACGTTAATTATTATAGTGTTACATATTGTTACGCTTCTGCCTTGTCACTCAAGGTTCGTATCACTGGATTGTGAATAATACAAAATCAATTTAATTTATCTCCAACGAATTTATTTATTTCACAAAATTTATTACAACACAGTTTATTAATAAAAATTCACAAAATCACTTTATATAAATTATTCTTAAATTTTACTGTTCACTTATAATTTTTATTTCCACTAAAGCACTTTTTAATTCACTTTTTAATTCCTTTTTAATCTTTACTTTATCGCTTACCAAATATATACACAAACCAAACTTCTCGAAAGCTCATGATTTTTGTAGTTAGAATAGTGTAGAACAATTTTATCATGGAAAATTCCATTTTAGTACAGTTTAACATTGGGCTATTAATTTTAGCTTATTCTATTACACACTAGGTGTCACCGTCACAATATTTGTTTAATTTTTGTAGCATGCTATAAAACATTGTTATATCACATGATATGTTATAAAGTGGAAACAGCTCTTAAAATAACGTGTTATATGACATGTTACAAATATTAATAAATAAATGCAATACTATGATAAATAAAGTTTTTTACGTTATATAACAGTGTTTTTGTGACGTTTTTTACTTTGTGAAAATGGGCCAATATACAAAAAAATGTTTTTTTTTTTTCATGCAAAGTGAAAAAGCGTCGTAAAACAGGATGAAAACTTTTGGTTATTTACGAAGTATTTGTTCACATCCATATAAAATCATATTGATGCATAGCATATTTAAATGCTAGTTATGGGATTGCCCCTGCGATGACATCTACAATCACTATTTTCGTTGTTCTATAGGTTTTACATTTTTTTGCTCAATAATAAAATTGAACAACTTAATTGAGGCTACGTCGAAAACCTAAAAGTGTATTTTACCCTAGATTAACTTTTAGTTACTGTATTCTGTAAAATGTATCGATATCCTTAAATATTTCCATCCTTAATTATTATTGCAATTAATAATTAGAACAATTTGAAGTTTAGTGATAACTCCTAACTAGAATAAACTATTGTGGCATTATTAAGTACAATCACATATTAAGAATTGTATAATAAGGGTGGCAAACGAATATAGTCGTTTGCTTCTGTCACCGCTGCCATTGGGAAGATCAATGCACTGTATCTTCACTCTTATATAAAGTCCAATAACTCTCAAATGAGTTTATGTTTAGTAGGAGAAACTGCGTAAAACAGTTCTTTAAATACTAAAATATTGAATATTAAAATATTCAACGTTGTTCTAGTTTATAATTCCCTATATTTTTAGAATCCGGCTTAACTTAAGATTCAATGTAATTACGTAAACACGGCAGGCTGGATTGACTTTTAATCTTCCGAAAATCACATCCTAATCAAAAATACCAATATTCGTATTCAACTATTTCTATTCATTCTTTTTCAACAGCACCAATAAAAACATTAATGACTCGACAATCTATCCTGCCTTTTTCCAGTAAGATTAGTCAAGTACGATGTAGAACGGTTTTAGCATGGAAAATTTCGATTTTATTACAATTCTCTTAAAATACCCTAAGCTCTCAATTAACTTATTTTATCTTACCCTAGATCTACTGTAACACAACCTCCCACCTAAGCCTGATGGTCCGAAACCAGACCCAAATGGCCTCCTGTGTAGAAAGTTAATCGCTCCTAATATACCATCATCGGTTCACCTCCCTTACCTTTCCTAGTCCTAAAATCATTTTTCCATTGTTCCACCGCGTTCGGGTCCATTCCAATTGCCTTATTGCACAACTATAACTTCGTACAACTCTACACTTCTTATCTAATATCTTTTTTTACGTGATATTCAATGGTTTTCCCCACATTCATAAACCAAACTGACTTCGTTCATAATATCTGTAAATCTGTATATCTAATATCTGTAATTATAATCCATTAGTCGAAAGTATAAGTCCTTCGATCAGATCTCCCTTATAGTAATCGTTTAAGTTGCTTCTGTATTCAGCGTAATGACCCATTTTCTTCAATCAACACTACCACCGCTTCATGCTACATTGATTTGTAATATTTCTACTTTACCAACAGTTGCCATTCGTCCCTCCTTAGCCGATGCCAACTCTCCTCTGGGTATTCTTTGCATATATGTTGGAGACCTTTGCCGTTATTCCTTCTTGATCGTGACCGACAAACCGTTTTTAATAATTTTAGAGGCATTGCAGGTATAAAATGTTGGTCAAAAAATAAAAACGGCGGTTAAAAATATATCACGGATTTGTTTCCTTGGGGCAAAGCCTTAAGAACAAGTAAATTCTCAGACCAATTCCGTTGTAGTTATTGTTACGAGAGTAACCCCTGGCTATCTCTTATTTCGAGAAATCGCCATTTACAAATTCGCATTAGAGAGAAATCGGGCCATCGATATTTTCGATACTTTATGGGACTAGCGTTGAGCGGCTCGGCATAGATATTAACCATATTATTATATATTTTCAAGATTATTTGGAATTTTCCGAGATTAAATTTTTAAGAAAGATGTGTTTCGCTTTTTAATTGAGATTTTTCAATATTATTCGAGAGTTTTGGAAATATTCGATTTTTTTGAGCATCTATTGAAATAATTCTAGAATTCTAAAATTATTTGAGATTATTTAAGCTTTTTGAGATTATTCGATTCTTTTCGAGTTTCTTGGTATTATCTGACATTTGCAATGCGTTGAGTTTCGTCATGTCTGAGAATCGGTGATAAATGACGATTTTCGATATAATAGATTGTATTCGAGATATGATATATAGTATATTCTGAGATTATTCGAGTTTTTCGGATATATTAGATTTTTTCGAAGTTTATCAGTCAAAGTTGAAAAAAATAGCTATCTACTGATCGATTCATCGAGATTATTCGACACTTTCGAGATTATCTTTGGAGATGTTTGTCGCATTATATTGCAGATGGTTCAAAATTGTCGAAGATGTTCGTGATTTTTTTTTCTCGTTGAACTATCGTTGATTTTGCTACTTTATGTTGAGCAGCATCGTGTTAGGGCTTATTTCAGAGTGTTAAAAATTATTTGGCTTTTTCTAATAATGTGACAGCGTACTGCAATATTACATTGAGTAGAATAAAGTATATTTGAACAAAGTATCACTCTGATGTGTTTACTCTATGCCATTGTTGAGGTCGTTTTGAATTTTTATGTGCTACCGTCATTATGGTACGGAATATAAACAAAGTTAATTTTAACGACAACAATATTTGCACTAGCATGCTTAAACGAAATTGCCTTTTCTCCAAACATTTTTTCAAGTATGCAAATGCAATGGAAAATTTAAGTTGTCTAAATGTTGGTGATTTTACGGAAGAAAAACAATGCTGATAATATAGCCACCCGATTGCTGACGAAATTCCTGTAAGTGGGTAATATGATCACTGTGGTTCTTACAATCCAGCACCTTTCATCATTCCAATGATTTTGATTGGTCGCCCGTTTAAAATGGAAATTTAAAAATGCCGAATGATATTTTTCCATCGAATGTTGATGGCTCTAACTTAATCGACTAAATGGTCTGAACCGCTTGCGTCATTCCTCCACTTGCATAAAAATCAATTAGCTCCTTGTCGAGACGTCGAAATTTGTCTTCAACCTGTTGAACCTTCGAAATAATTCCAGAAGTTTCTCGCCCATTTTCTTTTGACCTTGTGCAACTGGGTTTTTATTTCTTCTCCTTTTGCTCAATCTGGTTTTTAATTTCTTGGTTTGTCTGGTTTGTGTTTTTTATCTGTCGCTCATTATTTTGGTTTGACTGCTCAATTTTCTCCATTTATCGCTCGTTTTGTTGTTCATTTGGTTCATAGGGACCATTAGTTGAGATAAATCGAAACTTTCAAATGGTAATTGTGTTATCTCGACCAATGAAAATGTAGAACACTTTTAGCAAAGAAAATTTCCATTTTAGTGCAATTAATTTCTATTGTTGCAGTTATGAGAGAAATGCTAATTTTACTTAATCGTGGGCAAATAGCTTTGATATTTGGCATGGTTTGTCTCTGCAAAAGGATAAAAATCATGTCTTTCTGATTTATCTAAAATTATTTCATTTTTAAGTACTCAACAAAAATATGATCACAAGTTTATCGTTTCCAAATTATTTAAAGCTTTAATACAAACCTTATAAATCTTTGTAATATTTTTAGGAATAGTAAAGTGCTTTTGAAATATAATGTTTGCTCTCATCGAATTTTCTAAATTTTATACATTTCTGTATGTTTGTAAGTAGGTACTCAAAATCAGAATGTATATAATACTTTTTTTATATACGTATTTATAGTATATTTACATGGTAAGAAGATTAAAATCATTATACACTTATTAATATTCATAAACTATTTACTATTCATTGAATATTAAACTATAATATGAATTAATTAATTTTTCTGTTATTTTATGATAAAATTTGTTGATAACTTCATACGTAATTCATAGGCCATTAAGTTATCTGTTAAATTGTATAAATTTTGTACAAACAAAAACAAAACACAAAATATAACATTATATGTCTTATTCTTGTCTACAAGAAAATTTATAAAATATTAATTTTCATGGATGTTACATTTATGTATATATGTATGTGTGAATGTGAATCAATGTACATACATATATATTTTGGTATAGGTTAATAAATATTTTCCAATATATAGCTAGTATGTACTCCTCGTGTGTTTATACGTTTCTGTAACAATCAATCCCTTGTGTACTATATAATAGACATTCGTTTTGTTTTTGGTATAATAAATACCAACCGAGCATGTATACATACAAGAAAATCAAAAATTTTCCAAACCTAGGTATATACATATTCCTAATCTATACTTAACTAAAATAAATGTAATTCTTGTTTTCTTAATTTAAACAATAAAAATTACAGACATTTTTTTTTTGTTTTAAGCCATTGAATTGTAATCAATAAAAATTTTTTTGGTATTTTATGCTTTTGTTCTGCACATTAAAATTTTATAAAACATATTTTACGTTTAGTTCTAGGTATTTCACTATAGGTATGAACATTTATATTATTATGGTTCTCCGAAATAAAATAAAAGTTAAGAAAATCATAAAATAAAACTTTAGATTGTACATATAACTTATAATTAACATTATTTTTTATTTAATTTTTTTTACTATGTGCAGTGTATGTTTAGTTTCTACATCATACTTTACTAGCTATAGTACAATGTATCTACTATGTACATGGCGAAGGCTGAATTAAATGTCGATGTTGAGTCGAAAAAATAAATTTTTTATGATTGTTTTGTACATACATAAATTCATTAAGTAGTTCGGACATTTAATGTGTTATTCAAGATATCAAATACACAAAATAAAAAAAAAATCTTGTTCGTAATAATCTTAACAAATTATGTAACTGAAAATTAATCTTCTTACAACAACACAATGGAACACCAAAACCGAACACAATTTTTCTAATCTCATTTCAAATCAAAACAGAGCAGAATTATATACCATACATACTAGATATATGGTATGTAAGCATAGTAACGAATAGAATAGAATAAAAAATAATCAATCTTTTCAGTAAAGCCAGCACCAACACGAAATAAAAGAAAAGAAAACAATTATTTATTAAAAAAAAAAAAAAAAAAATTGTAGATTACAATCTTATAACCATTTAATTTAACCATTTTTTGCCATCCAGACGATGTCTAGTCAAATAGAAAATGAAACAAACCAAAAACGAAATATAATAATATCGGAAAAACCTAAAACCCAACCAAGCTAAATAATAAAAAACTGAAAACAGACTGAAAAAAAAAAAAAACAAACCAAATATTAAAATAAATAATTCTTGCCAATTATTATTATTATTTTTCATTTGGCCAGAATTTCATTTTCATTGATTTTAATTTTTTCGAAGTCTGTTATATTCCACCCAAAAAAAAAAAATTAATTTTTATTTCTAGTTGATAAGGGGTATCAAACAATTTAATTAATAGTTTTGAGAACATAACATTTAAAAAATTTGTTTTATTTTTGATTTATGAAAATGTTTTTTGATTAAAATTATCTTGTTTTGGGAGTGTTTTGTGGCTGTCATAATACATAAAATCTTTTTCTTGAAACTTCTCTTCTTGTTTTTTCTAAACATGGATTACCCTAGATCATGAACATAGTATAGTAAGGTATCTTTAATTAATTCTTAAATTCATTATACATTTTAGGGTACAGTTTGTTGTAATGTATCAATGAACGTTTCAAGTTCAAGTTTTTTTGACCTGGCTAAATGAAACTTTCGAGCGATATAGTTTTCAGTAAGCTCTTTTCAAGGCTTTTTGTCAATTTTGACGACATTTTCTCAGCTGAACAGAAATTTCCGTGTTATACAGGCTTTTGCAGTTAAAATTTTAGCTAGATTAAAAATTTGACGAAATAGCGGGAGAAAGGTCCAATTTTTTTAAGGTATCGTTTCATACAAATATTGTCCATAATACTCCAACAATTAACTGTTTAAATTTCCACAGCACTTATTCTGAAGAATGTAAATAAATAGACCATATAATGGGCGGGATGGTACCTTTGGATGGATATAAATTCCGTATATATATATATGATAGAACTTTTAGCGAATGTGGTACTGGATGCATTTACGTATCTAATAAGATTAGCCTCAAAGTGCTACCTAACCTAATTTAGAGGCCCTTTAACTTGGGATTAGTGATGGACATAACAAAATTCTTTTAATAAATAAATAATTTTTTAACAGTTTTACGGAACTTCTTGCAGAGTTGACACTTGGCTATACTGATGTTTCTACTAGAAAATTTATTAATCTTTTGGATGATTTTTGCTTTAAAATTGTCAATAGTAAATATATTGTGACGGTGACACCTAGGGTGTAATAGAATAAGTTAAATTAATAGCTCAATGTTTTACTGTACTAAAATGGAATTTTCCATGATAAAACAGTTCTAAATGTTTCTACACTATTAGTACTGGAAAAGTCATGAGCTATTAATTTAACTTATTCTGTCACACCCTAGGTGTCACCGTCACAATATTTTTTTAGTAATTCGTGTTCAATGCTTGATCTAGTTATCGTTAACCCAGCGTCCATTAATTTTATTAATCAATTGGACTTATGATATAAAATTGATTAGAACTAAATACGGAATGTATTTGTTTTGATTGGAAAACTGACTAAAACCATAGTTGGTGTAGATGCCAAAATTGATTTTTTAACGGTTTCGTTCATAAGTTGTTCGATAAATGGGTTCCTGTTAAATGACATATACCTATAAAAGAGGAAAGGCACCTTGGTTGAACAATGAAATTTTGGATAAAATATGTTTGCGGGTAATTAATACCATGTCTTTTGCAAAATTAGAAATGATGCTACTAAGTTGACCAGACGTAATTCTGGAAGTTACAGGTATTTCTAAATCCGCGAAAACATGCTGTAATCATTTTCACAGTTCCGAGAAATGCAGTTGTATTATGCTGAATGGGAGGGTTGCTTTTACTACATAAATATCTAACTCTTTGAATTATTTCATGCCTTGAATCCCCTGAAAATTTATAAAATTTTTGCATCGTTATGTTGGTACGTATTGTCCCTTTTAAGCATTTTCAAATACATTATTATGTCATCCATTTACCATATTGCCCCATATTAAGTTATCAAATGCGAGTAATTTGAGTCAGGTTCAATAGTATTTTAAGCAGTATTGAAAATTTCAACCGTCTTATCGTAGCAATCATAGTACGCAAAGTGCTGTACTGGATGTAATTGACAATATACGCAGAAATGATTCAAAAATGATATGACAAATTTTTAATTTTCAATAACTGATTCTAAAATGATTTAATCTTATTTAACATGAAGGGAAGCCTTAGTTCTTAGTAGTAACTCATTTTTTATTCTAAGATAGGAGTGCCTAAGATGTCGGTGTTAGGGCGGCATTTTTCAGATCCAGATCATTTATTGCATGCATAAGGAAATTCAGATGTTTCACCATCAACTTTTTGAGGGAACCATAATCAATCGGAAATCATCATTGTGTTATACTTCCATTCTCATAATTATATTTTCATTGCTTTATATATTGTAGGTCGATCCGGTTTAGAAGTAATGTGTAAGTAATTGTCATTTACTTCTTTAAACAAATTCCTCAATTGTTATTCTGAGCTGTGTAAGACCATGTATTGCCCAAAGACCAAAAAATGTGGAGGATAATTGATGGTACCATGTATACAATTTCGGAGAGCTGCAGCTACTTCCTTTATATGTAAGTCCCAATTGGAATGAGAATCAGCTATAAATGAACGAATTGCTCCTACAATGGTTCGGTTTGCACACTCCGATGCATTAGACTGCTGAGAGTATAAAGGCGTTCGAAGGTGACGGTTCTTGAAATTGCTTAGCAACAAATGGCTTACCGTTAGCCGTAATGATCGTCTCAGGCACAGAAAATAAATTAAAAATCTGATGTTCTGCAAATTCGCATAATGATTTTGAATTGGCCTCTCTCAAGGGTTTTAACATATTGAATTTGAAAAATGGTCCAAAACAAAAAGTTTATAACACTTCCCACTCTTGGATCTTGGGTACGGGCCCAGAAAGTCAATATATACTCGTTGAAATGGTCTAGAAGATTCAGGTTGCTTTCCCATAAGTGGTCTTAGTTTATGATTCACTGGTTTATTCATTTTGCACTTATCACATTGGTAAACAAATTCCTTAACATCCAATACCATTTTTGGCCAATAAAATTGACGTTGTAGTTTCTCCAACGTTTTTTTTTTGCCCCCATATATGCAGACGACGGAGCGCTATGTGTTTGTCTAATTAAATCGGGTACTAATTCATCTTGGACTCGCAATTTCCAATCTGTTATATCTGTATCTACGTATTTAGAACTATAAGAGAGTCGAACCAGAAACTAACCGTCTCTAACACAGTAATTACACTGTTGAGGATCTAGTTTCTCAATATTTTTAATTTGTCCTTGACATTCAGGAGAGGTGAACGCTGTCGAATTGAGATTAATGTGTAATGAGGGCAACAGGGGGGTTACCGTAACCATTTCAGATATATTTTCTACTGCACATACATATGAGTTTGAACCACCTACAATATTTAGGTGATAAGATTCTAACAAATTTAACGTAATATCTGAGTTAAGCGCATCACAGAAAGCTCTTGACAAAAAATCAGCGACCGTACTTTCGGAACCTTTTCGATAGTCGATCTCAAAATTATATGGTTGTAGTTTTAAGCTCCACCTTTCAAGCCTACCCGATAAATCTTTTTAGGCCATCAACCATCGTAACGCAGCATGATCAGTATAAATAGTAAATGGATACCCCTCTATGTAGCATCGAAACTTTTTTACACTGACTACGGCTGCTAAGTATTCTAATTTCGTGACCGTGTAATTCTTCTGTGCGGCATTTAGCTTCTGTAAAATAAAAGCTATTGGACGCTTTGTACTATCATAATCTAGTTGGAATAAGACACTACTAATGCCATCGGCACAGGCGTTGCATTGAATAAAGAAAGGTCGCTTAAAATTATTATTAGCTAATACTGGTGCTGTAGAAAGCGCAATTTTTTATTTTCCGAAAGCTTGCTGTGCGTTAGAAGACCAAACCATTGTCTTTCCTTGCCTAAGATGGTCAGTTATTGGAGCTGCCAATATTGCAAAATTCTTAATGAATCTGCGATACCATCCACATAATCCCAGGAATCGCCGTATTTGTTTAACGGATTTTAGATCTTTCCTGGATTAAATTTCAGGCATCCGTCTCCCACAACATATCCTAGATATAGCTACTATTTCCTTAAGTAAGAATTTGTACTTAGTTATATTTACCGTTAGTCCTCCTGTCTTTAAGAGTCGGGCTTCTAATTCTAAAAGCCGAAAATGTTTCTCTAAAGTTGCGGATGTTATTAGCAAGTCATCAAGGTAAGTGAAAATAGATTCATGAAGTTCAGATGAAATCAGCTTGTGCATAAGACGACACATGGTTTGTGGAGCGTTACATAAACTAAAGGGCATGGCCGTGAACTGATACAAGGGTTGTCCAGGTACAGTAAATGCGGTCTTACCACGATAATCTACGTCTAAAGGTATTTGCCAAAAGGCGTCTTTCAAATCGATTGAGCTGATGTATTTAATTCAGTTCACGGGCATCCAGACATAACTGCACTTTATCAGTCGCCTTATGCACAAGAGTGATTATAGAGGACTATGCACTATGACTTACTTCAATAGCGCCGAGGGAAAGCATTCGTTAGTTAATAGTTTATACTTTGAAGTGCCTCAAGGGTCGGCGTTATGGCCTCTGTTATTTTCAATGCATATTAATGATATATCATCATTATTATGCTATTGTAAATATCATAATTTTGCAGATGATGTACAAATTTATTTAGATTCTTTCAGTGGAAGCTTTGTTGAATGTGTAGGTAAAATAAATGATGACGTACGTCGGATTTCGGAATTGTCTATAATGAAAATAAAACCCAATCATTGTGGATGTATAGAAATAAAATTTGTAGTAGTATTTCACTGAAGAATGTCAACCGGGTTGATATAAAATAATAAATTTATTTTGTAGTTAATATTTCCGAAAGTTGTAAGATAATTTAATCCTGTTTCGAACTGATGAACTTATGATTATAAAAAAAATCAATTTTCTCATCAAGCCGTGGCGACTGGATTGATTGTACCACAATTTTCATTCTATAGATACAGAATAAACTGTGCATGTTGAATTAGCGAATTATACTAACACAGCCAAATTCTCTTACTATTTTTTCCTTGTCACGAAAGGATACATGGTTGATTGTTGCTATGTCTGGGTTTATAATGATGGTATGTAATTAAATTGATATTATTTATCAATAGGTTAGGTTAGGTTTGAGTTGCGGTCCACTAGGACCAGGCATAGACTCAAAAATGGTCCATAGCCATACCACGAATAATTATTTCCTCCAACTCATTGGAACCATTTTGAGCTGTTAACAAAGCGCTATATACTCCTGACGTCCATCCTAGAGAGGTTCGTCAGGTCTTTGAAGAGGGGTGCTACTAGAAAATTTAGTCTGTTTCGTGCCAAACGAGGGCAGGTGCAAATAAGATGAAGTACTGTCTCTTCTTTATCTTCGTCCTCGCAACTACGACAGTAGTCAAGTGAGAAGATACCTAGCCTACTCGCATGCCTCCCTATGAGACAGTGCCCCGTAATCACTCCAACAACAACACTGATCTGACTTCGCTGAAGTGAGATCAGGGGTCCTGGCACCCATAAAATGTGGATGTTTAACTTATCTGCCATCTCGTTAAGAGATGAGAGATAGTTCTGGACTACTTTCGACGTGAGGAGGTGTGATTGAAGCGCTTTAATAGCAGCCTGACTAGCCGTATATATGCGAATAACACAAACTGATATTACATTATACCTCAACCAGTCTACGACTTCCTTTATGGCAGTTACTTCAGCTTGAAAAATGCTACAGTAGTCGGGGAGACGGAAGGGGAGATCTAACACAAGTTCCTTGCAGAACACTACAGCCCCGACTTTCCCGTCCCGTTTTGAACCATAAGTGAAGAAGTTGATAACTCTTGGTTCCAAAAGTGCATCTATCACTCAGTCCTTTCCGGATGGGATCCTAGTCCGGAACTTTGTGCCAAAAGATAGTTACGGGACAGTAGAGTCAGTGGTCTTTGGAATTTGTTTGTTGCACAAAATAGATGAGTGTCCTGTATTGTTGCAGGTCCATATTACGATGGATTTCAGCCGTATGGCAGTACAGGCTGGGAACTGTTTCCCCAAAATATGTGGAGGAGTCAAAAATAGCAGAGTCTCTAGTGCCTGAGTGGATGTCCTCCTCAGTGCACCACTTATCCACAGAAAGATTGTTCTCTGAGCTTTTGGTTGACAGTTTTGTCCAGAGCAGGTCACCAGACTATTACCCCATACAAGAGTATGTGTCTGACTACTGCGGTATAAAGCCAATGTACAATTCGGGGCTCCAGCCCCCATCCTTTTCCAATGGCATTTTTGCAAGAGTATAGCGCTATCGTAGCTTTCTTTACCCTTTCCAGAATATTAGGTTTCCAATATAATTTGCTATCCAAAACGAAACCCAGAAACTTCGCTTCAACTGTAAAAGTCAAGCTAAACCCATTTAAAGTGGGAAGATCTATGTGAGGAAGTTTATATTTCCTAGAGAAGAGAACCAATTCGGTTTTGAGTGGGTTCACATTCAACCCACAGCCATTGGCCTATAATGAAAGAGTGCCCAGGGCATTTTGCATAAGCTCACTAAGGGGGCCGGAATATTTACCACGGACACCAACAGCAACATCATTCGCATTGGCAACCAGCTTAAAGCCACCAGGCCCTCTGCCCTAGTTATAGCCCCTGGAATCACATTGTTTAAGGCCCCCTTAATATCCAAGAAGGTTACCATTGTGTAGTCTCTATATTCGAAAGATTTTTCAAGGAAAAATACAATAGAATGAAGAACAGTCTCTACAGATCTCCCCTTGCAATAGGCATGCTGAGATTTGGACAGCTTTTCCGACACAATCGTGCCTCTAATATGAGCTTCTATTTGTCTTTCCAGGTTTTTGGGATTGCAGTGTGAGCGTTTTTCCGCCTTAGGTATGGAAATAACCTTCACTTCTGTCCACTATGAATGTGACATAGTTCTAGGCTGCCTTCGAAAATTACCTCTGACCAGGAAATTGTTAGATCCGTAGTTTGTTGAATATCCGCAGGGATAATACTATCGAGCCCAGGCGACTTCTATGGTTTAAAACTGTTTATCGCCCACAGGATATTTTTCTGCTAATAATTTGACATATGAGGCTACTTGCCTTTTACCTACTGATGCTAGGTACAGATTCGGAACAACCAGGAAAATGAGTTTCCATCAGCAGTTCATGCGATTCCGCACTATTAGTGGTCCATATCTCATCCGGCATTTGAAGATAACCTGGGATGGAACGACCAGTTGCTAGTACTTTTCGTACCCTAGACATCTCCGAAGACTCCTTAATTTTGCCATGGTATCGTCTCCAAGAACTGGTTTTGGCACTTCTCAATTGATATTTGAAAATTTTAAGAACTTCCTTGTAAGAGTCCTAGTCTACAGCAGATTTGGTTTTCCGTGCTGTTTGGAAGAGTCTTTTTCATTTTCGACGTGTTTGTTGAATCTCCTTGACCACCAGGGTGTCCGAGATTTACCCCTAGGCCTGCTAAGGGAGAGCACAGTATCGCTTCATTAAAAGCGCTAGACAAGTCATCCACCAAGCCATCAAACTCTTGCGAAGTTTTTTGAGGTTTTGGCACCGGAGCTGGTAGTGAGTTACCGAGAATAGTTCTAAAGATATCCCAGTTGGTTTTCCTCCTGTTTCTGTAAATTGGACTTTTTGGAGAAGTCAAGTCCATTTCAAATTGAAGATAACAATGATTAGAAAAGGAGTGGTCCTTCGACACTCTCCAGTTTAATAAATTAATCGTCAGAAAGCTTGAGACAAGAGGAATATACAATACTACTTATATATTACTAGTTATAAATTGCGGCTTATTGCCTATTTTTACATACAGTGCTGGTAAAAAAAAAATTGGGCAAACATATTTTATTACAAATTGGAGTCTTTTTTTGCTAAAATTACAAAACTTTTGAAAGCAATTGGCTTATTGTTTCATTTTAAATACATGTATGACATAATTTTTTGGAAAAAAAAATTTACCTGCAATTTAGGGGGAAAACCCGAAAAATGCCAAAATTTTCAAAATACGCTGATTGGAGTTAAAGTAATGGAATAAATTAAACACTTATTATTTAATTTTTTTTTTGTTTTTTACTGATTTATAGAAATTCTATCTTTAATATAAATATTTTGTTGGACCGCCATTTGCTTTTATTACAGCGATACACCTCTGATTCATTGAATTTGATTAATTTTTCAAAGTCGTAGAAGGCATGGATTCCCAAATCGTCATTAACAAACTTTTTCAAGCTTGAATTGATGCTTGGCGCTTTCCTGCTACTTCTAGCTTCATTAAAGATCAAATATTTTCTATGGAATTTAAGTCTGGACTGTATGGGGGCCAGCCCAACACATCGATATTTTTTCTTCGAAGTGCTTTTTTACCTTTAAATGAAGAGATAAGAAAAAAAAACAAGTTTTTAGCAAATTATTTATGTTTATCTGAAAGGCAATTTTTCTATCTACAATTCAAAATGAATAAATCACAACTTTGGCGCTAGGGCACGGAGCGTTGTCCGGTTGAAAAATAAATCTGCAAGTCTCGTAAAAAAGCTTTAACATAGAAGGCTCAAATTCGTTATGTAGGACCTGCAGATAAACAGCTGCTGTAATTTTGGAACTAATGAAGCACAATCGACCGGTTTAACTTCCAGAAAGGCATCCCGAGACCATAACTCTTTCATTTTTCGGTGGAAGTCTTAAAAGACATCCGATGCTAAGCCCCTTGCGAGATTCTCTCCTTATGAGAATTCTTCCATCTCCAACATGCAGCTTGAATTTTGATACATCGGAGAAAATAACATCATTCCACATCTCTTGAGTCCAAGAAACATGCTCCTGGGCCCATAGCAAACGTTTTTTTTGTCACTCGTAATGTGAACTCAGGCTTGTGGACTGGTTTAAGTGCTTTCAAACCAGCTTAACCAAGTTTTTTTCTCACTAAGCTGGCTGAAATTTGTTTTCCCGTTGCTCGCTCAAGATCCCCTCTTATGTCCGATGAAGTTTTAAAACGGTTCCGACGACATTGTAGTATTAAAAATTCTAAAATCTCTAAAAATTTATCAAATTCAATGAATCAGAGGTGTATCGCTGTAATTAAAGCAAATGGCGGTCCAACAAAATATTAATATTAAAGATAGAATTTCTATAAATCAGTAAAAAACAAAAAAAAAATTAAATAATAAGTGTTTAATTTATTCCATTACTTTAACTCCAATCAGCGTATTTTGAAAATTTTGGCATTTTTTGGGTTTTCCCCCTAAATTGCAGGTAAATTTTTTTTTCCAAAAAATTATGTCATACATGTATTTAAAATGAAACAATAAGCCAATTGCTTTCAAAAGTTTTGTATTTTAGCAAAAAAACACTCCAATTTGTAACAAAATATGTTTGCCCAATTTTTTTTTACCAGCACTGTATATGAAGGTTAGTACTTACTATATGTCACTCCCAAGGATGACTCCAACCTTGCGCTTCTGAGCCTCCAAGATTAGCTCTCCTAGAATGATTAGTAGAGTATCCACTTTATCATCAGATAGGTAAGCTTATACTAGCCAGAGGTTTCGTTTATCGACTTCAATGCTGAACGCTGCTACATCTTCATTACTGAAATTTGATAGCAGAAAACAACTTATGTTATTTTTAATGAGAATGCACGACCGAAACCTACCTTCTTTTTTCGCATGCATTAATCTATAATATGTTGTCTTGAGCCCAAGTACCCGGTCTTCAGTGACCTATGGTTCCTGGATCATGACGACATCTGTCGCTTCTTTCCCAATTTTTAAAATTGGAGCAGCTGATGCTGCCTTAGAGTGGTGAAGGTTGACTTGAAGAAATGTCAGTTTCATCTATACAGATCTGATGAGAAGTCCTCTGAGAGTCTCTTTAAAGATTCCATGAACGTTGACATCTCCGTGTCCATGGAGAGAGTTTCCGCTTGGCTGGCTACCTCCGCACACCCAGATGAGCTATCAAGCACCGCGGTATTTTCTGAAGATGACTTCGCAGCCTCCGGCTTGTCCGCGTCCTTCTTTTACACCTTTAGTGTGACTGCACTGGAACCAGTGCATTCAATGGCTCCCTGTCTAAGACGATAACAGCTGACCTATAGTCAGCCTTTGCCTCCACTAGCTTGGCAACTTTCCAGTTGTGCGTTGGCAACTCCGGGTTGCCAACCAGCAACAACTGGAGTATCACCTTCGAATCACTGGGCTCCGAAGGTATATACACCCTAGTTCTTGGTCTGCTGGGGATCTCTTCCCTATGAATCACAGCAAGACTGGCTCCGGCCCATCCCTAGCCAAGTCGCCCCACTACCTTCATATAAATTAGCAGGGACCTGTGATATGCACAGGCAGTCAGTTTCACCTGATTCCTGTGCCAGCCCGCGTCCCGACAAGTCGGAGCAGATCCTTGATTTTCCGACAGGACTTTTAGGTAGGTGGTGGCTAAGGCCCCTTCCACATTCCTCCAATTGGCAGTCGTGATGCTGCCATCCTCTTGAAATTTGTCAACTGCCACAAGCAGCTGATCCTTAAGGACCTCGTTAAAAGGCCTCATAGTGGTAGCATAGAGTTTTGTTCGCTTTGCGATCTTAGGACTTTCCTCCGGAGATCTATTTCTATTAAGCTGTGAGCCAGCTGCAGGGCCTTCCGACATTTTTTCGGTGACTTTTTTTTTGGCTTTGTTTTTATCCGTCCTGTCTTCTGCCGAGATGTTGATAATCTTTTCCAGGGCCCTCCAGGCCATCCTCCTAGTATTATAGTTTGTTTTGAGGAACCAGCTTCATTCGTGCTTTGGTTCTGCTTTGTATTTGTATATTCAGATTTGGTGACAATTCTGTATTTTCTGAAAAACCATAATTAATGTAAAAGCCGAAAAAATCATATCATAAATAAAATCGAGAAACGTGACACACATACATCAGAGTTCAAAATGATCATTATTCATAATTTCGAATAATATTCTTATTAATCTGAGTTTCATTAATTATGCAAAACACTTATCTTAGATATTACCTGAAAAATGTATAAATATAAAAAGTATATAAAACAAGAAATTTGATTCAAAATGTATAAAATGTGTTATGATTGCTTGCATTCAGCGTCGTAAAGGTGAAAACGTTCTTCAAGTGCATAAAAGCTAAAACTTTTATAATTAAATTATAATCTCACTTTTACTTGTAAATTATTTTTTTGTTTGTATGTATGCATTATTACAAATAAACAAAAAACCAGAATATCATATAAATACTCGTATAATATATTTTTAATTTTCTTCTACTTCACTTAACGTTTTGACTTTTTATTACACTTGAAAATTGTTAAAAGTATAAAAATGGAGAATATTCTATAATAATAAACAACATTAACCATATCTATCATCTTTTTTTTTTGTTTTTGTTTTGTATATTTATGTTAATAAAAATACTAATATATTCTAAGTAGCAACAACAACAAAAACCACATCGACTAAGATGAGGAAAAACGAGCTTTTTTGATATTTATACACTTACGGATCCTAACTGTTACAACTAATACAATACATTACATGTGAAAATGGGGGTAAAATGTATCTATGGTAATGTTGTTTCGTACTTTTGTTTTTTTTGTTTTTATGCTTAAATAACCCATCTAGACATAATTTTACTTTTATATCTATATACATATAAACTAATACTGGTACTCATTAAGTAAGTTTACATTTTTGATGTTCAAATGTGTTATGTGAGGCTGAAGTACTACAATATAAGGATATTTTAACTAGAGTATGTATGTTTGTATATAACTATGTATATATGTATATTTATAAACATGTAGTTTAATTCTGTACATTATATAACGAAACATTTATCTTACCATCGTTTTCATTATGATCAAAAATTCTTCTTGAACATTTTTTTTTTTTTTTTTTTTGCTTATTTCTTATTCTGTTTAAGGTACTATGAGTATTCGTTAGATATGGAACATTTTCATTTTACTGATGGATCTACTTAATTGTCTAGATAAAATGTTTTAGGTCAGAAAAGATAATAACAATATTTTTGTTGTTGTTGTTGCTGATTTAAAAGTTCTTAGATATTAAAGAGTTAAAGCTTTTTGGTTTAGATATGCGATTCTTTGCTTTTCTTTATTTTTTATGCTTAATTATAAATTTAAAGGAATAATAAAGTTATGTATACATATACATAAGATTAGTTTTTTTTTTATAATTTAAATTCCCCAAGGCGGTTCTCGTAGTAAATTTAAAACTATGATTTTTTTTAAACTAAGTTTTATTGTCTATCATTTTCTTTATGAGTGTTGCTGATACATTGAAGTTTCATAGTAAAAAGTTTGAAAACATTTAAAAATTGATTTATTGCCTTGAAATTCTTTCTATTACGCTATTTTCTTATTCTTTTTTGGAAATACCGATTAGAATTATTAACTTAATATTAAAACCTGTATAATATCACAGTTCTTATTCATAATATTATTCAATTTTAAGTTGACAAAATCGATTTTTCAAGATTTCCTTTTGGATCGAACCACAGACTGACGTCGGATGGTTTTAAAATGCGGAGTCTTATGATAGCTGCTATTAATAAAACTTTGTCTATGAATTAGAATTTTAATGAATCGAATGATCGATAAAAATGGTGGTTATGTTAGTAAACAATTTTAGCACAAAAACTGCAGTATCAACATCGACACATTTTATATTTTACTCAAATAACTTATAATATATGTAAAAGGGACATCGCTGTCAAAAAACGGGCAATCATGGTTAAAAGCACTAATTAACCAAGCTTTACCCTAAGTGAGTTCTACCATTTCTTAACCGTATCCCATAAATTCTATAAAAATTGTTTGCAAAATTTATTTATGACTGTACCTTTTGGCGGATAAATTGATTTCAGTGTAGCATTTATACAGGGAAGATTAAAAATTAAATTCTACACTCAAAAAAATATATTCGTTACCACAAACAATTTTTACAGCTAACACTTAAATCTTCCATATCGGGTTTGGGTGAAATTCTAAAATATATTTGGAATAAACAATTTGTTTACTGGCAACAAATACTTTTATGTTTGTACCAAACCGCATGTTTTTTTGACAAACAAGAGATTATTTGATCGAATCACGAAATCTGTTTGCATCAAGCATTTTCAGTTTAAACCAAATAATAATAATGGTATGACCAAACAAGAATCGTTTAACTCAAATTTTTCAATTATTTACTACAAACAACTGACGTGTTATTTACAAACAAAACATACGTTTATATCAAATAACTATGCGTGTTTCGGAAAATGATATTTATTTGTGGAATTAATTGGGAAACCTGTGAGAAAATCAATACTTTTCAATCAGAAAAAATATTCTAACACTTTCGAGAAACCTTGCTCTTACAATATTTTTTTTCTGACTGTAAGGATTATTCATATTCCTACTGGTCTTTCTATTAATTCTTATACTAATCAACACAATTTTCCGGATAGGCGCGCCAATAATGAAATTTAACAGAAGCTTTGAATATTTTTCGAATAAAAATAAAATTTTCATTTTCGTAACTCAATTTTTATTTTATATATTGTCTTCAGATAAATTATTATTAAAATTAATTAATTATAAGTTCTTTGAAAAACAAAGATTCAAATTCATTGCTTTTCCTCACCAAAAACATTTGTAAATGTGGGTCATATGTAACGATATCAAGGGCTTGACAACAGAAAATAAACTCTGTTTCAATTTGGACAATATATTCAATGAGCAAAAAAAAGGGAATCTCATCTTCTTAATACTGATTAGTTATAACTAATCCACATTTGTAAGTTACACCTTTAAATTCCCTACTACTAATAATTTTAAAAGAATTATCTGGCAGTTTATATTTATCTTTAAAATTGGAATCAGTATTTACAAACTTCGTTGGTTTTGCGATTGGCTTACTGTATTTATCACTAATTTCATTGTAATTGAAAAGTAAATAACTAAATTTGAGTTGGTTTTTGAGACAAAGTGTGTATAGCAATTTTTTTCTAGATTTTGTCGATCTACCAATTTCTTTGAATTGCTGATGTTTGGCTTCAAACCTCATTGAACTAATATTTTGCAAAGGACCAATTTTATACATAATGTATAGATAATGTACTGTGAAATGGAACTTCGGTCTTAAATCTTCGGCAAACAACTTTATAAATTGATCATGGTGATCTGAAATCATATTTTCTAAAAGTTTACTTGTACTTTCATCTGCTTTTCTTGTAACCAGGATTAACAGAATTTCTCTTAGGATCAAATATAAATTCCAGTGTTTATTTGCTCGTGGTATCATATCTCTAATCAAACAATTGAATTGAAATACCAAAACGCTCATTTCATTAGCCGAGTATCTTAATTTTGTTCCAGAAAGCAATGTTTCTTCTTTAATTGCGGGTGGTTTGTTGGATGAAGTTGTAAGGTCCAAAGAATTAATTCTGCTATTCTAAAATTTATATCGAAAAATTTATCAATGTAAATAAATTGTTTTAAAATTCTCATAAGATCATAGTGGGCCACTCCTTCCAAAATGTCATGCATAATATCTACACTAAAATTATCGGTAACATGAATGTTTTTTATATCATTGAATATACATGCTTCTTTTATTCCTGTCATTTTTACATTACAAAGATTAACATCTTGATTATAATTTATTTTATTTCGGATAAATTCATCGTTTTGTAAACGCATATCACGTGTAGTGTTTTTATTGCATCTGCAAAATCTACAGTAAATATTAGAATTAAAACTTTCTGCAAATCCTAAAATTTGATTGAGGCCTAAGTTATCGCCAAGGATCAAAGCGGTTACTATTAAAACTTTATTATACTGTGAATGACTTATTAATATTCCTACATCTTGTAAATTATTTAATTGTTTTATTAATGGTGTAAAAATTCTGCAGTTACAATTTGGGTATAACTTTTTTTTATCTGCAGTAAAAAATAACATTGCCAAATAAATTTGACAAAGCTGTGATTGCAAATAATCTTGCATACAAGGTAACATAACATAAAAAGCACCAATTTTTTTTTTATTACTGCTTGATCCTAAAGGATTGTTGGGTTCAAATTCGTCAAAATAGAGGAAAAGGGGTAAAACTAAAGTTTTGTCATCGGGACTGATTTGTTTTAATTTCGTATTCCAACTATTACTTTGTATGTATTAATAATATTAATAATATCATTGAGCATATTTGTGCTATTAAAAAGCTTGCTAAATAAATCGATTAGATCTATTATTTCTATGGTGATTTTCTTATGTTTGGTGATTATTTCACAATTTTTGTTCGACAATTGAATATTAGATTTTATTACATGCGTTACGGGATACGTTAGGTAACCAGCGTCATGTAATTCTTTGAATAGAACATATTCTGAACCAATTATACAACTGTCATGCAATATTTGTAAATATTGTGAAATTTCATAGTAAGAACTATTTGTTTTAAGAAAAATATAGTTTATATGAGATTTGAAAGTAGAGAAATTGAGATTTAATATTTCTAAAATCTTTTTCCTTGATATAGAATTTTCGTTATACACGTTAACTATAAGTTTAAGAATGTCGTTTTAACAATTTTTTCAAAATCATCGGTATTTTCTACTGAATGTTCAATATTTGTATTGCAACTGTTTGATATTGATAAATCCGTGACTGAAAAATTGGTTGTAACAAAGTCTAAAGTTTGTGAACTTGAAACAACCGACATCTCCGAGTGATGTCTGAGTAAATGGCTTTTATAAGATTCCAGGTAACTGAACTTTCTTGCACAATCTAACACACTACACAAGTAACTATCTAGATTATGCTTATTCAAATAATTTATGTAAAGAGAAGTACTTTGAAATTCTTCTTGACATATCCGGCACGAAATCATGATTTAAAAATTTATATGAAAATTCAATCCAAATTTATTTAAAAAAAAATTAAGCTAAAGATTAATTCAATAAATCTACTGAAGGAAACTTGTTTTGAGTGATATTCAATTTAAAAAAAAATAATTCGATAAAAACCCATACGTGTTTACATTTTTCGGGATACTTAATATTAAGCCCACAAAAATAATGAAAGCAATATTCCAATGCTTTAATTGGGTCGTCAAAATAAATTTTTTTATCAACAACGGTAATAAAAACTTTTGCACGGCATATATCTCCGACTAATATGATTCTCGGCTGCTTAAAATTTGGAATAGTTGTATCAGCTTCTGCTTCAGTCTGAAAAAAGGAAAGGCGGTGATAAACTCTATAGAAACCATTATTTAATTTTATATCTACCTGAAAATGATCCAGAAAGCTCTCCTCGACTTCAAGTTTACTCGGCTTTACCTTTCCGGTAATGAAAGTGGTTGGTAGAATATGTGGCAACAGCAATAAACCTACGATATTTTTTGTTTCCTGGCATGAATCTAAATCATATAAAAAAGAGTTGTTTGTTTTAAATTTACACAAGTTGCTGTAGGTTTGTGCTGTTGATAAACCTAACCATTGTCTGACGCAATCTTAAGAAATTTAAGTACTGTTGAGCTTTTAAATTGTTTGGCCCTCTGGATAAGCGTATTGCACACTGTAACTACTTCCTCTGGCGATATTTTTTGTATGGATGGATATCGATATTTTGTGTCTATAGCGACCTAAATTCAAATGTAAATTTTACTTAGCTAACAGATTCCTTATATAATGATTCCTTGTATGAAATTGTACATAATATGTATACTTACAAGTTCAAAACTGTTGGGCTCAGTTAAACAAGCAAATTTTTCCAAATAATCTTTCGTGCTGATATCTGTTTCCAAGATCTGCTTTCGCTTTTGGAAGGTTTTTTCCCAGCTTTCGACGACTTTTTCCCAAGGTACTATATTTTTGGTTAAAAAATCTATAAGTGACTGAATATCTAAATCATGTTCATCCGGCAATTGCTTGTTAGCTACGTGGATTTTTGTAATGTTACTCGACAGTTTTCGTCGTGTGATAACACCAGCCTGTGATAAACTAGTTTTTTTATTAAAGTACGCGTTAAATAGTTTGCTTTTTGCTGGGTGGCCGAACTCTGCTGGAGAGTAGTAGACACTGGCAGATTCAATATCTTTATTGAAAATTGTTATGATTATTTCAGATAATTTTATGAAATCAGCTCTTTTCAATCTGCAATAAGAAAATACAAAGGGAACATAAACAAACTTGCGATTTGGTTTTAATATAACAAATACTTACATCAATTCAGGACATCTATAAAAGATTCCAATTATTATGGTTTTCGAAATATTGATTCTATCTGTATTTGTTAAAGACGCCGGATTCGTTTGATATTTTGATAGAATTTCTTTGGTAGACATACAAAGAAGTTTTCGAATGTTCTATAAATAATACAAAAAAATAATTAATTATAATATACATTTAAAGATGTTCACTGATACAGTAAGATAGATATGTGAAAGGCCATTCATATAAAATCAAAATTTACGACCATTGATAATTTAAATAATAATAATAATAATATTAAACGGCCTTATAGGCCATTGCTGGCCTATAACGTTTGAAAATACATTATTTTAAAAAGGATAAAATTTAGTTGAATACTCGTACATTATTATTGATTTGAAAAATGGAATGATGGTTTTCGTTTCGCTGATCAAAATGTTGAAATTCTTCTTCACCTAAGCACGATATTGTTCGTCTCAGTTTACTCGAACAAGGATGAGATTCGCCGTCTAAACCATTACTACTATTATTTTGAGCTGTTTGATTATTCAGATCGATGATATTTCCATCAGTTTGATTTTGGTGATCAATTATTTCGAACTGAAAAATGTTAGGAGTAATATTTTGTGGGATATCTGTATTGTCGATATTACGTGACATAACATTCTCATTCCCAGCTCCACTAGTGCAGATCATATTTTTATTATGCGTTGGTGTTACTGATTTTACAGATTCATTAAAATCGACCTCTTGATCAAGAGTTTCAGAAACAATATTTATATAATTGAGCGCTTCAGACAACTCTTCGACAACTAAAATCAAATTGTGGCCGTATGTTTCTACATACGGTAAAAAAAAATCCTTTTTAATTTCAGCTCCACTTTGCTCATGAAGAAACTTAAAATTATTTTTTATAGAAAAATGTGATGCCACTAAGGAAAAATATTTAGGAGAAGATTGTAGAAAATATATTGAAATTTAACAAATTAATAAAATAAATACTGTACCAGCTTGATGAAATATTTCATATGTGAAAATTCCCTCACCCATCACTGGAACAATTTCGGTTAAATTCATATATTTAACAGGTAGGGCTTTAAAATACTTATTTATTTTGCTAATAGTATGACTGTAACAAATTGTACTTAAATAATTCAAACTTCACTTAAAACTTTATTCACTGGAAGCATTAGAAAAATCACATGTTACGTACTTATCAACAATAACTTTAATCTCTTATATGTACAATCGTCGAGATTTTGTATGAATTCATAACACAAATATAACCGTTTTAAAATATTAATAACTTACCAAAACTATATTTTATGTAAAACTCTTTAAACACTTTAAAATTAATCTTTTCTTAACAAAAAGTAATTTTATTTGAAATTTTCACTACAACACAAAATACCGCTTTAATATAAATGATGCTAGAAATATGTTCTAACGGAATTTTTATTTCACAAGCATTAATTCTTTTCACCAAACATTCATTCTTTTCCACAAACACAAATTGTTTGCAGCAAACACTCTTTATTTTTGTTGCTTCTCGCAAATAATGTAATTGTTTGAGAGAAAGAATTTTCGTGTTTAGATAAAATACTTAAATGAGAAACAATAAATGTTTCTCACTAACATTTAGAGTATGTAACTAAAATAATTAAACGTTCTTGTAAATATTAAAATTTTGAGTTATTTATTATAAATGCTTATTTATGACAAATATTTCAGCGAATTTCTTAATAGTTGCATTAAAAATTGATAGTTTGAAATAAATTAAAATTGTTTATTACAAATACAAGAACGGTTCTCGTAAATAATCTCCAAATACTCTTTTTTTCAGTGTAGGGATATTCCTATTATGAAGTCGATCATTTTAAATAATATTATTAAAATTTATATAACAAAAGTTTGTCGTATTAAAATTATACGATATTCGTCAGCTCAATGGCAAAGTAATTTTTTTTTTCATTTTGCTATCGAAAAATTCAGTTCGATTTATAAATTTAGTTTCATGTTCATTATGCTGATTATTCTAAACTGATCAACATTTAATTCGGCCGTAACACAACTTAGAATGAAATTTTAACTATTCTGTTGTATTCTGGCAAACATCAAAATTATCTAAATTATTTAATATACAGACTGATTTGACACCCTTTGATTGAGTCAAATCATCATTGTAGGTCTTTGCAAGTATTATAATATCTTCGATTTTACGAAGTTTATGTTCATCTTCACGAAAGAATTTTGATATAACATCTCTATGAATGTCACATATTTGGCAGAAGTACGAAGCTCGAAAGCTTCCGGCGAACCCCAGCAACAAGTTAGCCCCCAAATTATCGTAAGATATTCCTACCAAAGTGCCACGCAATAACGAGCCTTCACGTTTCACACCTTTAGTCTCGAGCACCTTTAAATCATCAAAAATTAGTTTTAATATTTTGTTATAAGATCCCCCCGATTTTAGATCGTTGACATTAAACAATGCTACATGATTTGATTTGATTTGATTTGGGTTGTACGACTAAGCCTTTAGCAAGATCTCCCGGATGACGCCGAGCCCACCGTACACCCTTTTTACATTGACTTGGAAGGATTGGATAGGATTGTTAGTATAGGATTGAGTTTGACCCGGTTACAGACACCTTGACGGTCAACAGTTAGTAGTATAACAATTTTTAATAATACTAATAATAATAATAATAATAATTTGTTATCACAGGACGGCATAATTTCTATCTACAAGTTCTTATTTCCTTAAGACCGGTAACTTTGCTTTTTTTCCTTCAGTCCTGAAATTTTAACTTTGTATTATTGTTGTAATTTATTCTGACAGAATTATCTAATCTATTGCTAATTTCCTGAGGTCCAACATGTCATCATCTTAATCACTATTTATTTTAAAAAGGTTAAATATGTTTCTCAGCAATCCTCGGTTAGTTACTTCCTACCCTAAGTTATACTAAATAAATAAATAATTAATCATCTAGTAACAATCCTGTCTAGGAGCAGGAAAAATCTATTAATAATATTTTATTTAATCCATCCAGACACTTGCATGCTCCATCAAGTTTGATCATTTCCTATATAAATAACTAAATTAAACTAAATTAGTCTCAATTCGCTACTTAACTTTTTGGAGAGTAATAAATTCTGCAATATACCTGAAACAGTTCAAACTTTGAACCCAATTAGCATGTTATGAATAGTCCACCCTTCCCATATAAGAACACAACTAACTACAAATTTGTTCCCATCCGAAAGCGCCCACAACCACCATCTCTCCCGCCTTGACGTTACAATCGCAAACCCTTCGTCAATTATAAATTATAACAAATAAACTATACATATATGTATTCAATTATTTATTTACTATGTCAATCCATTTATATCTATTTATTTTACCTCTACTTAACTTAAATAAATTTAACTACATTTGTTTAGCAGTTGATTAATTAATTAATTACCCATTAGTTCCTTGCTTGACATCGCTCTGATGTACGTAAGCGATGAATATTTGATAAAAGTTGTAATATCCAACCTACATTACTTTAGCTATCCCTTCTTCCGAAATTTCATCTTCAAGAAGCTCACTTGAATCTGATTCTTCGCATTGGTAAATCCCTTCAGCTGCTTTCCGTAAATCAACTCGAGAGGATAAGAGAGGTTCCCATTCATTATGCGATCTGTTGAGATAATTTAAATCCTGGTGTAACGAATCATGCCAGGTAAAACATGGTCGTCCTAGTTTCCTAGGACCAGCACTGTACGTGAAAGCAGCCTTGAGTATATGGATAGACGGACGGCGGTACACATGCCCCCAATAATTGATCCGCTGGAACTTAATGCGCTTTGATATTGTTTTACTGTTCAAAATTTCTTTAATTTTCCTTGCTCCGAGGGTGGATTTATCTTTACTAAATTCCAGTAATCTTCTCAAGAAAAAGAACTCATATTTCCTTAATCTCTTCCGATTTGCAAGTGTAAGGGCGGTGGTTTTCAATCCATAGATCATCATGGGAACTATGACAGTATTATACATCGTGATGGCTATCTTAGAAGATACTTTATTTCTTTTAATGAAAGATTGCATTAGTTTTGTGACCCCGAGCGATTAGTGACACCGGGTCCGGATAGTGAAGGGCTTACTAAGCCTAGTTGTGAAGTAGGTGCCCAAGTATCGTAATGTTTTCACTGAGGTGAAAGTAATTCCACCTATTCTGACATTGGATGGGATGGGTATTAAGGAGTCTGGGTTTCTAATAAGTACAGTGCATTTATTTGGATTCACT
Organism: Tipula vernalis; assembly: GCA_958295665.1. Lineage (NCBI taxonomy): Eukaryota > Metazoa > Arthropoda > Insecta > Diptera > Tipulidae > Tipula > Tipula vernalis. The sequence goes on from OY282558.1 coordinate 433,015,272, forward strand.
GTTAGTCCGGCAATCTCTAATCCAGCGATCAACTCAATCAGAATGGGTTCTAAGCGTGCAGAATCCCGAGTGACAATTAAAATGTCATCAGCATATGCTAGAATTAAAGGAAGCTGCAATGCCCCTCCTTGATTTAAACATAATTCTGGATACTGATCGGCAACAGTTACCAATACTTCATTCAACATGAAATTAAAAAGTCTTGGTGATAGAGGACAACCCTGTTTTACCCCTTTGTTCTTTTTAACTCTAGCTGTACAGGTAATAAACCACTTGATGGAGGTTTTCTCCCAGAAACAAGCCTTTATGATGCGGTTTACCAGATCATGAAGCACATATTGTTAAAGACATTCGATTACGACCTTTAAATTGACTGTGTCAAATGCTTTTGCTAAGTCAATAGAAAAGGTAAAAGTTTCATTCCCGGAGCGCCATTCTTCATCCAGTACTCGACGAAAGACAAACATGTGATCATCAGTCGAGCGATTGGGCAAAAACGCAGCTTGGTATGAAGGCGGTAATTCGAGATGATCATCCAACTTTTCAAGAAGAAGCTTGGCATAGATCTTGTATCCTACATTGCATAGGGTTATGCGTCGGAAATCACTGGTTTGACGAAGATTCTTGTTCTTAGGAATTGGAACCTGAATGGTCTCCAGCCACTCGGTTGGTGGGTCATTGTTTATCCATGCAGTTTCTATGACTTTATGAAGCGCTTCAACAATATTGTTGGGTGCATATTTAAATAGTTCAAAGGGAATTTGATCCGGCCCCGGGGCAGTGCCTGAGCGGATTAAATTCAGGACTGACTGAATGTCTTCCTTATTTGGAGGAGGACCTAAAGGAAAGTAATCCTGTTTCTCTATAAGGCTCGGCCAGGTTCCGTCAATGGTAGAAAGTTCATTTACCCAGGAGGAAATTTGTATGTAATTTCCGCGAAAGGAAGAGCAATCTCGTTTGAAAATCTTAAAATATGAATAAGTTCTGCGAAGACGTTCTGGAGGAGAATAGTAAGTCAAACGACTAAAAAATTGTTTGCATTCAGAAGATTTGTGCCTGGAATAGGCATCAGACAAACGTTTCCTGGCACTTTGTAGACGCAATCGAGAGCTCATCTCCTGTGGATGAGCATATTTGTGAAATTTTGCCTGTTTAAAGAGCGCCAATGCTTTCCTACGCTTAGGTGTCAGGGGCGTCTTGGTGGTGAGTAACTGTTGGGAGCTTTCCTTGATGCAAGTAGTTATCAAATGCCATAGATTACAATCATTTATATCTGAAACTGCTTGTGCAAATGATTTTGCTAAAACGGACTGATATTGTTTGTGTATCTTTACTCCTTGCAGTAACGAGAGATTCAAAGATTTGAATGAATAGGTCATAGGTGGCCCTGCAGAGATCAGAACTGGCTTTACATTAGTAGGGCAGGCAAGCGACCGCACTTTTCGCATGGTGCACACAATCCATATTAAACGATGATCGCTTAGTGACGGGTAAAAACAGGCGGCTTTCACCGACTTAACATAAATAACCCGATTGCTTTTACGGGTTAAAATATAGTCCAACTGGAAATACAATCGACCATCAGTCCAGGTCATAAGTTTCCGCCGACGTCCATGAAGGGTGTGATTAAAAAGTTGAGTCGACCGAGTTAGTAGTTCTAGAGAAACTCCATTCTCATTCTTCGACTGCAAATCATCTTCTTTTAGATGAGCATTAAAATCTCCAAATAAGACGATATCGATCTGTTGCGGGCAACGATCAATTATCGAAAGTAACTTTGAGAATATCTTTGTGGAAAGACGACGATTGTATTGGGAAGTGTGAGGTGGAACATAAACGGATATGGCAATGATCCTCCTATTCTCAATTCTGCCGTTCAGAGTAATTATGGCACCAAAATATTTTCGAATTCCCATGGTCCGAATGAAGGTATGCCTTTTTATCAAAATTCCCACTCCACGTCTTTTTGTCTTGGGATCGTTTGTAAGGTGCCAAATGTAATTTTTTGAAGAACAGGTTTCAGAGGGCATATTTGTTTCTGAGACACTACTTATATGGACATTATTTTCTAATAAAATTCTGTCACGTTTCTTGGGGTTATTAAGGCCTCGAACGTTCCAAGTTCCAAGGCAGAATGAGTTGACGGGAAGGTCCAGGATTGGTGACTCAATTAACTGTTGATTCCTCAATTAGTGTATAAGGATTGTCAGTGGTGGAAATTTTCCGGTGGACATTCTCTGCTATGTTAGGCAAATCGGAATATTGTGCCGTGTTCGCAAGCAATGGGGTATGTTCCTGTTGGAACATTAAGCTGTCATAATGTGACCCCGTATATAGCAAATTAATTTCAGTGTTATACGTTCCCCTGGTCGGTGTAAAAGTGATTTGATGTTTGACATAATAAATATTTATTTTTAGTTTTTTCAAATTAGACACGGCCGAAAGACTTTCTGCGCCACCCCAAAATCCAGTCTGCTGAAGGTCGGATAGATATCTTAATATTAATTGATTTCCAGTGTGATTCAAAATTTCCCTGGGATTATAGATCTGATGACATGCACCCAATATTGTGTGAGAATAATCATCAAGATTACCGCGTATAAAGCTGACAATTTCAGCTCGGAGATCACTTGCTGAACAGGTTGAAGAATGAGAATCTTGTAGTTGCAGCTGATGGATGATTGCATTGAAAAGGCAATTTCCATCACTTGGTATTTTGTGTACTTCCATGCCTAACAGTAAATACTGAGTGTACAATGTATAATACAATATTGCCAATTTACCGATTTATTTAACTTAACTTACCTTCCAATTTTCTAGTTATTAATTCCAGCTATTCCACTACAATTGTAAATTCTAAATTCTTAACTCAATAGCATACTAAATAATTTAATTTATGAATTATTTTAATTTTAATTTTAATTTTAATTTTAATTTTAATTTTAATTCTATTTCATCACACACTAATTTCATCACATCAACTCACTACATTTCATATAACCCTACATTTCAAATAAATTCTACACTCTATATTTCAAATAAATTCTTTAAACACATAGACACTAGTTTAATAATTAGTTAGCCATTTATCATTTATGTACTTAATTATTCCTTTATAAAATTCAGTACCCTTTGTTATATCACTCTGTTATCTGTTAATCACTAAACACCGTAACTCTATAGTTTGCTCTAATAATTTATAAAATATCTAATTTTAGTTTTATCTTTTATATTTTCTTTCATCACACATCACCAATAGTTTCATTACATCAAGGCTTCTTTTAACATCAATAAACTGCATTTCCAGTTTGGACATATATTCCAAGACTTCCCTATCTCACCTGTCTAATCAAAACTTTACACATTATACCTAATGTTTTTTCCCTAAATGTTGAACCGTAATAAAGCGATGCACAATCATGCACTCTTACACAGTTCACGATTCACTAAATTTATCGAATTTTAGTTTGAATAGCCAATTTACAATAAATTAATTATTTTTAATAAAATTAATTCTCGAGGAAAAAAACACAACCATTTGACTCGAGTTGACATTAAACAACGCTACTAAATATATATTTTTTAATCGAGATAAATATTTGGGTAGAAGGTTTCTTATAGAGAAATATATCGCGCCTATTATCTGTATGCTTCTGCGACCCTCTAAACTAAAATAGTTGAACTTGGATGGCGTTTGGATTTCTTTGAAAAAATTCATTTGAACGGTGAATACTTCCACAGCAAAAATTACTCAAAATTTCGTCTGAACACTTATGATCTTTATCGAAGTATTTTTGAGAAAAGTGTTTATTTTCAAATAAAGCTGATATAGTTTGTGAAATAGAAATATATTGAAGCGATTTTTGAACTAAACATTTCTTAAATTTTTTGGTGAATATGCAATATTTCTGATCCCACCTTAGGCTGATAGCCATGCTTTTTGGAGATACATAAAATCGGCTTATTTCAAAAAATTTTCTCGATTGAATTTGGTGTTAAATTTTGAAATTTAATACCGTAAAGGAGAAAACATAGTTTCAATGCTAGTTCTAAACATATTACAATTATCTAAAGTGGCCAGTGTTATATTTCTGATCAAGAATCATGACATTTGTTAAAATATTGCCTATTAATTTATTTGTATTATTCATAATTTTTGTAATGCTTGGTTTTGTCAGGTTTAGTGAAGGTTGGTCAATTTCGATAGTTGAATTATTTGTTTGACCTGGCGGAGAGAGTTCTGTTAAATTTGGTAATTTAAAAGCATCTTCCGAATTTTTTATAACAAAGTGGCATATTTTATGACATTTAATAGAATGTTTCTTTAATCCAGAGTATGTATTAAAAAAGTGGTCACATGAACTGGAAGCTAAACATTTTAATTTTAAAAGTTTTGAATTCAATAAAAAATGGTCTATTTTTAAATGCTTAATGATAAGTGATATTTTTGTTGATTTTTTATTGCAAATAAAACTGTAGAAAGAATTAATTTTTAAACAAAATAATATCAAACAAAATAATGTCAACAACCGAAAACTCTTCAAAATCCTATTATCTATTCAAATCTATTAATTTTTTAACGATTACTTGATTACTGTAATTGAAATAGGATTAACATAATCTCCGTTGTATACACTATAACAAAATCTAGAGAGATTACTAATCTCTGGTCTGAACAAAGCATAACAGAAGACTGTATTGGCTGCGTATTTTACTTATTGTCAAGCTTCAAATAGTTAAACATAAGCTTATTTGTACAAAAGCATGCAGTTATGCATTTCCACCGCATTTTCATCGGTCAATCTAGATAGCTTTTTTACCCATTAGCTGATGGTGGTAGTAACCTTATTAGGTTACCAAACGATAATATACAACTATCATAATCTGCAAATAAATTAGACAGATAACATTAATCATAACAAATAAAATTGGAAATGGGAATCTGTACCTTGGTCTCGATCAAACTCCGTGTACAGTATACTTCTACCGGAATTTTTAACAGCTGTAAAAATTACTGCTTGATATTTTGGCCACTTTTCCAATAAATTTGCCGTTGCTTTATATGAAAGGGAGAAGTCATACAGCACCTTCAAAAACGTTGAATCATTATTTTATTAAAGCTTATCGTACAAAAGAAAATGTTAACTTACCAAATCTGGATAAACAAAGAAAAAAGAATTTTTCTCCCATAAATTGCTGTGTCTTTTGATGCCAATCTTCGATAGTTAAGGGTAGATTTTAATTTTAATTTCACTAATTCAAATTCGTCGGGTAAAGATGCTGCATTTAATACGTTTAAATCATTTTCAAGGATGTCGTTGTCGTCGTTATTTTCCGTTGTTGTTGAGCAAATCACAGTTCCCTCATCAAATGATTTCTGATTCTTTCTTTTTTTTTTTGATCGGTCTTTCTTCAATTTATCTAATCCTGATCAATTTGCTTCACGCGGCTAATTTAAATTTTGCAATTTTTACTTTAGATTGAATTGTGTAAATTACTCAAGGCCTAATGCTAGCATCTGAGCGGGATACGTTTGTAACATTTACTTGAAGGTTAGCGTTTGATATCTGAAGGGTTAGGTCCTGATATTGTTTCGTGTTGACATTCAATAAAAAATTTGGATGTGTTATATAGCAGTTTACATATTCTTTAAAATAATTTTCTTCCAAGATGGAATCATGGCAATTAGAAAACTTTTCAAAATCCTCTAATGCAATTGAAGTATTTTGGAGAGCTGAAAGATGTATATTGATTTAATACAAAATACTATAATGAGATGCGTTTGAGTTACAGAAACTCGATAATTTCTGTAAGAATTATTGGCCTTTACTCGATGTTTTGCACGTACTCGTATAGACGTAATATGCTTTATCAATGTAAATGTAATTTACTAAAGGGATTCTTTCACGAACATAAACGATGATTTACAATGTGTAGAAAGTAAGCATAACAAAATTTTCATCAGTACAAAGCATTTCTATAAAAAATGATTACTGGTTTAAGCTAATTTAATTTTAATTTACTTAAGTAACTTGCCGGAAAAACGTTCAATACACATTGTAGAAAAATTGGCCCTTTGTCGAACATTATGTTCCCCTACAGAAATTTTACATTTTAGTAAAGTCATATTATGCTACCTGGTATATGTACATTGCACAAAATCGTGTAAGGGCCCCAAAGTACTAAATTTGCACTAAATAAAACAGATTTTTCCACTATACGCTTACCCAAAAGTATAAAATCTAAATATGTAAGATCCTCCGCGGTCGAATCAAACTTTTCCACCTTGACAAACCGTACACCCTTTTTGGGGGTTCCAAACTTTTCTAATTGTATTGAAAAAGTATTGTGACAGTAATTTTTTAAATATCTTGACATTTTCAATATCCAATTTTCATATTTCTAAGATTAAATTTGGCTTCTAAATTTCCGCCGTATATCAGATATAGACCTCAATTTAGAAGGCTTATTAACGAATTGCTTCAACTAGATTTTTGAATTTCCTTATATTTTAATATTTGGAACTAAAATATTTTGATTTTTTGTTTTTGCCTTAATTAAAAGTTAAAAATTATGACGGATAATCAGTGGCGTAACTAAATACCCGCAGCACCCGCAGCCGCGGGGGGCCCATGGTTGTTGGAGCCCACGAGATTTCCTTTATTAGTTCAAATTTAAGATTAGATAAATGCGGTGGTCTAATTATTAGAAAAAGAAGAAATAGTTCCTGTTTGCTATTAAATATTTTCTAAGACAGACTCAACCATTTCTTCTGACTAGATAGAAATTAAAATGCCTATAAGTTTTGACCGATATTTAGATTTAGAAAAAAATTAGCTAAACTGGTTTAAAATAGAAGCTTTCGACATCATGCGACAACGATTTTTATGTTTGCTGGATTTATTTATTTGTATTCTACCTTTTGCGTAACTCCAAGTTTGCCTCTTTTGCATTTATCAAAATTCAGCCTTTCACAAATCAAATTGAGACTTTAGCCAAACAAATTCAATCTTTTACAAGCAAAGTTTTGATTAGAAAAGGTTCAATTTGATTTAAACAAAGGAACTTATAGTAATCTGCTGGTATTAGCAGCTTGCGATATGTCATTGTGATGGTCATAAAAATCAAGAAGAAACTAGAAAAATGCATAACCGCGACCAGTTAGTCTCTATATTAAACAAGTGTTCGTTCGACTTATAGTTTCTCATTTAGCGGACTTATAGTTTCTCATTTAGCAAATCCCAACTTAATTTTGCAACTAATGATGGTGTTTTTTTTTTTTTGGTTGTGTTTGGTGGGGTTCTCCTGATTTTGGAAATTCTCCCTTCCCGATTTCATATTCGCTTATCTCAGGTTTCATCTTTTGACAACATTTCAAAATTTCTCGAACATTTTGGAGTTTATCATCGAGATGAGATGCGCGATGTTTGAGACTTCATTAGTGATTCAGTGTTACGAAACAGTCAATTTATTCGAGATTTTCGAGATTATTTGAGTCTGTTTTATCTTGTACTATATATATATATATATATATATATATATATATATATATATATATATATATATATATAATTCAAGAATATTAAAAAAAATATCGGATAAGATCCGAGGGTTCTATTTTTATTGCATATCACTTTGTTGAGCTTAGCCTTAACTTGCTTGGTAGTATTAGTAACATTAAGTTACTTGACAAATAATTCCATATTTAAACGAATTTAAATTTTCTTTTAAAAATTTTATAAGTAACAGTAATAAAACAAAATAAAATACAAAACTATAATAGTAAATAAATGCTTAATTGATTTGTTTAGTTTCAACCATATTTTAAGAGCTTTGGAGAAAACGGAAAAGCTGAATTGTTCGAGATCAATCGACGTTCACATAATATAGGGATTTTGCGAAATGTTCTGGGGTAATCGAGATTGATCCGCGCGGTTTATTCCAGATTTCTTAAGTTTTTCGACGTTTATAAGATCATTCAAAATTTTTAAATATATTAGAATTTATTTGAACTTTTGTAAGGCTATGTTCTGCGCTTGGATTTGAGTTGTATAAGAACTTGCAGAGTTACACATGTAAATCTAGATGGTGATACTTAAAAGATCTTGCTGTATGTTATTCGAAATTATCCAAGAATATCCAGCTTATTTACGTTATACGTGGCAGTGATTAGCACTTATAGGATTTCCTTTAGTTTTACATAGTTACGAATAATTTGATATTTAAGACACTTTGAAAATTCGACATTCTTGATATTTTTCAAATTATATTCGAAATTTATGATGATTTCTTGAAATGTTTAGAGCTCGTCATAGCCTAGAGTTGCAAGTTGTTTCGTTTTATTTGAAGCCATCTTTTGAACGATCGCCCGAATAGGCCCAAAAGATTAAATCTGAATAAACCAATTGGTTTTCTTACACATGTAACGCTGAAAGAAAATTTACATTGAGAACAAATATTCTGATTTTTTTTCTCGAAAAATACCATTTGTAATATCAAATTTCTGAGTAAAATGATTTGATTTTAAAAGCTTCGATAAGTGAAATCTCTTGGATATGGAATTGATAGAATCACAAAAAAAAACCGAGAAAGTATAATTAAATTATCAAGGGTAAAGCACCTTAAAATCAAATACTCTAAATTAATCCCAAAATATCACCTTTCCTTTATAATATCAAATTTGAAACCAAAATGGTTTGGTTTGAAAAGGTCTTAAAACTAAAATCTCTTAATAGTTTACTTTCAGCATATTTATTCTAAATCCTAACCAAAATTCTGTCATCCCTTGCAAAATTAAACTTCAAAGTAAAATGGTTTGTTTAAAAAGCTTCGATAAATAAAAGCTTTTAAACCTAAAACTCTTAATAATTTTTTCAAATACCTAATTTAAGCTCATCAAGCATTTGATTAAAATCTTAAATTATTGAAAAGCTCAAAAATGTTAAGTTGAAATCCAAAAAGTATGAATTAATGATCAAGTTTAAAGCTAATTTACCCCAAAATTCCGTCGCCTTTTTCAATACCGAAATTTGGAGTAAAATGATTTTATTCAGAAAAGTTTATATTATAATACCACGTTTCCTAGTAAAATGATTTGGTTTGACTAAAAGCTCTTGATAATTTACATTGAGAACAAATATACTAAATTGTCCCTAAAGTCCGGTACCCTATATAAAATGGGGTTTCTGAGTAAAACGGTTTGGTGTAGAACGCTTTTCTAATTGAAAGCTCTTAAAACTAATAGTTTTTGTCATTTTTTTGTCAAATATAATTGTTTCCCATTAAACATTTTAACAAAAACCTGAAATGATGAACAGGCTCACAAATGTTAAGTTTACACCGAAAAGGTATAATTTAATTATTAAGCTTAAAGCTCATTGAACACAAGCATTCTTAATTTATCCTGATATACCACCTTGCTTTATAATATCAAGTTTTATAGTTAAATGGTTTGGTTTGAAAACCTCTTAAAACTGAAAGCTTTTGATGATTGATAATAACTTTGAGAACAAATATTCTAAATTTAGCCAAAATTTCGTTACCCTTCCTAAAATCATATTTCTTTACTTAGCAATGGTTTGGTTAAAAAAGCTTTGATAATTGAAAGCTTTAAAAATTAAAATTTTTCCAATTTAGCAAAAACCTAAAAATACTATAAAACTATTTGACAATTTTTCCAAATACAGATTTTATGCTTAAAAAATTTTTTAACAAAACTTACGAATAATTCAATATTTGAGAACTTTCAAGAATATTAAAGATATTTTGAAAATTCGACATTTTTGAGATTATTTCGAAGTTCTTTATATTTTTCAAATTTTATTCGAAATTTGTGATGCTTTATCGATATATTTAGAAATCGGCATAGCATTGAGTTGCAAGATGTTTCGTGTCATGTACTTTCGAAATCAGAATGCGAAATAGGTTTTTGACTAAAAGCTTTGCTTGTTCATAGATAGAAGAAGCATGTCTAGGCTCACAAAAAATGCCACTGCGGATATTGGAAAATGTTATGGAAATTATGAAAATTCTGATTTAGGAATGGAGTTGATCGATAATAAATGAACCATCTGCACGTTGCATAACTCTACGTAAGCCCCATGATCGGCCCAAAACTTCAATGAAGTCTAATTAGCCATTGCCGCATTTGTAGACTAAGTAATATGAATAAACCTGAGCAACAAGCTTAAACAGACCATTTCCAATAAATCTATTAATATTATAAATATCACAAATCTCACAACTTTGATCATTTTGTCATTTAGATAGTGTTTCGAGACATCCTGTTCCGCCAATAAAGTCAAAATTATGTTTTAATTATACAAAAGCAAAATCCCTGTCAACCTTTGTTGCTGAACTTAGACACGAATTTAAAAAAAAAAACTTTTGTTAAATTTTTAGTTGGAAAATGGTGGTATGACACTGCTGTTATCAATCTCAAATAATTGAAAACTTAGATTTAACTGTAAATATCATCGAGATATTTTAAAATTGATACTAAAATGGTCTGTCGGTGGTAGTAGTAATAATGCTTACTAATATGAAATATGTCGATTTATCTGCAACGATATTGATGTAAATTAGAGTTGGAAATATCTGACGTTTCGTAACCGTCACAGAAATTAACTCTAGTTTAGGCAATCTAATGTGCAGAGCTTTTCCGGACTTTCATGCGCAAACAAGATGTGACTTTAATTCTGCATTTTGCAAGAAATGTAAGAAAATCAATTTCAAAAATTGATGAATATGTACTGAATACCAAGAACCTCTGTCATCTTTTTGCTGTAATAGAATACAATAAAAAAGGTTGACGTTTTTGAAGTTGTCGAAAAATTTGTTTGCCGCTTTAACACAATTTATTATATACTTACTAGAAAAAGTCTCCGTACACTAATCAGTTCGCTGTTCTTATTCAGCAAAACTTACAAATACCGTTATTTTTCCAAAAAAAATCTTTTATTTATTATTCGTTAGAATCATTTGAACAATTTTATGTCAATTAACAAAATTCCAGGACAAAACCAAAAATAAAAACAAAACAAAACAACAAGAACGTGCAAAATTTCGTCAGAAAAAGTTTCCGTACATTAATTCAAAATTAAGAAAAATTAAAAAACAACTGTATCAGTAAGAGGTTGGGTATCCTTTTCTTGCAAGCACTTCTCTCAATCTATTTTTCATTGAGCCCACTAATTACGTCGTTTCTCTTGCGCCAATATTATTCCACTCTTCTAAAAGTACATGTTTTAGCATCCCTTTTGATGTTATAACGTGGTTACGAATTTTCCATTCCAGTAAATCCCATAGATGTTCTATCGGATTAAGGTCCGGTGATTCCGGGGGTGTATGCAATTGCTTAGGTACATTATAAAGTAACCATAACTTAACAATTTGTGCCGTATGCTTCGGGGCCAGGTCTTGTTGGAAATAAAATGAATCATTCAAACCTAATTTGAGATAGCTATTGGGAAGTCACATTAATGTAATCCATCTCCAAATATAAATGACGGTTATTTTATATGCACAAATCTATAGAAGCTGATTTTCTTCAAATTTTCCAATGATTTTTAGAAAATCGAATTTTCCCACATTTCGCACGAGACACTTGAATTGATATTTTTTCCAGCGATAGCTATTGACAAATCTCATAAAACAGATTAATTTTCAGATGTATACCATGATTTTATTTCAATTTTTTGGATTCTTCGAATATTCCGATATTTTCCACGAGTAGATGGAACAAAATTTTCCACGTAAAACTATTGACTAAAAGTTTTTATTGCCATCCATGTATCCAGTTTACTTTCGGCTGACCAATTTAGCAAAAATTTTGCCACATTTTGAATAGTGACATAAAAAGACAAATTTTCCTAATCAGCTTCACGATCAATATAAATCACCAAATGTGCTATTCGGTACAATACCACCCAGTTGAAAAATATTTCTTATATAATGCAAATTGCATTACATATAGGTTCAGTACAAGGCTGTATTACAAAATGATACAAAGCTTGCATTAAAAATTAGTTTGATATAATTTGCATTGATATGTAATACAGCAATTAGATTAAATTTTAACGCAACATTCCATCACAATATAAAGCAAATTGTAGAAGAACCGTTAATCAACTGCATTAAAATTTATCAAATACTGCATTAATAAAATATTTTAGAAGCATTAAATTTTAAAGCAAGTTGCATTAAAAGCTGTATAATTTTTAGCGATTTGTTTTTATTTTTCTGGGGTTGTTCTTTGTTTTTGGTACCTTGAGGTTGAGGGTCGAAATATCAGAGAGCAGTTTACTTAAAAAAATAAAAAAACATTTATGTTCATCTCATCTTTCAATGGGCGGGCTAGCCTAGTTCACTTTATGGTCACCCATAGTAATAACTTATAAATTAATAACTGAAAAGCTTACGTTAAAACATAATAGATATTTTTGAATCCGGAAAACTAAATTATTAAACATTCAAAAGCTGCTTATATGTCATATAGTCGGTTTGATTTAGTGATTTTTATACCATAATTACAAAACTCATGCATGATCTTATTATTCATATATACATTTAAGTCCGCTTGTTTTAGCGAATTTTATTTTGGTATAACTTTTCAATTTGAGCAGGTTGCTTTAAAATGTTTAATAGTTGCACTAAAAATATTTTTAAATGCAAATACTGCTTTAGAAATCCTTAACTTGCTTTACATAAGTCGTAATGTAAGGCTTGCATTAAAAATTAAAGATTACTTGATGTCTCGGAGATCTTTCAAACTGATGTTGTTTTTACTGTGCGAACGTTGTGCGTATAGCAACGGAAGATTTTACGCACAATCGAATTTAACGTGTGCCGATCAAGGTGTAGTTAATTTGTTATTATTTTTGGTCAGCGGCGAGGATTAAACTTGAGACCGCAGCGTTGTGAGCCCCTTTTAAGCATCGCCCTACAATCAACGATAACTGCAATATCCAGTAATACTATAAATTGCTTGTTTTATCCATTATGTCAGTTATATTAACTCTATAATTTTTTTAACTCTTCTAATTTCACTTATCACTTAAAATTTCCAAATATCTATTAATTTATACTCAATAGATTTTGTAAATTTATAAATTCTGTAAATAGTAACATGTAAATCTAAGAATTCTACAAAATACAAAATCTATTAATTAAATAAATTCTCTACTATGATTCTGTAAAATATATAAAGTTTAAAAATTTAATAAGTTCCTTAGATTCTATAAATCTTATACCCAAATTTTATAAATCACATAAAATCTGTAATTTCGATGAATCTTATAAGTTCTAGAAATGTTGTAAGTTTTTTTTCATTTTCATAACGCTATAAAATCTATAAACACTATAAATTTTATAAAAAATCTATGGTTTTAGAGGCCGATATCGAGAATTTTTGCGCTATTATGAGACCTATCAAAAAGTTGTTTATAACGTGTTGGTGAACGTTGCAGGTTGTCAACTCAACGAACCCGAAATTTCACACAACCGTTTTTACGTCAAAAAATGTTGTATTGTAATTCAACTGTCTAAACCACTACTCTCATTAGATCGGGTTCAACCGATAAATTTTATAAAATCTTAAAATTTTGTAGATTCTATGAGTTTCATAATGTTTTTCAATATTAGAACTTTTTTAATTCTATAATTTTTACAAATACAACACATGGTCGAGATTATGTTTATCGAATCATTTTGCTAATAATATAACTCAACATAGTAAGGAGTCATCTTAATCACTCTTCTACATTCGAGTGCTTCATTGCATGCATTTGATGAGTTTTATTTCATTTCTGTGAGTTCTATCTCTGTAAATTATATAATTCGTATCAATTTTATAAATTCTGCAATTTTTGTAATTTTCTCAATGAAAAAACAAATCGACTCGACGCCTACAATGAATGGACAATACATTTTTTCGATCGCCCTCGGTTAACAATGTTTTACATTTCGCATGTATACGTTAAAACCAAGGAAATAAATTTTTAATAATTTTTAAGAAAGGAATGGATTAATAAATTTTTAAAACTCTTAATTGTTAAAATTTTAAAACTTTTAAGATTTTTAATTATATAAAATTTAATTTTGTAATTTAAGCTCTACAAATAAATAAATTAATGGTTTGACATTTTTAAACTCCCAAAATTTAAAAAATTTCGAAAGATTAGGAATTTTTTAAATTTCAGTTTAAATTTCGTAAATTGGTGTTAACAATATTTTTTAAAATTACTCTATAGAGTTTTCAAATCATAAATTTTATTGAACTTCATTTAAATTATAAAATTTTAAAAATCACTAATACCTAAATATCTTTAAATTTTTAAATTTTAGTCATATGTGGAAATAAAATCGTATTCTCTTCCCCTTCCATCTGCCCCCCGTTGAAGTGAAACTAATGATGGAGATTGATGTTAAAATGTTCAAGTTAAGCATTCCAGTTTGGAATAGAAGATGGTAATAACAATACCCCACAAACAAAGTTTGAGCTTTTACGTCCAATCACCATTTAGTGTATCTCTCGGGCTATGTTCCTAATTCGGATTTAAATTAAATATCAACAATAAATTGTTGAATAATAAAATATGCCTTAGAGTTGTGAAAAAACAAATCTTTAATCCTTTGATAATATAGGTACTCGTAAATATCATTTTCACATGTAGTATATTTCTTAGAAGAGATGTAGGCTACAAATCTCGTATACTCGCGTGTGTTATATATATACGCCAAATTTATCAGTTTTATTACTTTTCCAAAATAAATGAGAAAAAATATTTAGAAAATGTGTACATACCATTGTATTCAAAAAACGGAAAAATAAATACGTAAAAATAATCAAAACCTAAAAATCTCAAAATCTTGAATTCGTCTTCTGTCTAATTTTCGAATAAAAATTAACTTAAAATTTATATTTATTACTTCAACAAAAATAAACAAGAGAAAAGCGAGTAATAATCCTTTTTGTTGTTTTTACATTTTATTTATATACATTAAAAACGAAGAACGAAAGGATCTAAAATTTTATCTTAAACAAAAAAATTTCAACTTAAAGAGTTTTCATTTTTTTTTTTTTGTATTGTTTAAAATTTTAAATTATTGTCTTATTTTATTTTATTGCATTAATATATAAGAAAAAAAAAATACAAATTACGAAACATTTTTGTTTATTTATTTATTTTTGTTGTTTGATTGTCTAAAGAAATTGAAAATAATTTATTCGGTTTTGTATTTAATTTACAGAACGAAAAAATAAAGATTTTTTCTTAAAACCTCTTAACTCGCTCAATTTAATTAATTTAATGAGAAGAACTAATTTAAATAATTTATTTTGAATCGAATGACAGCTAAAATAAATATTTTACTTTGTAATGAATTTATTTATTATTTAAATATATACAAATTTTTTAATTTTCCCGATTAGTTTAAAAGTCTTTAAAGGTACTTTAAGTCGTAGCTAGCTATACAAAAACGTTGTTATTTTTCAATCTTCTCAAAATATTTATATTTATCTCAACCAAAAAAAAAAAAAAAAAAACATTTTTACACAAAAACCACAAATCCAAAAACACAAACAAAAAATATTTTGTATTATATAAAGATATAACCAAATATGTATAAATGAAACCAAAAATTGTAAATTCATTTCTACTTGTCATGGTAAGTTAAATAATTGTGGTAAAACGGAAGTATTTTGTTAATTAGATTCATTTTTATAAACACATACACACACACCGAAATAATTATTGTTGTTCCTTTATATAAATCCAAAAAGCACACATTTTTATATATATATATATATATATATATATATATATATATATATATATACATAAATAAAAATGCTGAATAAATTAAAATAAAAAAAAAATATTTCACGGGTTGTCACCCGGAATTAAAAAACAAAAAAAAAAAATGAAAAGGGAATTGTGACCGGACCACCACCAAAAAATGTATTATGTACGAGTATGTATAAGTATTTGGAATTTTTTTTTTATTCATGCTGAAACTTTTTACATAAAAAATAATAAAAATTTATAGTTAAAAACAACATTTTTTTTTGTTTGCTACCATAACTTTTTTGTTTTGGGTGTTATGAATTTTCTTTTGATTTTTTTAAATTTTTCGTTTGTATTTTGATGTTTGGATATGAAATTAGCATGTCCAAATATTTCATTCCCAAATGATATAATTTAGAATATTTTATTTATTTTTTCCGGACTATTTATTTCTGATATGAAAATGGACAAAAAAATTTTTTTATGTTATAATATTTTACATAATTATTTACATATAACCAAAATTACATCCCCTATGAATAATTAAAATGAATTTAAAGTAAAAAATAATTTGTCTGCGATCTAAATCTTATGTTCAACCAATATGGATTCAATATTGAAGTCTGGATATGTTGCCCAAATTTGATTGCTTGTCAGAATATATTCCCAAGTCGGTAATAAGACCAGGATATCAATGAGCCATTTATTTTTTTTTTACTAGATTTATTGTTACTACTTAAACGATCAAATAATGATGAATTTATGCAAAGATTGCGCCTCTATACTTTACTAAAAATAACATAGTCATACAAAATATTTGGGAAATCTTAAATTGAGATTAAGCCACCTGTAGTCTCCGCATGGAAGCTAATCGTCTGCAATTTTTTTGTTTTGTTTTTGGAAAGAAGGAACATTACCACTAATTTCAGTTTTATGTCTTAATTTATTTTTTGCCGATAGATATGTCTTACCTAGAATCTTTAATTTTTGAGGTGAGACATTATTCAATAAATTCAGAACTGTAAGCTTCAGTTAAATATGCTGAAGGATTTTGTGGAAAATTGTTAAAGTAAAAATGAGAAAGAAATGGTACATAAGCCTGTGTATCGATTAAAAATCTTAAATTAGTTTTTCTACAAATAATGATGAGACGACTCGCAAAGATCCCAACATTTGCCCCAAAATTTAAAATGATACCAACAGTTGGGATGATTAGTTGGGGCCAACTATTGTCGAAATATTTGATCCAGCTAATTTTTAAATTATATCGGCAGTTTCCAGTAATTTTGAGAATGGACTTATTTTTAATTGAGAAAATGTTGTTCGGAAGTCACTTTAACTAATCTGATTTGACCAACAGTTGTTTCGAATTTTCCATAAAATATCTGAATGAGTTTGATCACCTATAGATTATGTAGATCTAGCAATTTTTCCAATCTTAGACTTTCTGACATTAACTTTCTTAAAATAATTTTGTCTCTGCGATTATTATTTTTCGGTTTTAGAAGATGTATATAGCAACTTATATCATACTATTCCGCTGCTTCTGTAATTTTCTTCTCATCTCCCTTTTCAATTATTTCCGGAAACCTTTTTGGTGTGTTGGTTAAGATTTCCAACAGGGCTTCAAAATGTTTCTAGCTTTCTGTTTCATTATGAACGTGGAACAAATAAAAAATTATTTACTAACCACAAAGTTTTAACTGGACCAGTTAACATTTTGTATATTGTGTTTTGTTTTGAGCTTTTTTCACAATACTAAATAAACACAAAAAATGTAAACGTTACAATTTTAACCTGTTTCACAATATTGATTTAGTTCATTTGTCCTCCCGCTTGGGCAACGCTTATGGGCGAATAGAATAGAAATGGGAAATAGAAGCTTCATGTCTAAATAAGTGAAGGTAATAAAAATATTTGAAAGGAATAGAATTCAATAAAATTGGTTGTATTATTGTTTTTTTATTACGACTGAGTCTTGTACCAATTTAGTAATTTACATTGCATAATAAAGGTTTTGATTAGTAGGCACAATCAAGTGACTATCCCCCGTTTCGTGTAACTCCTCCTCAGATTTTTCGCCACGGTTGCCAACTTGGTTTCATGTTTAAGATTTTGAATTGGTTCAGGCTTTCAATCACTGTGGTGACTAAGACTAACCATGCGATTCTGACGTTAAAACCGTTAAGAGTATCACAGCTAAGAGAAATTTTGGTAAGTGGTTTTTTTTAAGAGAATCTCTTAATTGGTATTCTGTTGGTAGTACTCCTAAAATATCTCTTAAAAACTCTCCAAATATTTGGAGACCTGTCCATTTTTTCCATTCTGCGATGTTAATTAATTTTTGAGGACTATCATATTCTAAGAGATTTTTACATTTTTATTTTAAGTAAAGAATAAAGGTTATTATAAAAAGCTGTTACATAAGTAATTTGGGCTAGACCGTTTTCAGCTTAGAGTTACAACTTACAACAGAAGTTTTTCGTAATCCATAAAAATGATTTAACCACTTGATTTCAGCTTCAAAGTTAATTTGCCTCTCAATTTATTTTATGAGTTTTTCGTAATAATTTTATTATGGTAGCCTTTAGCTTAATATTATTTAGTTAGTAAAGCTGACTAAATTTTTGTTAGTTTCTCTATGAGAGGCCACCAGAATGGACAATTTTTGGAACATGATCTAATCTAAGCTTAAGTCGCCTTATAGTGCGTAGAGAATTATAGTTTAATAATGTGTAATCCCAACTTCCCACTTCGAAAATACTCAAAGCCAATTTATGAAGATGTTTCCAATTTTAAATGATGTCGTAACAAATTTATTTTTATGAGATCCTCATATATTCTAAAATTCGATATTGGATTAATTTAAATTTAAAAATATTGCGGTTGAATCAAAATTTGACAATTACTCAAATTTTATATTGTATGAAATAATTTTAAATCACCATACTCTGGCCAACTTACCGCAAAGGTATATGATCAATCGCGGCTATTTTCCACAATTTATGCAAATAGTTGATGAAAATAATTCTCAAAAACCAGTCGCATTTTTTATCGCCATCTATCTCGATTTTAATTTGCCTTTCAAATTTAAGAATTTAATCACATTTTTCCCCATTTTTACATACACCTAAAAATGAAATTAAAGCTAAAAACCGTTAAAAATTAAAAAAATTCTTAAGTTATGCAACAAATTTTATAATTTATAGAAAATAAATACTATCAAAGAAATTCAAAATTTGCCAAGTATATGGCAGACGCATTTTGACGGATGTTAGAGATTTTTTCATACAACTACCACGTAGAATAATTTAGGGTTGGGCTTTGATGACAAATCATTATTATACACAATAACACTTATCTCAGAGATATAGGACAGACAGAGAAGACACTTTAAGGTCTCCAACTCTACATATGTTATTCGATAATTTAGGGTTTGGTCCTGACGACAAATTTCGACAGTGATTTTACATTTTGCTAAATAACACCAATTACAAAGATTTAGACACAATGTAGGAAAGACAGATGCCACTGTAGTCTTTCCAAATCTGTACATGTTATTCCATAATTTAAGGTTGGGCTTTGATGACAAATTACCAGAATGATTGGACGTATGGAAAACCATGATTCTGCACTTTGCTAAATAACCCCAATCCAGCATAAAATATTTTTTATTATTTTTAGAGATATTACGACTGAGTCTTGTACCCATTTAGTAATTTACATTGCATAATAAAGTTTTTGATTAGTAGGCACAATCAAGTGATTATCCCCCGTTTCGTGTAACTCCTCCTCAGATTTTTCGCCACGGTAAGTCATACTGACCTCCTGGTCGCGATAAGTCCAAAGGTTTGGTTCTTTGCAGTCTTCTTGTTGGTGTAGTATTCAGCATACAGCGTATGTCCAGGTTTTCATGCTGGTGCAGGCGTTGTAGGTGTTTTGTTGCATGATTCTTGATTTCATCTGAGACAAGCTCGTATCTTTAGATCTCTATGGAGGTTGTCGTTTAGAATGTACCATGGTGCATTAAGAATACATCGTAGGATTTTATTTTTAGCTCTTTGTATGATTTTGCTATTTGTCCTCTTGGCACAACCTCAAAGTTGACTACCATATGTCCATACAGGTTAGAGAATTTGTTTGTATACCAGCAGTTTGTAATGAATCGCCAGTTCAGATTGTCTCCCTAGGAGCCAATGCATTTTTCTAAATTTTTTGTTTAGTTCTTCTCTATTCTTTTTTATGTTTTCCTTCCATCTAAGTTTAGCATCTTAAGTCATGCCAAGATATTTAGCAGTGTTCGCATGCGGTACTACTATCGATTTTTTTCATTATTGGTGTATGATTAACTTTTAGATTTGTAAAGTTTACTTGGATTGATTTTGCTTCATTTAATTTAATTCGCCATTTTTTTGTCCAATTACATATCAGTTTAGTAGCCTTCTGTAATTTACTAGTGGAATCATTGATGTTTTACTTACGAGGATAAAAATGATCGTTCAATTCAAGTAATGGCAAGAGGTTTACACCCAACTTGTTCAAAAGAGGAAATCATTGAGGACCTGAAAAACAGAGACCTGAAAATAGTTGATGCAGTTAACATCATCAGAAAAGTGAGACGAGAAAACAGGGAGGTACCACTGGTGACCATCAGCATTTAATTTGTTAGCTAGAGCTTTATAGTCTTCAGGCTCTGTTGTATTTATTTTCCAGATATTAATACTAAGCGATATTACTTTGTAGTCATGTTGTACTAATTCTTTCATCCATTTCTGAATAATACCGTAATTTGTTATTCCCAGTATATTGATCGGAGGTGGGACCTGTTTCTTCTTTTCTGGCTCATGCACTTTTGGTGCAGTAATTGCATTTGCATTTTTAAAGTGGGTTTGAATTGGCTTAACATCTGGTGATGATTCAGCTTTCCTCTTACTTGGGTTGGTTTCTTTTCTTATTTTCTTATTTGCTCTCTTGGCTTTCTGTAGTCTCCAATTGGTTTCGCTTTCAAGCTCATCTTCATCAGTGTGATATTCGTCTTGTTTTCTGAGTACTTGAAATTGGTTGTTGATTAATGCTGAGTTTCCTGCGTTTTTATTTTTATTTACTGTTTCCTTTAGCATAATGTTTTCTTTTTTAACATGATAACTTCATTGTTCAGCTGCGCGATTAACTTTTCCATTTGCTCAAATTTATTTATTAACTCCGCGTTGTTTGTTTTAACTGTTTGTGCACTTTGCGTGACTTCAGAAGTTTGCTTGAGGTTTGTATGCTTCATAGAAGAGATATTTTCCTTCTCATTGATAAGTTCACTCAGCATTGTGGTGCTCGCTGACGGTAGAGTTAAAGGTCGTGTTCTACGAAATGCCGTACTTCTTCTACCAAAGGGCCATACTTTTATATCTTGTTCTGTGCTTCCAGTAATAACAGGAAAAGAATCAGCCAGATATTGCAATGAAGTAATTTCACTTGCTGCAGCGAAATTTGCCACAGCAGTAGTAGCAGTGCTTGTAGTTTTATCTGTCCCAGCTGCCAAGTGCACAACTGCTGAGACATTGTGGTCGATGGATTTCGACGACTGGGAGCCCACTCGCTCACTCCCAAAGATCGCCGGTACTGTAAATTTTCCTTCTTCGCTACCCATGGTTGGTTTTTGATCAGGGTGTCCTTCCCTTAGCATTTTATGCCTACTGCCAGGCTAGAAATCAGCCGCCTCTTGTATGAGGAACAGACGCTATTTAAAGCCGCATCTCCTGGTGAACAGACGATTCTTGCAAGTTTTGGTCCACGAGTGGTATTTTATTTCCCACTTACCCGCCGGTGAACCGGTGAGGGCATCCCCCTATCCACCATCTGGGGACGTGCCCGATAGGAGACTTGCAACTCCCACGGGGGTTTGTTGTATTATGATTAATAATAAAAATCAAATTTTAAACCTAATGTAGGCTAAACAATTTTATTCCTTTCGTCCCTTCATATTGCACATATGCAATATATGAAAAAATATACTACAAAATATTTAAATGGTTCATCCTTTTCATTTTGTTCATTGGGATTATATTTATTTGAATGTCAAGTTAAACGCCAAATCATTAGTTATAAATGTCAGCCTTAGGTGAAACAATCTACTAGGTGTGTGGGTTTCAATTTACTGTGATTTAGCCAAAAAACTGTCATTATTTATTTGTAATTATGGAGGAAATATATTGAAACATGTATATTGCAGATATGCAATACGAAGTGAAATATCAGATAAGAACCATTTATGCATATATGCATCATTAAGATAAAGTTCTTCAACTCTAGAAAAATTCTCATTCAACCTGAAATCTTAGAAATTATTGAGGGTTAGACAGACAGGGAAGATGAATTTTTTGAGGATAAGAACAAAAATTATGGTAATAATAACGAAGACGAAGATGGTGAGATTCAGATGTATAGGTATAAAGTTCAAAGAATAGACGAGGAGGAGGAGAATTGTATCGATCAGCCTACGGGAAAGGAATATGTTAATATATCAAATATGCCAATTGATTTTGTTGATACCATCCAAATCGAAGCAATTGATCAAACAAAACCGGTATTTGCTTCTACAGATAAAATATTATGTCGATGCCGAGATTTTATTAAATATCCAAAAGAGATAATTTTTCGAGGTGAAGAATCACTGCCTGATGATTTTCCTGACCTATTTTCATCGTATTCCTGCTTCAAATTTTTTTTTTGACGAGGATTTATAAAGTTTGATAATCAGCGAGTCTAATTCGTATATTTGCCAGAAGAATATAAATAATAGGAAATGCATAACTGATCTGGAACCAAGAAAATTTTTACGAACTTGCATATTGATGTCGGTGATACAAATTCCGAATCACCGCCGTTACTGGTTTCCAATTGCAAGTAATCAGTTAATTCCAGAAACAATGTCGTTACCCAATTTCGAATCCGGATTTTGACAGACTTTACAAAATTCAGCCGGTAATCGAATCGCTCCAGAAAAATTTGAGAAAAGTGCCTTTGGAATCATCTCTATCTGTTGATGAACAGCTATGCTCGACTAAATGCAAGAGCTCAATAAAACAATATTTGCCGAATAAGCCTCATAAATGGGGATTTAAACTTTTTGTGCTCTCAGGAATCTCCAGTTTTTCATATAATTTTGAAATATATACAGGACAATAAAATGGTCCCCGTAAACGATTGCATTCTGAAATAGATTTGGGAGCCAGTGCCAAAGTAGTGTTGCGAATGCTCAGATATGTACCAAGCAGTCTATATTATAGGGTATACTTTGATAATTATTATTTATCAGTGCCATTGGTTCTGGAACTTTCAAAAGGAGGCATTCTATGCCTATGCACAATTCAAAGAAATCGGATTCCAAACTGCAAGCTACCCACAGAGAAGGAGATGAAAAAGCATAAGGTATGCTATAAAAGCTAAATCAAGAATTGAAATTGAATGTCCAAACGTTATAAAAAAATATAACAAATACATGGGTGGTGTAGATCTACTCGACAGTTACATCGGTCGATATAAAGTACTACTAAGGTCGAAAAAGTGGTACTTGCGAATATTATTTTCATTTATTAAATATGTCTGTTGTCAATTCTTGGATTATCAATAAAAAAATTCAATCAAAACAGAACGCTGACCCAAAAGAAATCTTGAATTTGGCTGATTTTCGATTGCAACTAGGCGCGAGATATTATATAAATATCAGCAAAGAATCGGATGTAAGTAAGAGCCTCGAGCAGAAAAGAAAAAAGGCAACAAACTCTCCTATTCCTAACAACGAAATAAGAACTGACTGTGTGGGTCACTGGCCTGTTTGGCAAGATAAACGCGAAAAGTGTGGTACCGCACTTTGCCTTAATAAGGATCGAAACTGTTTTAAACATTTTCATTTATAAAAATAGTCTGAATCAATTGTGATTGTCCGTGATAATAGTGCTTTAGCTCTAATTAACTAACTGAGATGAATTTTATATTTATGTAAATTAGCTGAAGTACAAATTTTATTATTTAAATACGATTTTTTAAATAAATGAATTAGTTAAAACAAATTACTGCAATGTTTTTATCCTCTGGGTATATAATCAAAATGTTAAAGAAAAAAACTTTTTTCTTCGTATTGCAGATATGCAAGTAGTGAAAATGTTGAATTTCCCGGGAAATGTGGTGACGTGCAAAGAAGAAATTGTCATTTTCATCATTCGAAACGCATTGTACAAACGAAAATATTTTTTTTAGCACTAAAAAAAAAAATAAAGAGATAAAGGGTTAAGTAAAGTGTAGTTAAATTTGTAGAATGGCATTCTCGAATCAAAATCCGTTGTCTACACAGGGTGCTGAATTTCTGATACAAGGTAATTCTTATTATGCGGTTATCAAATATTTAAGAAATGAAGTTGGTCTTAAGGTTATTGTTTTTAAAGAAAAGTTAATTTAGTTCTGCTAGGTAGAGATCTCAGGAAGATTAGAATTTTGAATGTTATTTTATTAAGCAAACGAGTAAAAATTTAGCAAGAAACACTTTCAAGTATTTTTCTGATGCTAATTCATGCGTAGAATCAGAGGCTTACTAAGCATTCGATCGTTATAACGTGCTCATCCATTTTAACTTTAATCGTACTATTGAAAAAAATGGAATCCTTGGTCTAAAACCTCAAGTGACATGTATAAGATTAAAATAAATTTCAAGTCGAGTACTATCCCTATAGCAAGGAATTATGTATGAACATTTTTAATTTTTAATCCAATACATTGTTTGAAGAGTTTAAATTATGGTCAACCAACTAAAAGTTCCAGGGCGGAGGAACCAGTGTGTTGTAATTCGTGTGCTAAAATTATGGAAAGTGAACGTACATAAGTGCGATGTTTCTAACTCCAGATGTAAGTTTTGTGATGATGGTCACAAAATCAACCATTTCAAATGCCAAGAAAGGATTAGGCATAGAAAAATTTGAAAATTTGAAATTATTTGGATTAAAACAAAATATGTCTCTAATGAAGGATTTTTTTCACTTTAAAGACGAAGTTGACGATGTAAAGAGGCGGAACCATAGTACAATCCGACAAGCGAATTAAAAAGAACTTAAAGGCACAATTAAAATCAAAAGACGAAAATTGGGGAAAGTTGTTTTATGAATTGTTTTAAAATTGTACAAATTAACATTAGAAGCCTAAGAAGCAATTTAGGTCTAATTGAGAGATACTTGACATCTAATAATATCACTAGCAGAAACATGGATCAAGGAAACAGAATTATTGTCAATTAATATTTATGATGATATAACTTTATAACTTTTATATTACTTTTTTTTACTTAAGGCTCTTTCAGGGTGCTTTTAAATAAACCTGTTGACAGTAAAATGTTTGGTAATTTTTACAAAAGAAAAGCTAACGAGATATTCCTTCAAAAGTGTTTGTAAAAAGGTTATCTGACCTCCGTCCAGTTTTTCTAAAGAGAAATTAGCAAATAATTTGCTGACGACAAATTTAATCTCCAAATTTCTACACTTATAACAAATTTTAAACAAAAAGATAAAACCGATTACACAGTTACACAAATTTGTATAGCAGATGTCAAAAAACGAATTTGACACTTGCGCTGAACTAACTGCTTAGTGATAAAGTTTACCACTGAATCTAATATTTTACAGAATGCGATTTTAGTCAACTCAGATAAATTTATGTATGAACTAAAAATGTGTTAATATCTTAAAATGTATTGTTAGACAGCTTTTTAGAAATTCAAAAATCGGAAAGGACATTAAAAATCTATGTTTATCAGAGAACTACTAATCCCTTGAATATTGTAATTGTTCGTTGTATTAAGGGTATTGCTAACAAATCTTCACATAATAACATTGAGTTCCTTGATCTGACACTGGATATCATTTAAAAATATAGAGAGAGATTGAATAATAATAAATAATAGTGCGGGTATGAATGCTTTTTCTAGGTAAACCATTGATCACATTAGCTATAAATAGAAAAGTTGATTAACCTTACGAGAACCAAATTTTGGATATTGCGATAATAAGTGGAGTAGTCCATTGCCAATAATTCTGGCTGCTAAGATCGTAAATCCACTATAAAACAGTAACCCAATTTTGTTTTAATTTAATATTTTAATTTTATTGTTGGAGTAGGCCATTACCCAAGTAGCACGAGTGAGTTGGTATAACGTTGTACTGTGGTTGGCTAAATGACTACTGGTCGGCTAGCCAACGTTGTGACAATGGTATGACAAATGAGATACAACGTTATTGGGAAATAAATTTTGGGTTGTAACAACGTCGTAATAACTATTATCCGACTTGTCAATTGACCATAGAATACAAGTCAGGAAATAGATATATTGACCACTATTTTGTTTGTATTTTAGCAGACAGGACAACTATTTTTTATAAAATATATAAATAATCATGTTGTCTTCTTTTATCTTATAAATATAATAATTATTTGTCTATTTCCTTTATCATCTATTTCATTATTTACGACTTTATGAAAATTTACTTCATAATAATTGTAAATGTAATATTCACATTCCCTGTAATAATGATAACCCAAAAATCTGGCTAAATACGACATATTTTTATAAACAAAGCAAGTTTTATCGTAAATGTGCACCTATCAGTGAACTAAAAACTCATGCGCCTTATAAATTCGTCTTTTTTAAAAATATATTTCTGTTATTTCAAAAATATTTTTATTTTAGGTTGACTAAAATTTTCTAAAATCAATTTAAACCATATTGAAATAATCCCCACCTTTAAAATATTGATATTACAATAATATTTAGTCATTAGAAGTATGAAAATCAGAATTTAATTTTCAAAAAATACAAATTTTTATATGCATGTATAATTAAAAATGGCGAACCTCATATTATGTATTAAAATATATTTAAACCACTAAAAAGTTAGATTAATAACCAATTTATAACAAATTCGACTCAAAAATTACAAATTTGTTATTTTATTTCCAAAAAAGTTACTGTCACGACGGTCTAGTCATTCTCCCGACGATTTATTTAATTTTATTACCAAATTGTCAAGAATTTAACTGTAAAGATATTTGCACACCAAATAAGTTATATTGAATAGCGTTGTGCATTCACCAAAAATTCCTTAACGACAAAAAAGAAAAACTTGAGATAGTTAATTTAAAATTCCCTGAAAAAGACAAAGGAGACTGTATGGATACAAATGTATTTGATTTTTTATGATACATTCGCGAATCATAAAAAACATGATTAAAACTTCAAAAACGTTAAACATTTGTGTTATTTATGTTGATAATTATTCATTAATTAAATCCTTAATATAACACAAAAATTATGATTGACCTATTTTGGAAGATAAAAGAAGTTGAAGTCAGAAAATCTTTTTTATATTAAATTATTTATATAAAAATTGACATTGACATGACACAATAAGGTTGTTTCCCGATGATGTAATAATGTCGGTCACAAAATATCTTTTTTGTCAATTATTTCACTAAATTGTATGCATATGTAAAAAATGTTACCTTGTGGTCGTGCAGGTAACAACAAAATATTTAGGTTGGATATTGGTTTTTACACGACAAAAAAGTTGCTAGGTAGTCATTAAATACCACATAATACGACAACATAACTAAATAATCGGCGGTACACGGTTATAAAATACATATTAGTCGGTCAATAGTTGAAAATAGTAAAAAAAAAGTTGTCAAGTAGATATAAAATAACGCTGTGGCGGCTGCTAACATATAACGTCGCATTGTGGTCGTGCCGACGAAAATAAAAATTGTTATTTCGATGTCAAACAAGTGAATTTATAGAAATTTGTGACGTTGTACCGACGTCGGAAACGGGTTATAAAACTATAAAGTTATTTGGTGCTACTTGGGATTGCCCATAATTCTGGCTGCTAAGATCGTTAATGCACTATAAAACAGTAACCCAATTTTGTTTTAATTTAATATTTTAATTTTATTTTTGGAGTAGGCCATTGTCAATAATTCTAGCTGCTAAGATCGTTAATCCACTATAAAACAGTAACCCAATTTTGTTTTAATTTAATATTTTAATTATATTTTTGGAGTAGGCTATTGCCAATAATTCTGGATGCTAAGATCGTAAATCCACTTTAAAACAGTAACCCAATTTTGTGTTAATTTAATATTTTAATTTTATTGTTGAAGTAGGCCATTGCCCATAATTTTGGCTGCTAAGATCGTAAATCCACTATAAAACAGTAAACCAATTTTGTTTAAATTTAATATTTTAATTTTATTTTTGAAGTAGGCCATTGCCAATAATTCAGGCTGCTAAGATCGTTAATCCACTATAAAACAGTAACCTAATTTTCTTTTAATTTAATATTTTAACTTTATTTTTGGAGTAGGCCATTGCCAATAATTCTGGCTGCTAAAATCTTATTAAGTTCCGGAGCGATATTAACTGTACCTTATGGTCTTTTAAAATTAATACTTTCCTTCATTCAGTTTGAGTAAGTTATAAGAGTACTAATTAGATTAGAGCACTAATCTCTGAATATTCGAAAGTTTATCTCGATACACATACTGGATTCGTTGACAGCAGTAAAAATTCGCAATGCGAATTAACTTTTTCAACATTGCTAAAAATAACAAATAGAATTTCAACGTTATATATTTCCGAGAGACGGAATTTTGGAGGGTACCAACGAGAACAGGGAACAATCGTTGACACGGTACATTATTGCTAACTTTTAGAGCGTTGTTGAAGATCTCGAATAACAGAAGGAATATTAATTCTTTGGCTACAAATAATTCGTAATCTGAAAATTTCTTATTTTTGTAATCAGATATTTACACGGGTTTTTGCGAACTTTAATCACAATCTGGGTAGGTTTTACCGCTACATTTTCAGAGGCTATTATAAGTATTCGGTTTTTATTAGTAGTATGCTTAGTGACGTTATTTTGAAAATTTATCTAAGTATTAATAATTCAACTATTATGACACTATTAGTATCTTTCTGGAAGGCTTTAAAATCTATTTAGACTCAATTAAATCCGCAATATTCTGTTTTTACATGTAAGACTTTAATATCAATATATAACTAATGAAAATTCAGATGTTCTCTAGGGCTGCCTTTTTACCCTCGGGAGCTACCAAAATGTCATGGAGAGTAGCCATTATTAGTCCGTCCTTCAAATTAACTTCCTCGATTGTTGTTCTCAAAATGTCGAAGGCCAACTGCCAGTAGTTTATTAATGCCAATAATTTCTTTTTTGCTCCTTTGTCATTACTTTGACGTTCGTATTTTATCGTAGCTAAAATTTAAGTCCTGCCAAAATAATCTTGAGAGCCGCCATAATTGCCTCGAGAGCTTTGAAATGGCCTCAAAAATGGCCTTGGTAGCCGTGGTTCGTCTAATATTTTTAATAATTAACGCATTATTTCACTTGACAGTCAACTAAATGGGCTTGAGAGCTTTTAAAATGGCCTCAAAAGCTGCCAAATTGGATTCGAGGGTCACCGAAATGCCCACGGTTGCTATGGCCAGTCCATTATCGGCCGCACCTTTTAATTAGGTTCTTCTCTAAAACGTCTGTGATCAATTACTAGTCCCCTTTCCTAAATGTTACTAATATAATGTTTTGGTCCTTTGTCCTTTTCTGGCGATCGTAACTAATTTTTTTGTAAAAATTAAATTTAATTCGGCCTATGAAATTTGGGGAATTGAAAAATTTTATTAAGTGCTAAACTAGCCTTAACGACCTCGAGAACCCTCGAAATAACCATTAAAGCCACCGTTCACTACCAACCTGACACTGTAGAGCAAGTTCCCATACCTATTAATGCCAGCATTTAAATGCGAGCACCACCAATTGCTTCATCTATATTTTGTTTCAAAAGCGTACCAGTTTTAAAAATGTTGTCCAATATGATTTAGCACTACGAGCCTCTAAAGGTAACCATTTCGCCTCTAGGTTTCCCGCTAACTCAAATTTGCCTTTTTCCATCCAGATATTTCCGAAAAGCGCCCGGGTAAGTACATCGATGTCTCATGTTACTTTACAGGCTCGTGTGATTGCCAATATTCTGCAAAATATTAGCCCCAACAAAGCCGCTTATTCTGATGGGATTAATTTTTCTCTAGAATTGCAATAAATTTTTGTCCAACCCCTTACCTGTATTATTTCAATGAACCTTGTGATGCGTTATTTCCCCATATATCTGGCAAATACCTAATGTACAACCATTGCCAAAAAAAAACAGCAAATCGGTTATATTCTCTGTCCTATAAAAGGTAATGGAGTCCACCATAGTTTTTCAACTAATGAAATATCTAGAAGATCACTGCCTTATATCCGATTATCAGTACGATTTTCGTCCTCTAATTATAGCACTTGACATTCCAAAAGCTTTCAGTCGAGTGTAGTTCAAAGGTTTGTTGTATAGGTTGAGAGCAATTGTACTCCACTCTTCGCTGAACTCATGGATTGAGAATTTTCTTTCCTATCGGGAAAATCCAAGTGGTGGTGGATGGTGCAACACATCTTACTGTTTCCCGCCTAAAACCAGGGCAATATCTTGTAGCAATTTTCAAGTGGGGCCATGCTAACAGGGTCGAATTTAATTCACAGAAGTTTCACTTCTCCACCTATTGCAATAAACTGTTCTAGTGTTAATAACTCTAATTCAATAGAGTGGCTAGGTTTGACTATCACCATAAAGATCTCTTGGGCCGAGCAAATATGTATGAAAGACAGTGGTGAGCGGTGCCAAATACTTGGGATATTTTAAAACGGAACCCCTAAAAATAAACATAGCGTACATAAGGTTAAAACTGGAATATAATTTGCATATTTAGGTAGACGCTCCTAAAACTTACCTAGCTACCCAATTGATCGGGTCTAAAAAAAAGACCGGACAATTTGGCCTGATGAATTTGAATGGCTGGGATGTAGGTATCAATATGTTAAACCATTTCATCTTACACAATACTATTTATGTTATAAATGAGCCTCTGCTCAAAATAGATTGTGTAAACTAAACTAAATAGAGTGTAAGTGCTTTATGTGTATTCTAGAAGTATTTTTTTAGTAAAAAACAAATAAATTAATAGGAACACACACACACACACCAATAAATTATCAATTTTATTTTTGTTTTCATCTAAATTAAATAATTTTTAATTAACAAACATTGGTGCAAAATCGCAATTGGTTGGAAATGCCATCGTACGATAATGCAATTAAAACCAGTGATCGCACCGAAGGAATATTGTGTCTGAGCTATATGAACTTATGCAATATGCATGGCTTCATCGTTACAACTTTAAAGTGGAATTTGCTCACACTAAAATGTTGAAAAAGTCATATTTTTTATGAAACCCCAGATTATGGAACATACTGGATGAGAGGACGTTTCCTTAGCCTGTAATTTACAGAGATTTAAACTACAAAATCCGAATGAATATTCGAAGACTGAAATCTCTTTTTAATAATCCGTTTCCATTCCTTTATTTTTGGTACTGTTGTGCCCCTGGCACGTCTGCTCAAAGACATTAAGCAGATAATTGATAAACATTGCGGTTTTATATAAAAAATAAAAAGAAACAATTTGGGCAAAGACCATAGTCAACCTCATGGTACTATTGTGTTATTTAAACGCTTCTTAAAGCTATCAAAATGTTTAGATAATTAATCTAGTTTAACGAATTATACCGCTGCATCTGACTCTATATGTTGAGTTATTCTTTCCGCCAAGTAATAATTTTAAAATTTGATTTGGTATGATTATATTCGGATACATTTTTAAAAAAATATATCTGTAGAGGCAGGAAATATGTAGTTGAATTTGTTTGGAAATTAGAACTCATTGTGGACGATTCTGGACGCTTCTAAAGCATGTCTACCTCGTTTTACCTAAAAATTGAAGGTAAACAAGAATAGTTCTAGGACAAAGATCCCAGCTATCTGTCTCATTTGATAAAAGTGGATTTCCTTTACTCAGCCATTATATTTATCTATGTAGTTCTGGTCACATTTGAACACATTTACAGTGTCGACTAAACAATTCAAAATCAACTAGAACCATTTACAACTATAGAAAGTTAAGTGGGACTAGAAAATAAATTCAGAATATTAGGTACAACCCCTATGAACAATGATTATAATATTTATATATTGAATCGAAAAAGTGTACTTTTGCATTTAATTATGCGGAACTGACAATTTTTTTCACAAGGCGTAATTATTATCTATTTATAATTAAATAAAAATTTAAAAAAATAGTTTGTTTACGTTGATAAGGGTTGGAACGACAATAATCAAAGTGGTAATAATACAAATAACTACAAATCTAATAAAATTATTTTTATAACTATTTATTATGTAAACCCACATATAATAATTTAATTATAACAAATAAAATAATACGGGGGTTCACTAAGTATTATGTTCTTATAAACAACACTTTTTGTTTTTTTTTATGTTTTTATTTTGGTATGTGCACGAAATACGATTACATCATTATTAATTTTACAAAAAGAAAGAAATAATATTACGAACGTGTATAATAAATTTTCTTTTCAAATACATAACCACATTCTTTTAAAATTAATTACTATTTCTTTCCTTGTGTATGTGTGTATGTGGTTTATATGAACGTAACATGTTCCTCCATCTTCCATTTTTTTTTTTTTTTTTTATTATTATTATTCTAAACAAAAATTCTTGTAGTTTTTACTTTGTTAAAATATAAAAATACTTATTTAAAAAAAAAAAAATAAAAAATTAAATAAAAATCTGTAAAAATATAAAAATACCGCATTAGAAAATAAAATGAAACAAAAATATTGTGAAGGAAATCATTTATCATTTTTCCTTTTTTTTTTTGTTTTTGTTTAATTTTCCTTTTATTTCATTGACCGTAATAATTAAATAAAAATTTTCTTCTGGTTGTAAGTAGGAAAGAAACAAATACAATTATAACATTATTATAATTGCTTGGTAAAGTAAAGTTAAAAATAAATATTTTCCCCTTAACTCTACCAGCTCACACAGTTTTTCTATTGTTTCTGTTTTAACCATACACATACATAAACCTTTTTTTGTAGCTTTCTTAATATTGGTTGTTTTATCCAGGTTCATTTTTATTAAAAGCTAAGTAGATTCACCATCTTCACCAACTACTTTCTATTATAATAATAATAATTATTATTATAATGTTTCTATAAACAAAAATGTTTTTGAGCAATTTTCCTACTTATTGTTAGTTTATCGTAATTTCCTTTTTAACCTGGATTAGACTTTTTTTTTTAGACCAATGGAATGTGTAGGTAAATTTAAAGTTTCACCACAAATAAAAAATTTTGTAACCATAAATAGAGCATTTTTTCGACATATTATGATTACGTTTTGTCGAAGCTGAAATAAATGCCAAACAATTACCGTACAAACCGATAAATAAGGGTTTATTATATTTTTAGCTTGTTGGGATTTTTCATGTTTGTAACGTAAACCTAAATTAATTATTTAAAAATTAATTAAAATTTTTCTTAATTTTAACCAAAACATAAAATAAAAGCTAGCTGATCGGTCTTTTAACGGTTGGCCACAATCTACATTTTTTTTATCAATATTGCTAAAATTAAACTATTAAATAAATGTTTTATGGTCAACATTTTTTGTTTTAAATTTAGAAATATTTATCAATGGGTAGTCTTAGTTTTTAAGAAGAACAATAAAATAATTGAACAGAGAAATTTTTAATTTAGGCATGAAAACAAAATCAAAATATTGCTTAATAAATAGAAAATTATTTAATAAATATTTAAAGTGCTTGGAGAACATAGACAAAATATTTACTACTAACTTTACTCTAAAATTTCTGCCAAACTCTTCCTAAATTATATGTAACAACTTTAAATCATTTAATTGAAGCATTCTTATAAATGATTAGAAAAAAATATGTGTTGAGCTAATTAAAATTTTTAGTATCCGTGATCTGCATATTGTTTGCTTTTATTGCGTTTACATTTTCTCTGATTTTTGGTTTTAAAATATCAGAACTGACTGGTAGTATAGTTCTAGTAATTCTGGACATTAACCGTTCATTCGGAGATCCTAATTCCGTATTTCTTGGAGTGTTTCTTAAATTTTGTAAGGCTAGATACACATCAGTATTATCCTTTTGACATTTCTTAAGCAATAATTTAACCGTCTGCACTGCCCTTTTGGCAAGTCCACATGCTTTTGGATAGTGTGGACTTGAGGTGTTATGCTTAAATTTCCATTGTTCTGCCAAATTTTTGAACTCTTTGGATGAGTTTTGTGGGCCATTATCGGACTCGAAAATCTCTGGGGTTCCAAAGATTGCAAAATATTTTTTTACAGAAATTGATTACTTCCAACGAGTTGGAGTGCTTTAACCTTTCGAATTCTATAAAGCCCGAATAGCTGTTGACTAATAATATATAATTATTTGAGTCAAAGTTAAACATGTCCGACGCAATAATTTGAAATGGGTAGTCTGGAATGGCTTTCAGAATTATCGGCTGTTTGTTGTTGGCTCGTTGGGTAGCTTGACAGATACTACAATTTTACGTAGTCTTTGACATTTTTTTCTAAATTTTTTTGGTAAAATGTTTGGCGTATTCTCTGTAATGTTCTTTGAATACCCAAATGACCCAAGTGTGCTGTTTTTAAAATTTTCTCTACCTGCTTGATGGGAATTATTATTTTACTTCTTTTAAATAGTATACCCTCGTAAGTTGGCAGCTTTTCTTTAAAGTTTAGGAAATGCTGTAGTTCATTTGGAACTTTATTATGTTCTGGAAATCCGTTTAATATGTATTTTTTCAAAGTTGACAAATTTTCGTCTTCGTTCGTGTCGTTAACCAAGCTGTTACGCACTGTTGGTGACATTGGTACAATAACGTCTATTTCCAATTCTTCCTTATTGCTGCAATATGGTTCATCGATATTTTGCACATCACGACTTAACAAGTCCGCTATCGGTATATAGCTGGTGCGGCTTGCAAATTTTTTTTTAAAAATAGATTCTAGCGGTTTGTGATCCGTTTCGATAGTGAATGATCTCCCATATATGTATTGGTGAAAGTTTTTTGCAGGCAAACCGGATTGCCAAAGCTTCTTTTTCTATCTGTGGATGTCTTGTTACAGTTTCCGTCAAAGATTTCGAGCTGTAAGCTATTGGATGCTCGTTCTGCAGCAATACTGCTCCTAAAGTCTTGAACTGGCATCCACTGTAAGTTTTAGCGGCAGGATACTTTTTATTTTTTCAAAAGCCTCCTGTTGGCTAAAATCGCACACGAATTGATTATTTTTCTTTAATAGCTCTCTTAGTGGAGCGTTGACTTCCGAGCAATTCGGTATGAACTTTGACACATATATTATCATACCCATCAGTCGTTGGATTTGACTGATATTATTAGGTATTTTTTATGATTTTAATTGTCAAAATTTTTTCCGGATCTGGTTTGATACCTTCTTCTGACAATAGATGCCCTAAAAATTTAATATTTTTAACATTAAATTGGCACTTTTCTTTATTTAGTTTGAAACCGCTGTAATTTAGCACTTTAATTACTCGATCCGTTATCTTTTGCAGCTCTTCTATCGTTGATGCATAAATTAGGATATCATCCATTGAACATTCTGTATTTGGGATATTTGCTATAATTCCTTGCATCACTTGCTGGAACACCTCTGGTGCTGAAGCGAGTCCAAACGGTAACCTGAGACAGGTGTATCTTCCCCATGGTGTTGAAAAAGCCAAATATTGTTGACTACGTTCCGATACAAGTATTTGCCAAAATCCTTTTTTACAGTAAAGCAACGTGAAATACTTCGCCTTCTTTATTTTTCCTGCAATTTCCTCTAATGTTTGTAAGGGAAATTGTCTTCTTAAAATACTACGATTTACTTGCGTTGGATCAATGCAAATCCTTAATTTTTTATTTTTATTTACTATTACGAGGGTTTACACTGCTGGCGTGGGAGTAGTTATTTTTTTTATTACTCCTAATTTTTCCATGCTGTCCAATTCCTTCTTCACATCATCTGTGATGGCATGCAGTATTCTCCTAGCAGGTATAATCTCAAATTTTGCATCTTCTTTTAGATCAATATCGTACTCAAAATTTCTTATACAACCTAATCCTTTAAATATATCTTCATGTGAGCCAAAACTGTCTATGTTTTTAATCAAATTTAACGATTAACATGCATTTAATCATAATATAGGTGTTTTCGACCTTTTTATGACTCTTTATGAGTTTGGTTTGCCCCATAACCTTTATTTTGTGTCCACTGTATGATATTAAGTATTTCGTACGTGAATCGTACAGTTCTGACCCTACTTTGTTCATTAAGTCAATGTCAACTACAATACATTGGGCACCTGTGTCCAGTTTAAACTTTTCATAAATTCAACAATCTTCTATAAATAATGAATCAAGAGTTTCCTCGTTATAATCTGAATTAGTCTGTACTTCATTTACTTTTTGATTTTTCTTACTTCTACAGGCGACTGCAAAATGATTTCTTTTTTTACATTTATTACAAATTTGTCCAAAAGCTGGACCACTACGCGAACTATGAATCGTTTTGCATCTATCGCACATATAAGTTTTCTCTTTTGAAACATTATTTTTATTATTTCTACTATTAATATTTTTATATATACTAATTTTATTTATCTCACTTACATCATTGCCTCCGTTGGTTCCCGTTGCTCTTAATGTAGACATCTGCTTTACCATTGATTCAAGTACCTTGCACGCGGTGATGGTTTTTTGTAAGGTTAGGTTTTCCATTGCTAATAATTTTTCCCATAAGTTTTCCGCATTTATAACGAGTATTATTTTATCTCATAGCAGATCATCGTCAATATCTCCAAACTCGCATTTTACTATTTGCGACTTGATTTAGTGAAGTATTCAGCGAACGTTTCGTTTTGCTTGTTTGAGTTTTCCGAAAACCGTTCGTAGGTTACATTTAACTTTGGCGTGAAAAAATCATCAAACTTTTTTTACTATGCAGGTTAATAATGTTGCAACTTTTATGTTGTCGTCTTTTGTGCTCAATACACTTGCCACTGCGTAATAATTGAACAATTTTATCCACGTTTTCCATTCATTGCCACGGTCATCCGATAATATTAAGGCTTTTGGGTGGTTTTAATCCTTCCATAATTTTTATTTTTAATCTTTATTTTTCACTTTATTTATTTATTTTTTTATTTATTTAATCCCTATTCTGACACCATGTTATGTGGTTATGATATAATGGAAACACGTGTTGTTTATCAGACGTCAAGTATACGAGTGTATAGTTTATTCACGATGTTTTTACATGAGCTATATCTATGATACATGTAATTACAATACGTTTACATGTATCCATTATAATATTATTATATTACTACGCTGACGTAACGTGACGTACATATCGCTATGTAATATTTTTAATATTGTTTTTTAGATTTTGTTAATGGAAGCCAATGCCTGTCACTGG